>JBBPCZ010000007.1:5876132-5886504 GCA_037974445.1 Brycinus macrolepidotus
ACTGGGGCACAGTCATGCTGGAATAGAAAAGGTTCTTCCCCAAACTGTGTCCACAAAGTTGGAAGCATGGCGTTGTGGAAAATGTCTTGGTCTGCTGAAGCATTAAGATTGACCTTCACTGGAGGTAAGGGGCCTAGCCCAAACCCAGAAAAACAGGTGTCCCAATACTTTTGTCCCTATAGTGGATTTCGGAGACAATACAAAACCAGCCAAAAAGAGAGTTTCTGGTATCAGTGATTACATCAGATGCATGATTTGGTGACAAGTAGTGTAGCAGTGTGTTTTAGCGTGACAGTGGGTTCAGTGGTGATAGTACTCCAGCTGTGTTATTGGTAGCTGCTCATTTCTGTTATGCTCACTATGGAGTATTGTAATAGTAAACATTTAAGATGAATGGTCTTGATCAAGTACAAAAGACTAAATGAAAACATTACTACATGTAACTTTAAGCAAATCATATTCACAAATTCTGAAGCCAATTCCATCAGATCCTATTGCAACCAAGGTGATGCACAATGAAGGGTTACCTGGTGGACAGAATAAATGGTTTTATATTTTAATATTATATATATATTCAGCTGTCTTACCTTAATTTGAACTGATTAACCCTTTGATCCAGTTTTGTACACCTACTTGGTATGTGCTCTGATGTTATCAGTGTTTCTCGAGGTGACCTCTCTTGGCAAACTATGCCAGAACCACCTTTGCCTGGCATTTTCCACAGTTCATTCTTAAACATCTGATTCATGGAAAACAAACTGTGCTTGTAGTCTCCGAGAGTTTATTTTGCTTTGGCAGCCATGGCTTCAGTCTGAGCATTTGTTCTGAATGCCTGTTCTGTGAGCAGCTTGAATAGGAGCAGCTCATTTTCCTTCTGTTGTGTTTAGCTTAACTAGCACAGTTTGGATGTTGTGTTTTCTTCAGTGAAGGTATTTGGATTCTGTGAAGGTCCTTAGATTACATCTATCGAGTTATAGAGGTTAATAAACATGGGATGGATCTCAACAGTTGGTTAATAATTATCTGTTTATTTTTGTTGAACAAAAACAGTTTTGAAGGCTTATAAAAGGTTATACTTTCAATTAAAAAAAAAAAAGAATTAAGTGAGCCCTTAGTGACTTTGTGGAGCTATACTCTATGTAGCCTTAATGACCAACAGTGACTTTGCATAAAATTGGTCATTTATGAAATAACTCGGCCTTAGATTAATTGTAAAGTGAAATATTGAGCAATTTTGTTGGAAGGAAAGAAAAAAAAATAAACAAGAAGTGACCACACACAATGGTTTTAACAAGGCTTCTCAGGTTCTGAACAAACTCTTACTTCTTACTAAAGCAATAAATACATTCCTACAACCTTTATCTCTGTAGACCCAGTCTCCCAGAACGGTTAGAGTAATTCAGATGGATCAAAATCATTTGACACATCACTCTTTAGAGGAGGTGCATCTTAGCCGGTAGATTTCCTGAGCTTATTTTTTAGTCTGTGTAAAACTCCGGGTCAAATACATAGAGGCTTTCCAGAAAAACTGGAGATCTGAGCAAAGGAGTTCAGGAATTTTTTGTTCACATGGATGGGAGAACTGAACTCTGTATGTGTGTGTTTATGTGTGTGTTTATGTGTGTGTGTATTTCTCAGGGTATGGTCAAACAGGACCCCAGTCACACAAGCCAGGATATGACTCTATAGCATCTGCTGTATCTGGGATGATGTACATCACAGGCCCTGAGGCATGTTTGTATAATGATTCATGTGCTTCAAACCACTTCAAGTTGTTAAGTTCTGCCTCATATACTTGCTAATGTGATTTCTGACACTGCATGACATTCATTTGTCCATAAAAAATGAGGTACGGATATTTTTAGAGAATAGAATATCAGTGTACTTTTTTGTGTCTGTTTAATAATGTGATTTGTGAATTATTCTTAGTTTTAGCTATTTGTACTATGCCATGGTGTACAACTAATACCCAACTAATGTCAAAGGATGGGGATCCAGTAAGGCCTGGCGTTGCCATGACAGATCTGGCTACTGGCCTCTATGCTCATGGAGCTGTGATTGCAGGCTTGCTTCAGAGACAGAAGACTGGACACGGACTTCACATAGACTGCAACCTGCTCTCGTCTCAGGTGAGTCTTTTGGCATTCTGACTTTAGAAGGTTAGCCAATGCCTTATCAAGCCTGATACAAATAAAAACAAATTCTGTAAATAATACTCATTACTTCTACGTTGATTTTTTTCCAAGTTCAGACAGATACTGAGTTTAGTTTTAGACTGAAAAACTGTGTTACTGTTGATTCACCTTTATTCAGTATAGTCTAGGACCTTATGATTACGAGCTTATGTTTTTTAATTCTATGATTGTAGCTTCTGTGTCTCTCTGATGTTATGAAGTGCTTACTTTGTAAATGACATACATTTTACGTTCTGAAGAATTCCATTGCAAAGAAGTCATTAATGACACATTAAGGCTTCTAAGGCCTGGAGCTTTATATTTGTTTTTGTCTCATACGTATAATGAATGTATAGAATTAGACCATTGCACTATAGTGGGTTTCAGTGTTTGGGAAGACTTTTGTCTCTCTAAGCATAGTTAACTTGATCCATGCATAATTTGAAACAAAACATGACAGTGACAGATTTGTGGTTTAAATAAATAATTGTGGTTTAAATTTAGTGTATTCTCCTTTATTAAATACACTAAACCAGGAGTTTCAAACCTCACAGCCCATACAGCTAGCCACAAAAATGTCCACTGCCCACAAGAATATTTATGATAAAAAATAATGTGTATTTTTTTTCTCTCTTTTTTTTTTTCCAAACAGTATATTTTTTGGCAAATGTTAATGCATTAGTGCTTTATTTTTGAGGAACTTGCTGACACATGAGTGGTGGTGTGACTTTTCTGCATAGAAAAGTCATCATAAGTAAACCTTACCCAGGACTTCATGACTAAAGTCAATGTCTAAAATGTGAAGAAGAGCATCTAGATAAGGCAGATGAGTTTTGTAAACAAAAGCTGTTGACTGATAAAGTACAAATGAGATTCCTTCAACACAGTCACCAAAGTCAGTTCCCTGACCTGAACATCACTGAAAATCTGTAGGTAGATCTTAAACATGCCGTTGCTACATGATGGTCAAAGAGTATCATAGAGCTAGAATCATTCTTCAGGAAAGAGCTGGTAAAATTCCTAAAACAAGCATGGAAAGTCTCCTAGCTGGCTTTGTTTTCATTTAACAACAATAAGCCAAAATTTCAACATGGCCATGTACTGTACTAGTGCCCGTTTTATTTAAACAAATAATTAAAATCAACAGATCATAAATCAAAAATAGATATGGTTGAATTCAACAGGTTGGGAAGCCCTGTCTAAATGACATTTTGTTGATTTTTGAGGTGAAAAGTAAACAATCTGAGCGGCAAACTATCTAAATAATTACTTTTTATACAAATGTTAAACTTACAAAGACCTTTTCATATTATTTTTTAAAATATACTATGCCCTAAAAGGTATTAAAATGTATTGATGATCAAGTGGACAGCTCAGGCACCAACACTGGAACACCAGAGAAATCAATAGAGTGTGAAGCACCACAGTTTACATGTTCGCAGACAGAAGTGCTCATGACTTGACAGTATGTTGCTGTGATCCTGGAAAAGAGTTTACTTCAAAGCGGGTTTTCATTAGGCGCTGTGGCAATGTATGAGTCAGTGGGATGACACTGTTGCTGTTGGTGAATACTTTATGCTCTGCTCGTGCGTTTCACACATTGTAAACAGAGGACATACGCTTCACTTTTGCTTGGACTGGGACTTGCACTTCAGTTCAGTTCAATTCAATTCAATTCAATTCAATTTTATTTACATAGCCCTTTTTGCAACCAAGTTGTCACAAAGCAGCTTTACAGAGTCCAGGTCTGAGCCCCTAGTAAGCAAGCCAAAGGCGACAGAGGCGATGAAAAAACGCCCTAAGCTGGAGGAAGAAACCTCGGGAGGAACCAAGACTCAAAAAGGAGACCCATCCTCTTCTGGTCAGCCCGGAGGGAAAGAAAAGATTGTCTCTATGGAGATAATTAACAAGGAAGGCCTTCATGAACAAACTTATTGACAGATTGGCCGTCTACGGCTAACAGAGTGAGTAGAGTTAAGAGTCAATAAAGGTAGATTTTGTTGGAAGAGTAGCTGTGAATCTCTTGTCCATAACAACAGGAACAGGAACAACAATCGCCGCCGGAGCAGTTGCCCTTGGATGGGGGAGGAGCAAATGGGGAGTCATAGCAGCGGAACCAGTCGAGGACATTTTGGCATGGGGCTCCAGCGACTGCAGACCTGGGAAGGTGGTGACCTGGGGTCCCAGCAGCTCAGGATTATGTAGAGCTGTTTACTGAACTGTTGGAGCAAAGTGTTGCCTTGCTATGTGCAGACTACATCTGCCGATGGAATTCTTTGTTCACCAAAACTGGCGACTGAAGTCAAATGATTCCATCTGAAACCTAATGATGAAATTCTCATGAAAGGAAGTGGTAAGATGGATCCTTAAAGGAACTTGATGGTTCTAAGAAATTCAAGTTCAGGCTAATTTGCAGAATTGGTATCTTTTGAAGGGCTTTATACAACTTCATTGTGAAGCAGACTCCAGTGCCACCATTCCTGAAATTCAAGTGGCTTTGATTGTTTCCATATAGACATACATTTTGCATTCACGGCATTCACTGAACACAGACATTATAACAATGAAAATCCTTTTGCTCCACCAGACATCTGATTGCATTTAAGTGTGACATGAAAAAGGAAAAGAAATGTCAAATGCTTAAAAAATAACTGCAAATGTTGTTTCATCTGAACTTGTGGAGAGAGATGTCCATAAGGCTTAAAACTTTCTTTTCTCTTTCATTCAAAGAACGCTGTAATATTGAAATTGAATCAAACTAAGTTATTTGAATTTGGACTACATTTACAGAGACTGTGGCATTTACTTACACCTAGACAACAGAAGACTTTTATTTATTTTTTTATTTTTTTATTTTTTTATTTATCGTAATCTACACCTTCAAGATCTCTGTCAAGTCATCTGGGGAATTTTGTGGAAAGTTTAATTACCAATAAACAAAGTTTATATTAAAGAGCTGGCTACCTGAATCACTACTGTAGGATCACCTGGTGCAGCTGGTGGCCTAGTGGTTAGGGAGTTGACCCTGTGATCGGAAGGTCATGGGGTTCATGTCCCAGGACTGCTAGTGGCACCACTGAGGTACCCTTGAGTAAGGCACCGTCCCAACACACTGCTCCCTGGGCGCTGTGTTCCTGGCTGCCCACTGCTTCACTTGGTGAATGGGTTAAATGCAGAGAAAGAATTTCACAGTGTTCACACTGTGTGCTGTGGTATGTTCACATATGACAAAAGGTCACTTTAAACTTTGCCTCTGTACTTTCATGAAATGCAACAATGAATGTGACCATGAATGGATTTGGGGATTTGTTTTATTTTTTGTTTGTTTTATTAACACATTTAAAATGAACAGATTGATGGTGTCCATTTGCATGCATTTTAGGAAACATTTCCTTAACCCTTTAAGACCAACACATTAAAAAGTGGCTGTTTTCACCTTTGATAACATGATTTCACAATATTATTGTTGTTGCATTTTTCTAGATGAATGAAAATCAGTAAATTTTGATGATTTATTTGTAAGACAAAATACACTTACTGACCCCAACAGTGCTCTGAAAGAGATCACAGATTTGCCAAAAGAAATCACAGTACATCCTGGGACCATCACTAAGTTCTCATAATGGATTGCCATTGAGGTGTATGTAGACATATGGACAGAAAATACTTGTTTATGCTTGAACGGAATAAAACTTGTTTCTCATCTCTGTCTCAGCTCTGAAGAAGGTATATAATGGTTCATAGTGAAATGTTTGTTAGGACATCTGAACAAAATCTGCGTTTGGAAGATGCTGTGTAAGATACTGTGGATTGTATATCGGTCATGTCTCTGCCGTCAGAACCCCTCCGATTCTTAAAAAGAATGTGCTGAAAAGTCTGAGTTCACTGTTTTCCATGTCCTTGTCGCTTTACTGACACGATGCCACTGAACCGTTGCATAGCCATAACCAGTGAGAGCTCGTGTCCTTTGGATGATACAAGTTCAAATGAAGGATGTGGTTTTAGAAAACGGATTCCATAATGTGATTGTTTGTAGCCCTTCTGTTGTGGTTTGTGTGAATATCTTTTTTTGGACCCCTCCTCCGTTTACTCATGAGTTCTTAATTGTCGGACCCATTGTGTGTTGCTTTGTCTGGATCATTGTGTTTGATTTTGAAGTTAGATGCTTTGAGGATTGGTGCCATGAAGAGAAACCTATTATAGTTGTCTGTTTACCCATTCTATTGATTTATGAATCACTTAGGAGGAAGTGTAGGATGCATCAGTTTAATCTGTGGTTCTTCAGGGCTGTGGAATCATGTCTGCTGTGGTGCTACCCCTGAATAGCCTGGGATAAGGGACTTCTCCCACGTGTCTAGCACCCCGCTTTCCCTGCCCTACATTCAGTATTCTATGTTGCTCCACTTGTGACCATAGTAATCTAACCTCTTTTTTGTTTTATGGTGGCCCAGTACAGTCATCAGCATAAACCCACGCTGGAGGTTAAGCGCTGCATGCGTTTTCCTTTGTCAGATTAGAGCAGGAAGGGATAGTATTTGTTACTGGCATGCCCTTTCTCTTTTTTAAAATGTTATCTTTTTTTATTGTTGTGCTGGCAAAAAAAATGGAAAAACAAAATGGGTGGATTTGATTCTCTGAATCCCATTGTTTGATGATTGTTTTCTTGAGTTATGTAATTATGTAACTGGATCCTTAACCTCTACAGTGAGCCAGTAGTGAAAATGATTGGTTATTGCTTTTTGGAATTAGGTGCCTCAGAAAATGTTATTCCCTCTTAACAAAACAGGGTGATTACTGCACACAGAGAGCTGTGAATGCAATATGAGTGGACGAGCTCTTGGCTTTTTGAGAGTCCCTTTGTGGGGTCTGTGATATTCTGAACGTCTGCACAGTTGCTTGATGTTGTCTGAGTGGAAAGGGTGTGAACTGTTTTTGACATTGCCTAGAAAGGGAGAGTCTAAATATCCAGAGAACCTCCCAGTGGGAGCGACTGGACAAAATTAAAAGCAGTTGTGGATCAAGAGTAGTCAATTTAAAATGATAACATAATGAGTATAGACATTGCCTTGCAGCATAGTAGTCTAAAGGTAGGAGTTACACAGGTAATGCTACGTAAACATATTTTGGTAAGTTCATTCCACAGTGAGAGTTGTTTCACCAACTCCACTTTCTTAAAATATGCTTGACAGTTTAAATTAAGGATACACTATATGGACAAAAGTATTGGGACGATTGGTCATTACACCAACAAGGACTTTAATGACATTTAATATGGAGTTGGTCTTCCACAGCTTCCACTCTTCTTGGAAGGCTTTCCACAAGATTTTGGAGTTTCTGGGGGAATTTGTGCCCATTCATTCTGTAGAGCATTTATGAGGTCAGGCACTGATGTTGGACGAGATGATCTGGCTCGCAATCTCCGTTCCAGTTCATCCCAAAGGTGTTGGATGGGGTTGAGGTCAGGGATCTGTGTGGGGCAGTCAAGTTCTTCCACACCAAACTCATCCAGCCATGTCTTTATGGACTTTTCTATTCCAGCATGACTGTGCCCCAGTGCACAAAGCAAAGGTTCTTCCCCAAACTGGGTCCACAAAGTTGGAAGCATGACATTGTCCAAAATGTCTTGGTATGCTGAAGCATTAAGATTGCCCTTCACTGGAAGTAAGTGGACTAGCCAAATCCTAAAAGCAGGTGTGTCCCAATACTTTTGTCCATATAGTGTACATTATCTATGTCTAACAGTCTCCAGGGGATATAGATATTGACTTGTGTTCAGTAAGTTGTAGACTACTTCAAATAACACTAATAACACTCGAATTTGGCAATATTTAGAATAACTGTTCCGAGAACTAGCCTTTGTGTCCCTCACAAACCATAATAAAAAAAAAAAGAAAAGAAAATAATACTTGCAAGGAAGTGACCAACGATAAACTCCTACTTACCCTAATGTTAGATGGTCAGTGGAACAGAGCAGCTGTGATGTGATGTGATGAGTGGTTTTAATGCAGGTCTCAGAGCCAGATGGGCTGGCTGTGGAAGTCTGGTCGGCCTTGAGAAGGAGCAGGAGATGGGCCATGTTACTGGATACTCCATCGTCCCTCGCACTGTCAAATCATCACAACCTTTATTCTCCACAAGTTTTCCGTTTTCCTCTTGTGTTTGCGCCCACAGCTTTAGAGCTTCAGTTCATATTGCAAAATATTATTTCAGCTGCCTAGTCCTCTCTCTCTTGCTTTCACGTGGGCATCATAAAAATCTTGCAATGCCAAATGGTACCTTTTTTTTTTTTTTTAAACGCGTTAGTAAATTAGATATGTCTTCATTTCTGTGTTCTGCAGAGGTCAGCACATAGTAATTTCCTGAGATTGTTGTTGTTAGTTTGGATTAAAAAGACATTTATGGCCCAGGATTCCAAGATTTGCAGCGTTTTATACCACAGCCGCGTAAAGCTGCTGTGTCAGCCGTGTGAGAGTTCCCTGAACTCACAAAACAGCAGGGTATAATGAGCTTTACTGACAGATGCAGACTTTTAATTCTCATGTACATCTCTCTCTCTCTCTCTCTCTCTCTCTCTCTCTCTCTCTCTCTCTCTCTCTCTCTCTCTCTCTCTTTCTTTCTCTCTCTTTCTCTTTCAGGTTGCTTGCCTCACTCACATTGTTGCAAACTACCTCAATGCAGGAAAAGTAGCCAGAAGATGGGGAACTGCCCACGAGAGTATCGTCCCTTATCAGGTACAAGGAGAATATATAGGCTGTCTGTAGAATATATACACTGTTCTTCATCACATCCCTCCTACCTCGTAGAATTTTAAGGAATAATAGAGTGCCCTCCAGAATTATTGGCATGCTATGTGAACATGTTTTGATAAGTTCATTCCACAGTGAGAGTTGTTTCACCAACTCCACTTTCTTAAAATATTCTTGACAGTTTACATTAAAGATACACTATATGGACAAAAGTATTTAGATGCCTGGCTATTACACCAACAGTATTGAAAATAGAAAAAAAAAACTGTTGTCAAAATCACATATGTCACATTTATTGGCATCCAAAGAACTTTTGATTATGAAAATGTAATTTAAATATAATCCCATGTATATTTAACCAATTTTAAATGCTTTTACTGTTCTTTTATGCAGTCATGAATGATTTCCAGTTCCACTGGGATGAAAAAAATTAGATGACCCTGGGCGCAAATTGCTTATTCAAAGATCACCATGGATAAGATTCAACAGCATTCCATTTCAGTATTGAAAAAGTGTGTTGCACAAATCAGGGAATGGATACTGCTTGACCATATGTCCATATTAACAGTTAGGGCACAGTTTCAGAGTTTGATAGCATCTTGGGGTCACTGCATTTCCAAATCCACCTTTAAGATGTCACCTCCGTGCCACCAAACTGTTCAGACGGTATGCCAGAAAGAAGCCTTTTCTAGCTTGTTGCCACAAACAAGCACTTGGAGTTTGCAAGACGCCACTGGAACTGGAACTGGGACAGGGTGTTGTGGTCAGACAAAACAACATTTGAGTTGGGTTTGGCACAGAGACAAGCGTCTAATACACAGGATTAAATATGGTAAAGGATTTCAGTGGTGGATAGGGGTCACCGTGGGCACTGTGACCGGTCTTTGGCTATGCAGCTTCATTATGTTCAATATCTTATGTACAATAGGTCTTACCATGTGAAATATCACTACTTATGTCAGTATTACTGTTCTACTACTGATCTCTACCAAGTACAATAATGTACTCCTAACTACCATCTGTGTTGTTAGATTTCACTGTGTTACTTATCTATAGTATTTGTATGCAGTATTTGTGTGTACAGCCATGGAAAAAAATAAGAGACCGCATCATTTTTTTTTCTGGTGGTTGTTTTTGCAATTTGTGGGAGAGTGTCTGTGTAAAATGTGCATGTCACTATTGTTTTATACGCTATCGACCACACTTGATTCAGAATTCCAAACAAAAAACTGTTTGGAGAAAATTTAAAAATGATACATATAAATAATTTATTATACCTTGGAAATTATTTTACAATTGCAACAGTTAAAATAGTAATGTTAAGAGCAGAGTGTGTGCATGTATGACTCTGTTTCATCCCATCAGAAACTGAATGAGGAGTGAAGCTGCTGGAATACAGCACATAGAACAGCTGCTCTACAAACACTACTGCACTTACACACATATGGAGGC
>JBBPCZ010000007.1:5886604-5908866 GCA_037974445.1 Brycinus macrolepidotus
GCAGAGAAAGAATTTCACACTGTTCACACTGTGTACTGTGGTGTGTTCACGCATGACTATAAGGGGCCACTTTACTTTAATTCGAAGTAACTTAAAATAACAAAATAGCACTTTGGATAGTGTGAATTACTCTCAACAGTCATTTCTGAGTAACCAACGCACCTAGTTTTAAAAGGCACTTAGAAACCATGCTGTGCTTCTGGTCCAAGACGCAGGGTGCTTTGCACAAGCTTGCATACATCCTAGGATGAGGTGTAGTCTTGCTGCGTAGGTCAGTCAGGGTCCACACTGTGCAGAGATCCAAGTTTGTGTGAGTGAGGTTCAAAAGGTGATTGTGTTGCGGAACACAAGGCTTTCCCTCCCTGCTGCTCCTGGGCATCAGTGCCTGGCCATGTTGCCTCATGGCCCATGCTTGATTCCTTCGTTTGAAACCATTTAATCTGATGGATTACATTTTGTCAAAACACTGTCTCATTAACTGCGGTGTGTGCACTTTGTTCACCGCTCACCCTTTTGTACTGCCTGTGGGGGCGCCAGCATTACATACACACACACACACACACTTACATACACGCACAAAAGGACTTTTCCTAAGTGAGGATAGAGCCATGAATGCAGGCTTTGTTAAAAGATGTGCCATTATAGCCAAGACATGATTCTTAGTGTCTTTACTCCTGTAAATAGAGGAGGGAATTTTTATAGGTTGTGTTTGAGGAGGTCAAGCAAAAGTAGTTTGAGCAGAGATTTCTCTTTTATGCACTTAAAACAACTGCAGTTCATTTTTATGGAACCATTTTCCATCCTTTTTATCCCTTAGACCCAAACTGACTATTTTTAAACATATAATGTATGTGAAAGGCATCTGTTCTGAATGGCTGTTCTGTGTTATGTCTTTTTCAAAAAGCTATTCAGACTGAAGGCTGCTATTACGCGTTTACTTCTCGACAAACAGAAAGACTACAATAGCTGATCATTCCCCTCGCAGCAATGTTCAATAATGTTTACATAGTACATTAAGCTCTTACCAAAGCATGAATTTATTTTTTTGTTGTGTAGTTTGTTGTTTATGCCACCTGTGCCTGACTAGCTCAGTCAATGGAGCATGAGAATCTTAATCTCAGAATTGTGGTTTCGAGCCCCATGTTGGGCGTTACTTGTGCACTTTTGGGGCAGCTGGTGCTTAGGGAGTTGTCCCTGTGATCAGAAGGTTGTGAGTTCGAGTCCCAGGACTGCTAGTGGCATCACTTAGGTACCCTTGAGCAAGGTAGCATCCCCACACACTGCCCCCCCACTCCCCCACATTGTTCACACTGCCACTTCACTTTACTTTACTCTTCACCTGCTCATTTAAGCCAAATAGTGTAATACAGGATCAAAAGCATCTTCTGTGATCTCAAGTCATTCTACCACATTCACAGGGAGCAGAGTGCTTATCATGTGAGGAACCAAAGTGGGTTTAACATATGTAACGTCACATAAGGGTGTCATTTGTGTCTTATGCCCTGCAAAACTGCTCTGTATAAAAGGAATTTTTTGAGTTTTGGCTGGAACCGATTCTAGCCCGGGAAGTACCAGTTTGTGTTTGTCAACTGAACACTAATTTTATCTTCAGTTCATTAGCCTTAATATGAAGTCAAGGGTTTTAGTAGGAAGCTTGTCCTTGGACCTTTCTGCAGTGACGGACTCTACTTAACATCAAATGTTACAAACTCTTGAGGCCTGGGGCGATTTATTTCAGTAAAAAGAAGGAGTGTCTGGATACTTTAGGACAGTGTATATTCAGAACACACTGCAGGTTTAGAAAAAACACAGTGGTATATCAAACTGTTTAGTGAAGTGTGACTTCATTTCACATTGCAGAATGTTAAATTGAATAAAGCTTTTTACTTTTTCCTTTTGTGCTTGTATATTCTTCCAGGGCTTCAAAACAAAAGACGGATACCTTGTTTTGGGTGCTGGAAATAACCAACAGTTTGTTAAAGTGTGCAGAGTAAGAAGGACCACTCTTATACCCTTATTTTCACGAGCCTTTGTTTATTCCTGTTTTCAACATTAAACATTTCAGCTGTGAAGCTAAATTTGATTATTGTGCCTTTACATTTCTGACCACATCCCTGTTTTCATAACTCTGTTTTCATCCAGGTCATGGGCATGAGTGACTTGGCAGCAAATCCAAAGTACAAAACCAACACGTTACGAGTGAAGCACCGCAAAGAGCTGGTGCAGCTTCTGTCTGAGAGGTAAGCAGGGCCTCTTTTTATACAAACTTCTGACTGGAGCACCACAAAAACGACTACCACATAGTGACCTGGAGGATTCCTCTAGTTGTGTCCAGCCAGGGACATGGTGAATCCCAGCAACTGGCCAGAAATTCCCTCTCTTATCTGAGCTCTAGTGATCCTCATTAGACTGTGTGGCCAGGGAAGTAGGTTGATGTTCCAGACCCAGGCATGTTGACTGTAGGTGTCAGTTCATCATGTTTACCTGCAGACTCGCAGGAGAAGACCAGGCACTCATTTGCAACCAGGCACCAGTTTCTGATATATGGTTGCTATTTTTACAGTATCTCGGATAGTTAACATATGCAGTTATACACCACAGAGCTGTAGTAAAGTAAAGTGGCCCCTTATAGTCATGCGTGAACACAACACAACACAATACACCACAGCACAGAACACAGTGTGAACAGTGTAAAATTCTTTCTCTGTATTTAACCCATTGTGAAGCAGCGGGCAGCCACCAACGGGAGGGCGCCCGGGGAGCAGTGTGTGGGGACGATACCTTGCTCAAAGGGTACCTCAGTGGTGCTACTAGCAGTCCTGGGTGTTGAACCCATGACCTACTGATCGCAAGGGCAACTCCCTAACCACTAGGCCTCCGGCCGCCTCAAACATTAACGTGAAGCAGATTGGCTACATTCATCTTTTCAGTGTCTGGTGTTTATATTGTCAGATCTGTATTGAGAAACAACTTGAATGTGTGGCCGCAACAAAGCATATCACATGCAAACACAGTTTTGACTGGTTGAGATTGTAAAATTTGATCACTTAATCACACAATTATTTAAACTGGAATAGAACAATGTTGTTTTTTTGTTTGCAAAAACCTGCAACCACACCAGCGGTGTGCTATGTAGATGTCCTAAGTAATTAGAGATTACACCTACACTTAGTTGGCATAGTTTTGCATTGGTTTATGCATAACGTCTTTACCAAATCCTTAGTCAACACTAGTTAATTTCAAACTTTTACTAAATTTGATTTCACCATGAGTTCATAAATCATATCTTAACTAGTAAAAGCTAACTTATGCATACATAACAACAAATGCTAAATGGCAAATTTGGGTCACATTGAATTAATATGCAAGTTCTGTATGTATGTTTGTGTGTCTGACCATGTGGTTTGAGTGTCTGTGCTTGATGCCAGCACTCTGGGGCTAAAGGGTGCAGACACTGAATGTGCCAGGGCCACATATGCATCGCATTTCAGGACATGTTGTTATGTCTCTCCTTTTTTCTCCTTTTCTGTTCTTTTGAAAAGCCATGTTATTAGTGTGCAGTCTATCATCTCTTCCCCCAGGTTCCTGGAGGAGTCTACTGCGGACTGGCTCAGATGGTTTGAAGGCACTGGAGTCCCCTGTGGCCCCATCAACACCATCAAGCAGGTGTTCTCTGACCCACAGGTCAGTCTACCCACTTTCAAACTCAAACCCCTAAGAGAGTGGCACTGTCATGTACAATCTATTCATACCCCTAAAAAACACAGATCCTTACAAAACACACTACCTAAAATTAATGTTGTTGTATATTACACAGTGCAAAAATCTTTAGACAAATTGATTTTTTAACCACTTCCAAGCTACTTAAAGCAGCTGGTCCAATACCTGGTTCCTCTAATCAGTATTTTTAGTAAGGTAAAATGTGTGTGCTGGTGATAGAATTGAACAAATCTGTTTTTGCTTGTTTTGCTTGTTCTGTGTTTTTTGCTTGTTTTGAAAACACATTTTATATCCAGATAATTAATAGAATTTTACAAATTTTCCAGGGAATCCTTTACAATTTCTTCATCGTTTGTTAGCCCATTTTACACTGTTTATCAATGGTCAGGATCCTACATGACTACCATTCAGCAGGTAAATCAGAATCAGAAAACTTTATTGATCCCAGAGGAAATTGCTTCAGATGAAATACGAAGGACAATGAGTGTAGATACAAAGTAGATGTATCGAATAAAGTCAGTGTGCTTGAATGGTGCTTGAGCAGTCATTTTCTCATAACACCATCATAGCACCAAGATCAGTGTAAAATGTCTGAGAGAGTTTTGCTTTGAACTCCCTCTCTCTCTAGTAGCTAAGATCTTAACACTGTTCTTTTTCTGTCACTGAGCAGACATGCACTTCAGTGGAAAAAGACTGTCTGTTGTCATTTTGCAATATTACAATGGCCAGTGAAGCAGGGCTAGTGAGAGTAAGAAGGAGACTCGTTCTCCTTTTTCATCCACATTAGGTTTTCATTGAATCAAAACAATGACACACTACTGGACTTACGGTGTAACAGGGCACCACTGAAATGTGAACGTATTCACGTTAATCAAAGATAGAGGTTCCTTACACACGATGATTTAATATAAAACACATGTTGGTAAAGAGGGTGATTTTGCCGATTTCTCTGCAGTTGCTGTGAGGACTCATTGGCATGTTGAGACTCTCTCCCTAGGCTGAGAGATAAAAACCAGCAGATGTGTGTTGGGGGGGAGGGGGCTCTTCTCATTTTATTTTCGTCTTTGTGCCTGTTACAGTTAATTAGAAACATACTTTCTACTCTAGAACTTTTTATATAGCACGTCCCCATTCAGCTTCCTTCATTTAGGCTGCACTAGTCAAGCATATAAATAGTGCTGTAGTTGTGAATGCAGTGCAGCAAAGTCTAACCATATAATATTCCTGCTTTCAAATAGCCAAAGAACAAAATATGAGGAGTTATAGAATACATAGAATACCTGACAAATAGGGCTCAATTGATATAAACAGTATAATCGATACTCGTGGTGCCTATTTACGGAGCTAAAAGTTACAATGACCCGGAATATTGGCTGATATAATGTAATTTGCTAATAAATTAAACAGACTGAAATCAGTTGGCACATGTTAATTGGCATTAATTGTCTTTTCTTAATGATCAGAAGTGAGTAATTTCCTAAACATCACTCATTTCTGACTATTTCTGACTCAACAAACATGTAGCTATGCTGTGGCACACTGTGGTGTCTGTGTCCACCTTTGTACAGACAGAAATTTATTCTACTTTAACTGAATATCATTTGGTACTGGAGTATCAATTTATTAATTTATTAATGTAGTCATTCACTTAACCTTAATTCACTTAAACAAATTTTGTCATCCAGATATTAGATGATAGATTGCTCTTTTATAAGTCAGATTAGTGACCAGAATAAGTGATTTCTAAAAGGATTTGTATACACTTTCTGTTTAGCATACTGGTCACTTATAACCCTTAGCATAAGGAGTTGTACTATTTTAAATATAGTTATGATATTTTGATTGTTATATAGCATATTCTTTCTTGTAACCTAGCTCATGAACAGTGATAACCAGTTCAGTCTTTTCAGAATAGAGAAAATGAAACCTATGACCACCAGATGTGCAGGCATATGTCTGAAAACAAATTAGAGCTTTTTTGTTTTTATTAGGGCAGCTGGTGGTCTGGTGGTTAGGTAGTTGGCCCTGCGATCAGAAGGTTTGGGGTTTGAATCCCAGGCCTGCTAGTGGCACCTCTGAGGTACCCTTGAGCAAGGTACCATCCCCATTCACTACTCCCCGGGTGCTGTGCTGCTGGCTGCCCGCTGCTTCACTTGGTGAATGGGTTAAATGCAGAGAAAGACGTTCACACTGTTTACACTGTGTGCTGTATGACAAATGGACACTTTACACTTGTGTTTTTTGATCTTTACCATTATTAACAAGCTTTTTCCACTTCACTTCACTTTTTTTCTTTTATCATCCCCTGTGATACAGTCTGTGGATGTACAGGTTCACAAGAAACACCCAGAAGAATTCTGACATCTGACAATATTGTCTACATCTGGTGGTGATGTCTATAGGAGTCCGGATCAGTATTGCCCTCTCCCCTCTGAAGTCAAGGAAAAATATTCCTGACTCAGTAGAGAAATCAGCACTAATTAAAGGGGCAGTGAGGAAATTAGCCAGTGCACATAAAGAACATGCTGAGGTGATGGTCCAGAGGAGGAAGCACACCAGTGGTGGACAGAAAACCAGATGGAGAACGTGAGTGAGGGGTTGGAGGTTAAGAGGTGAGAAAGACAGAGTGAGATGGAAAGACAATGAGGGACGACAGAGGCAAGGTCAAGACAAATGAGGAAAGCAGACAACTATTCAGAACAAAAATGAAGGTTCAGGTTATGTTTTCTTAGAAAGTGTATTTGTCTGACTTGATGAACTGACCCACTAGATTATCATAATGGACATTTGTCTTACCCTAGGCAAAGATCTGGAATGGAAACTCACCCAATAAATCTTGAACTCCCCTCAAACTGGAAGTTTGGTAACTTTTGAAATTTTCACTGTAAGTCAGCTTTTTAGACAACCTATAACTCAAGGTGATTACTTTCTGTCTCCTGTGCATCTTCTCCCTGTGAAGTCAAAGGTGATCAAGTATCTTCCTTGAACTTAAGTGTTATTCAGGATTTTTGTCACTTCAGGGGACAAGGTTTTGGCTTGTTTGGACCCCTGGAAAATCCTTAGAGCCTCCACAGATGTTGATGAATGCTGTTCGGCAATGCAGACTTGCACATCCAAGCAAGAGTACGTTCCTCAGACATTCACATACTTTTTTAGTTAGGAATCCGAGTGCAAGAGGTCGTTCCACTTCTATTGCAGACACACGCACAGTGGCCATTTAGATGCATCCTTCTTATAAAGTGCCTATAATAGTGCTGCATAATTTGAATATCTGTGATATAAGAAAAAAATACAACAGTATAAATTGTATGGGCGATATGGTGCACAAATCATATTGGTCATTATTGTCTTCTTTCATTAATAGCCTGATTCTGGCCAAAGGGCACGTATGGGCTGCAGTAACAGTTATATCAGCTGTCACTTTTTCCAAAGCCCGATAAATTAATAACATGCAGTCATACCAGTGTGCCCTCTCAAAGTTTGCATTTCGGCATCTAGAGGGAAGTTTTCTGGGATTAAGCATGAGGAATTTCACCGCTGGCTTTCTGAACTTCATCTCTTTGAAGCCTGTTTGGACTCAATAAAATACCTTCAACTTGATCTGCTGCCCAGTTGAACCAAGCTGCTGAACTAATAGGAAAAGTGAACTTATTGACATCCATTTAGATTGTGTTTGTAGCAACCCAAGGGTGTGCCGCCTTCTTCCTGCACACCCCTCACACTATGACGACCAAAATGGATTCAGTTTTGAATCTGTGAATAAACCTTAACATTGCTTCGTGAAAGCTGCTCCCATGAATGATTTCCGATGACGCTCGCTCATTTTGATCTTACATTTTCCTCAGTGTTTGGCATGTGCAGTGTATCGCCTTGCTCATACTTTGTCTCCTTAAATCACAGCAGTGACAGCGAGGTTATGTTTTGGTCTGGTGCTGCAGTTGGTGTTTCCTTGCCTGTGGATCGTCGATCAATGTCTTGACTCACAAAGCCAGTGGCTGTTCACAAATGAGCAGGTTATCGACCATCTCTGCGCCAAGCTGCACACCTGGATCCGGTTCTTAGAAATATTAATATTAATATTGGATGTTTCCAATGCACTGTTGCACAGATGTTGGACTTCAATGAAATAGCTAGCAGATGTGAAAATGGATGAATGTTCTGTATTCTCACGGACAGAAAAAAAGGCCCCTTTTCCTTTATTTAGCTTCCAGTAGTTGATAACTAGATGCCTATTATTACAATTGGTATGAAAAGGGAACACAGAAATCTTTGTTTTCTGCCAGTACCATTCAATGCAATGTAATTCAATATAGTTTAATTTTATTGATGCATCACTTTTTACTGCAGACATTGTCCCAAAGCAGCTATTCAGAAATCTGGGTCCAGTCCCTAAAAAATAACTGGAGAGTAAGAGTAGCAGAAAAAAATGAGCATGAGTATGAAACAATAAGAAGAGCCAAGAGTCCAAAGAGCAGTCTGTTGTCCTCTGGGTTTCAAAAGATAATGTAATAATGATTAAAAAATATGATACGTAAAACTATACAATAATACCATAATAATTCAAATTGAGTCCAATCAGTTTGCCTTCAGTAAGTGGAGTGATAATTGTTTTTATTGGATCTTTTACCTTAAACTTGCAGCACTGAATAGCATTTGTGATCTACAAATTCTATTTGATCTTTTTTTTTTTTGTTCATGCACTGTAATGAATACTTTTCTGAATGAATAATTTTTGTATAAAAAAGTGTAGCCTCATTTATTGCTTACCTTTACACTTTGCTTAAAGCAATATGCAGCAAACTGACCTGAGTAACCTTTTATAAATAGCCTGTTTGGGGGGGAGGGGTTTTCTATTTGCCAGTGAACATAATTTCTACGCTTTGAATGACTGCCAAAGGTCTTAAAGCCTGTAAGTTTTCCCCCTTTACGCTTGTCTTTAGCCAACAAGAGAAGAGCCTTCAGACATATCCAGCTGCACACAATAACAGATAATTACTGACCTTGGTGGTGTCTCACGGCAGACTTTTCCACCAACCGTTTACAAGCAAAGAGATGTTTCCGGGCCCCGCGGACCTTCAAATGCACCCAAATGAGCCAACAGCCAAGCAGCCGAGTTTAAACAGATGTTGCAGGCACCGCTGGCTTCCACAGGTTGCAGTACTCTTTTTCTTCTTTTTAGTTCAAGCCTGGCTTTGACCCCAGTGATGGCTTCATCTATGTCCAGTAAAAGATTGTTTACCTTCATAGTAACTTCATTTAGTAATATTCACTGAATGTGCTTATTTATGGGCTCATTTGTACGTTTCTGGTAAAATGATATTATTATTATTATTATTATTATTATTAATAATATTATTATTAGGAAGAAGAAGAAGAATGCTATGTTGACTTTGCTACCTGCTCTCTGCTTTTATTGCCTATTCTTTGTCTTTGTTGCATTTTAAGTAATTAATTGTTCTTGCTTGTTGAAAGATAAAGCGTGTACAGATATCAGGCATTGTTTAATATTTTTTATTTTTTCTTAGAGGGAGTATGTAGTCATGTTCCTGCATGTGAACGTGTTTTATGGAGATGTACTGTGAGAACTTGCTACAGTATTCATTTGCTGGCCGAATACAACATGCCTGGATCCATTTCTGTGGTCTTGAGCTCTTGTGAAAATGATGATCCCATGTTTTGTAACTGGATCAGTTCAACTCTAACACTTTGTTTTGGAACCTTTCTTCAGCCCCCCCCCACCCCACAGTACCTCACACGCTCACGCTCATTTGGACTCATAGTTACCGACAAAAGAAAAAACAGGTGAAAAAAGTTAATCTCTGTTTTCTGACAGGATATAAACAGTTGGAAACTGTGATGGGCCTTGATGCACCGCTGGGCTTTTCTGTCTGTGTCATCAGTAACAAAGAATTATGGGTGGGATTGCAGGAGAGAGATATAGAGGAGAGAAGACTGACAAATCGATCGGAATTCTTGATTGATGGTTACACTGATGTGCAGCAGGTTTTCTCATCGGTTCTGCATGAAAATATCTGTTCAGTGTTCAGCTGACTTTTCTAATCCCTGTCATATTTCTCTCTAAACAATCAAAATAAACTATAGCTAAATGATATTGGAAAAACAAGGTTGTTCTGGTTCAAGAGCTTTACAGTGGATAAATTTCAGAAAAATAACCCAAACGACTCTGCTCCTCAGGGCATTAGTTTTCTGAGGCCATGGTTGTTCTTGGACTGAGCAGTACATTTCAGAGAACATGGCACAAAAATAAAGCAATAAGATATTGTTAGAGAAGGGTCTGGTGTGAATTAGCATAGAATTCCCAAGTAACCGATTTTCCCAATGACTGAATCCAAAATCCACCTGAGAGTGATATTGTTGTATTGAATTACTTTCTGTGAACTGATCAGTAGGTAAAACGCTTAACTGGGGATTAGGATTGATAAGGAAGTGTGATTCTGTTGAAGTCTTTTATGCCAGATATTGTGATTTAATGAGTTTCTTTCAAAAATATTTGGCAAAAGTGGCTTTTTAACATTCTTATTTTTATTTTTTATGACTCTCAAACTTTTTAATCCCTTTATTTTCTCCACTATTCTTCTTTCTCCATCCATATGTTGCTCTGGTGAGTCACTATGCTGACTGCGTGACAACAGGCACATGGGGATTTTTTGCTCTGGGTGTCTGGGGAACGAGCTCTTCAGCACTTCCTGGAGAGGAAAAGACAGCATGAGAGAATGAAAAGATCGAAAAGGAAAATCGTGAAGCGGTGATTTCTCTCGTGAACACTTCAGGAGGACCCACCCAGTGGTCATACTCAGTTAGTTTGAGCAGCTGGACAGAATCAGAAAAAGTTATGCGTAAAGATTTGGTTGTCAGAGCTTGCTGAGTGGAGCCCAGTTGACTGACGCATCTTTTGTCATAAACTATTCCAGTCTCCACTGCACAGACATGTTTATTATATACTCCATTAAACAGTTATTCAGTTTCAAAAAACTGAAAATATACTCAAGGAGCACGACTCCTGTGCGGTTTTTTGTTTTGTCATCTATAAAGGCTTTGAAAATAACTTGAGCTTGAGTGAAGTTTGTGAGATTAAATGAGAGAAAAATAATACTACGTTATGCAATCCTGGTACACTAGGATCTGTGCACTTTTGGTCTACTGTCAACATGCTAAATTTATTTATTATGTGAGCCCAGTGTATGACTCCAGTGCACTTGGAGTAAGACAGTAAGCATTAAATGACGGCCAATGTAAAGTCAGATCTTGACCCTAAAGTCCCAACTGATCCCCCAGACCTAAATGCACCAGTTAAGGGATGGTTGAAGGTCAGCCCATTATAGCACAGCGTTTGCCCTCAATAACCTCCCTTTCCAGGCCTGTGTGTTTATTTCATCTCTGAAGGAAATGCTCAAGTTTGAGATGAGTTAAAAGCACCCGCTGATATATTGTGATAGCTGTGTGATATGAAATAATTTATGCCCTCCTACTTGTGGGAGGACATTTATATGTCCATGTGGCCCCCAAACTCCCCGCCATATCCCATGAGAAAGGAAAGAGGGTGGAGGAAACGGTGAAACTGTGCTCTGGAAGTAGACTTTGTGTGTCTTCATAGTGCTATAAATGTCAGTGCATGTCCAGCCTGTGCTAGCCCCTGAGTGCAGTTTCCTCTCAGTCCATAGGACCTTTGGACGTGTCCTTTCTCTTACTAATGATTTTGAGCATTCTTGTCTCATCTGTTATTTGTCCTCCAACCTTTGCTTCACACTCACACACACACCCCTCCTGACGCCACACTCACAGATTAGATGAAGGTCCAGCTTTAATGATTCTAGGTGCTGCCACTGACTAGCACAGCTGTGCACGGCTGCTTCATGATGATCTACAGGTGGAGACCTTCAGCAGTTTGTCTTTCTATCTCTCTCTCTTTCTTACACACACCCCTTTTTCTTTTCTGCCTCATTGTTCTCCTGATCATCCTTTTCCTCTGCGATAGTTTTGATAATGAAATGAGGATGGGTGGTGGGGTGTTGAGAGCAAAAGATTTACCCTATTCAGTCTGAGGAGATGTAAGTGGGATTGATTTATAGAATGTCCCTGTCCCACGTGACTGCATGGTCCACAAGACATGAGCAGCAGAAGAGGGGAGGGTGTCACATTGCCCTTCCAGAGCATCCAGAGACAAGCAACCAACCCAAAAGGTCACATGTCACCCTGCTGCTGGTTGACTTACACTGGCTACCCATGGCTGTCCGAATTAAGTTCAACCCTTTCCTACAGAGTGACATCTGGCTCAGCACCCAGCTACCTTAATCTTATCATTCAGTCTTATGTTCCTACTCCCTCCCTCCACTCCTCCAAGTAACATCGTCTGGCTCTGGCATCCTTACACACAAGGTAAACCCAGTCCAGACTGGTCTCATTCTGGTTCCCTGCTGGTGGAATGAGCTGCCTAAGCTGACAAGAGCAGCAGAATCCCTCTTCTCTGGTTCAGAGGAACTCTCCTCTGGTTCTCACACTGTCCTGAACCTTGAATGTTTCCTCACTGTAAGTCGCTTTGGGTAAAAGTGTAATGTGATGTAATATAATGTAAGCAGGTGACTTGTAGAAGCAGTGTCTTCAGCTTGATTACACAGAAGTCCCAGTATCTCCATTTCCCTGAACAGTTCCACACATGAAGGTATCTGTAACCAATATAATGTCTCTTTAGTAACCAGAGTCAAAATTACAAATGTATTCATTAAAATTAAATATAGCATTTGGAAGTTGCCACGCAAACTGAAGATGAATCATGCTGACAAATTGTAGATGCTTTTGGTGTTGCTGCTGCTGTTGTTTTTATATAACGTGAAGAAATGTATCTGAAAAATCTGACACTTTGGTCCTCTTGGGATTTGAAGTTCTAAGCAGTTCAGAACCTCAGGAGTAACACTGCTCAGATTGCAATCTATTTTCTCTCCAAAAACTGACTTTTCTCTATAATCCTTTGAAGCCTGTAACTCATTTTGACAGTGACACCGAGCTAAACTTTGCGAGGGAATGGAGATGGTATCTTTCTCCCCAAGGAGCACTGATTTTGCTGTTATGTGTTGCAAGCTGTGACTCATCCATGTCTAATACAAATTCCATTGTATCTTTTAGCTATATAAGTGAATTTGATGAGTGTTTTAAGCTTCTCTGTTCATAGTCCATAAACATGCAGTCCTGTTTGGCTTGGGCGTTCATGGGAGTTGTCCTTGAATGACCTTCAGTCGATGCTGCAACGCCACTGCATTTTTATTTCTCATGACTGTTTCTCAGGGCACCTGGGAAACATTTGCATCCGTCGATAAACATCTGCTGTAGCCTCTTTCTTTTCATCCTCATAACTTCTCTCGCTTGTTGTGCTCTCTCACTCTCTCTCTCTTTCTCTCTCTCTCTCTCTGTCTCTCTTTCTGTCTCTCTCTCTGTCTCTTTCTCTCACTCTTTCTCTCACTCTTTCTCTCTCTCTCTGTGTCTGTCTCTGACTCACTCTCTGTCCCTCTCTCTCTCTCTCTCTCTCTCTCTCTCTCTCTCTCTCTCTCTCTCTCTGTGTCTCTCTCTTTCTCTCTCTGTCTCTCTCTCTCTCTCTATCTCTCTCTCATATATTTTTGACCTGTCACCATCCTTTATCAGTGGCATTCTGCCGCTTCAGAGTACTACAGAGTTTTTGTCTTAGAACAATGGTTGTGATATGGTTGATCATGTGAACTAGTGTTGTGTTGGGTATTGGCTGTTCTTTGATATCTTAAGTAATAGTGCCTTTGTGTAATATTAGTGTGTTTGATATCAGTACCAGAGTTATACATTTTTATTTGCTATCTTTGCATAAGAACTCTTTAATTTATCTTTTGAAATAAACATACCAGAATTTAAAAGTTTTATGTTTTCTGATTCCAAGTCTAGACATTGCAGATCACTTTTTTCATCCATGCAGTGATGCTATGGTTAGGAAACTAATTGCTAGCACTTGCCTGCCAAGTGCTTAACTGTTGTATCCTCTTTGTGATTGACCTGTAGAGGGATGGACTCCACGAGACCTCTGAGAGTTTTCTGTGATATCTGCCACAAACACATTACCGGCATATTCTTCAAGTCCTGTTAGTTGTAAGGTGGGGTGTAAGGTGGATCAGAGTAGTTTTGAGATCTGGGGAATTTGGTGAAGTCATCACTTCCTTGGCATGTTAATCAAACCTTTCCATAACAAATTGCAGTGTGGAATGTTGCATTGTTCTGCTCATACAGGCCACTGGGGGAATACTGTTGAAATAATGGAGTGTAAAATGGTTTGCAAAAATGTTTGGGTAAGTGATGTGTCACAGTAACATCAACGTGAATGCCAGGACCCAAGGTTTCCCAGCAGAACGTTGCCCAGAGCGTCACGCTGCCTGTTCCCTGGATAATCAGTGCACACGAGATGTAAACCTTCTTTCTTTTGCTTCAGTTTCTTTCATTGTTAATTTGCTGCCTAATATATCCCACCCCTTGACAAATGCAATTGCAATTAAGTTATCAGTGTTACACTTCACCTGTATGTGGTTTTGATGTTGTGATTGATTTGTATGTTCAAAAATGTCCAGACATCCCTTCTAATAAGTGAATTCTGCTAGTTTAAGGTACACTCATTGCTGATGCCAAACATTCCATTGTGCACATACAGTTTCCATAATCTCCAGACAAAAGCATTGCCAAATGTTAGACACTATGAAGATGCCGCAGATCATTGCAGTGCCAAATTTCAGTTAGAGGACTGTAAAGCTTCTTCCTTCCAACACTGGGCTGTGGAGTAATGGAGTGATGGAGCACCATCAAATACCTTTAGAGTGAGTTGGAGTTCCCCAGAACAACCTGTCCTCATTAATGCTTGAATGCAGTCAGCCTTCCCAGAAGAGTGCAGCATCGTACCTGACCTCGTTAATGCATGAATGCAATCAAATCCTTACTGCAAGGTTCTCGTCTCTAGTGTAAAGCCTTCCCAGAAGAGTAGAGGCTGTTACTGCAGGAGAGGCAGGGTAAACTCCCCTATTAACACCCTTGATTTCAGAAGAAACATTGCATGAACAAGTGTCTAAAGATGTCTGGACGTAAGGTCAGCTTTATCATTTCGAGTCTCCAAAACTATAATTAGCCGCCACCTCCATGCCAACAAACTATTTGTTTGTTGTGCCTTTTAAGCTTGATGTTATGGGCTTAACATGCTTATGATACTTTTCCAGTGTCTTTCAAACCATTACAAAAATTGCAATATCAGCTTTTTTATTTGAATATGTGATAGCTCCAAAAAGAATCAATCTAGCTCTGAGAACGTGCTTGTGTATCTGAAGGTATTGAACCCAGTTTTCTCGGAGCTTTCTCAGAGGATCCAAGGTTTGTTTTCCCCAATAATGTGGTGTGATGCAGTCTCTCCCTCTGTCCATAGAGGTCTCCTTTGTACTGGAATCCAACCCTGTTTGAATGAGCTGGAGAGCTGCTATGTCTCCAGTGCAGATCCTATAGTGAACTGAAAAGAAGTCATTGATGATGTATGTATTCTTTCCCTGTAATCAGATTCAGTTGTTTATTATTGTCTGTTTGTTTGTTTGCTTGCTTGTTTTTAACACATACTTCAGGTCTGTTAAAGCTCAGATAAAGTGTGAATTTATAGTGAAGTATCTGAAGCCCAATTAAAACTGATGGTGTGGTGCCAAGGGTTCTATGTAAAGCCATGCTGACTCAAAAATCTCTGGATATAAATGTTAATAACATTTGATTTTCAGTGAGGATGAAAGACCCCCCACGTTTTTGAGTCCAGGCAGTGAGGTGAAGCATGTGAGTTTGGCGTGTCGCTCAGCAGTGGCCTTTCTGTCAGTCTCCGGCCAGGTTCTGGACACTACCCTCTGAGAGGCCATTGTTAGCCAATTATGTGCAATCAAACTCAATGAGCTTGCACTCATGCAGTTTGACCTACGGCACAGAGATTTTAAGATTCCAGACACATGAGCATGTGCTATAGAGGAAGAATGGAAATTGCTTTGTCATTTATGATGGATACAGCTACTTAAAATATTAAGATTTTGAACATTTAAAGGCATTTTTTTCACTGTGGAAAAATAAGATTGATTAGTGATTTTGAAACTAAGTGTTCTGGATCTGTATCAGTGCTCCAAAAGGCCCTTCAATCTACTGGCTTCCTGCCTCAGGTCGACACCAAGCACCACTAAATACTAATAATAACTTATAATGACAACTTAAATTTAAGAGACCTGGTCTTGGGCACCTATTCAGATTGTTTTAAAGGCATTTATCTAAGCTATCAGTGTCTTTAGAATAAATTCAAACAAACAGGAAAGATTTATTTTTTTTGTAGTGGTAGTTATTTTGTGAGCTGGCTAGAAGAACACAGGTTTGGTTCTAGATGTCTCCTTGATGCCTCCAGTCATTGTATAGATTTCTGAAATTCCATCAGCAGCTCATCTGATTTAATCTAAAGAAGTTCTGAGCCCAACCAGGTTATCTGATCATAACTACAAGTAATCCTGGACTTCCACAAGGAGAGGCCTGGGAATGATTAACCAAGTGCATTGATATACATAAAGTCTGTACTGTATTAATATATACTGTATTAATGTTATTATTCTAATATTAGAAGTTTGTTTTAAGGGGAAAAAAAGCTAAACGACTTTTAAACAGTACTATATATGGAACATGAATGCCCTGAAAATTAATCATTTTTTATTATTATTTATTTGTTTGTTTGTTTTTATTATTATTATTATTGTTATTATTATTATTATTATTAAAGTATAGTCAAGGGAAATCTTTTGATCACTGCCACTTAAACTGGGCAGGTTTTTATGTCGAATTAGTAGTGGCCACTACCTTTCCAGATGAGCTAATGATATAACTCTAGGGCTGATCGGTACATCCGTGGCAACATACTCACGTCTTAAGCCATGAGATATAATGTGTAATTATACATGCTTTCTTGCAGATACGAGCAAAACTGTCACATTTTGTTCCACTCTTTATTTTGTCAGTTTTTCATGAATCTGGCTCTAAAAGGTAATCTAAAACTTTTGCTTTAGCAGTGTTTTCACCCTAGAAAAGGAAATTGACTCCTACATAAAGACCCGCACCCAAGGAGGCATACCATACTCACTGTGTACTGCATAGATGGCTTGCTTAGATGTAGTTACTGTCTGCAATTGTTTTGCAAATAAACAAGCTGTGAATAAAGTTGTGCCATTTCATGAAGTTATAATTATCAAACACAAATTTCAGTCTTACATAAATAATGCTTAAAGTGAAGATGTTGTGTAACACAATGAGATTTGTCAAATGCATGGTGTGGTATAAAAAAAGTGTGGTGTGGTATAAAAAAAAAAAAAAAAAAGACCTAAGCATAGACTGGTTGAGACGAAGCCTTATCACGAAGCAGGCATTTAAGAGTTGTCCTGATACATGCATGTCTCTCTGCGTCTTCCTTGTCCTCAGTTCTAGACTGCTCCACACTCCCCGGTCCCAAATGTTTCTGGTCTGAGGGATGAATCTTACACGAGCTCTAGGCACTTAAAAGCTGGTCACGTGTTCCGGCAGCCTCTCCGGGGAAGAGGGCAGAGACTGTTATGAGAGGCTTGGTCCGGTTCCCTTCTCACAGACCCTGTCAATGTCTCATTGGGCTGAATATCTGAAATGACATTAAGTGACTAGACAATGCTGGATGTTTCTCTCTCCTCTAATTCTTCATATGAGAACATATTTAATTGTTTTTATATATATAGAATTTAGTAGTTGTAGATAAAAGAGAACTTTTCCCCCTCTGAAATAGTTTCAAATGGCTGCATTTTCCTCAAACTGTAGAAAATTTCTATTGTAATTCATTTGCCACTGTAAGGTACTGCTGCTTTTGTGTACTGTATGAATAGGAATTCAAATTTGCTGGGAAATCGTTTTCTGGTAGCACATTTTACCAAGGCTCTGGAGATATAAGTATATCTTTGGGGGGACTCTTACACAATAAGAGTCCCCCAAATGACCTATAGACTCCTCTTCTTTTACGGGGCAGGAAAAGATGGGTCATTTTTCAGTCTGAGAACAGACGTTTTACTGTCCGTTTTCTTACTCAGTGGAACTTCTGTATGGGATGTTGTGGATAGGGTTAGTGGTTGAATCCCTACTCCAAACCATGTTTGTAGAGTTTGCAATAGCAATAGCATAGTGGTCAAGTCCAGTGTGATTCACGCCATGAGTTACCATGTAAACAGAAACGTTCTTTGACGAACGGATTGCAGAGACCAGTTTGTACCAGCAAAGATGAGCCGAGGCAGCTTCAAATGGCTGTTTACTTAAAATGGAGTCCCAGCACGTTCATGCTCTAATTATCAAATTGAGCAATCTAGCTTCATGCTTTGGTGGACACATGCTATTTGTAGGCCTAGTCCTTGCAGTTTACTTCTCCAGACCATCATCCATTGTGCCAGCAAACCAACTCTGTTCAACAGATTTCTGACTGGCTGGTGCCCCCCTACACTCTGTGGGATGAGTCATTCCAACCTCAGCCCACTCTGGGATTTTGTGAGCCACGCGTGGCTCTCAGATTACTCATTTGAATCTCAGCAAAGTTCACACTCAGGAATAGAACTATTTAATATCTTGAATATAAAATAGAATGTGCTTTCTAAATTAACATCTCAAGGCTTTGAGCGATGACAGTAGCGGCCTTTTTATGCATTGTCAGCTCTTTTGATTTCTCTGATTAAGATGGAATTTTTGATATCAGCCCCTTTCATGCATGCCAGTTTACATGGGAATTTAACTGTAATCAAACGGGAAAGCGTTATGTGTGAACACAAGCCAGAGTCGAAATTTCAGTAAGATTGATGGAGCATGTCAGATCGACACGAGACCTAGTACAGCTCCCGGGAAATTACCAGGAAGGCTCATGTGTAAACAGAAGCCGATACTCTACCGGGATAGTTGAGTATTATATTGGCTTTTGTTGTTTTTACGGTTGAGCTCAGTTTGGAAGGGTGAAAAACTGGAATGTATTTTGTTTGATTACAGTGGCATACTACTCAAGAGAAACAGCAAAAAAAAAAAAAAACTCCCCTGAACTTACGTGGCTGAAAGTGATGAGAGGGATGCAGCTTCTTACTCATTCTGGGGGAAAAATCAGTTTTCAGTGATTTGTAGTTTATTATATATATTATATATATGTGCAGCTGTCTTACCATGTGGGGTATCACGTTCTGTTTTTCTAAATGGGTGCTGAATCACTTCATTACGTGCAATATCTTATGTGCAATAGTCTTACATGTGCAATATCACTACTTACGTCAATATTACTGATCTGCTACTGATGTCTACTAAGTGCAATAACGTGCTCCTAACTACCATCTGTGTCGGTAGATTTCACTTAACTGTTAGTTACTTATCTGTAGTATTTGTACACAGCATTTGCGTATGTAGTATAGTGTATTTTCATATAGATGATTTTTCTACAGATTTATTTAGACTTAAAATTTTATATTGTTCTTGTCTCTGTCTCTGTGTGACTTTGCAGTCATATTACATAAGCAATTTCCTCTGGGATCAAAAGGTTTTCTGTTTCTGATTCTATATATCTACACATATAAAGCACTGTTGGCTATTCATGCTGAAGTTATGGCCTATTTAATGTGACTTTCATGTCAGTGTGTGCATCCTGGTGGTAAAAAACAAAAAAAATGTTTAGAGGCTACAAGTGTGAGTGATACTAAGAAAGAAGCCACAGGCAGAAAGCACTTGGGCTCCACTGTAACTTTAAGAGGGACAGGGTGCTATGCTTAAGCGAAACAAAAATTGAGCTCTTTGACTCCTAACTTTGAAGATGGATTTGGTGTAGACGTAACGGTGGCTACAAAGAAAAGCACCTACTATCAAGCGTTAAATTTGGTGGATGATTTGTGATGATGTGGGCCTGTTTCTCCCCAGAAGGCCCTGACAGTATTGTTTGCATACATGGCATACATGGATTCCAGGATTCTTAAGTTGGCACCTCAATAACTTCAGATGACTCTAATATGTACCCTTACACCTGTGGCTTCAGTCCAACTCGTACCACAGAGACTTGAGACTTGACTCTGACTTACATAAATCAGTACGTGACCATCTCTCAGTCAATATAACGTCTGCACTTGAGCACCATAATTGCCAATTCCGACCTGATAACACCTTCAGCGTGCTGTCCGCAAACTTCCAATGAAGGAAGATAAGTGATGTGATATGGAGAGGAGAATGGTAACTCGTAATTGGCTGTGTGAACGGATCTCTGCCTGAGAATTTGTAAAATGCCGGTAATGTACCACCCAGATCCTGAGTGTAAAAGGTCTATCCAGTTTTCAGTCCCTGCAAACAGTTGCTGTGCTATCTAAAGGGTCCGTTTAACTCCTCGTGTTACACAATGCAATAAACACACTTTATGTTTTTGATAGATTTTTTCAATGTATTTATTTTGAAATAATATTTATATTTATATACGTATGAGGTGGCCGTACCATTGTTCATAATATTGGGTCTTTGCTATATGCTTCATATGTACTACCCCCATATTTGATAATCTGATTTATTTGATTCAGCAATGTTTTGGACTGAAATAAAGTATAGTTAGAGACATGTGTACTCCTGAATTTACAGTGAAATATTAAAAGGCCTGATCTTGGTTCTGTAGTATACTGACATATACAGTGTATTAGGCAGGAAATACCAGCAAAGATTCCTTTACATGCTCGGTTATTATTCTTTCAGTAAGGTGGTGGCCATATTTTGTCCAGCACAGCATGTGCATAAATTATTCAACAGCACATCTATGGGCTTTCAAAGTGCTACTCTAAGTTCACAGTGGGGCCATTAGCGATCATCGTAGCCTTTGTGCTGTGCTGCAGATGTGGGTCGCGGTTGCCAGATTCTGCGCTTACAGCTCAGCTGCCGAGGCTAACGGGTTGCCCTCTGACTGATCTTACAGATTAGTGAAACCTCAGTCGTTATCCAATCATCGCCAGTTGGACCTAATGCATAAACCCCAGCATATCTCCACACGGTTTCATTTAGAACCGATATAGTTACAAGCAATTAGCCATTTCCTATCTGGGCCTCTCTCAAAAGCAGGTCTCTCGCACACACAAAGTAAAAAAAGAATAGGAATGTATAAGCAAGCAACCTATTGAAGCTGTTGCTTTGAATCGTGATAATGTCTGATGCCAACATCAAAGTGTTTCTGCAGCAGGTGTGCGTGTGCATATCTCACTCCTTGCCTGAGAACCTGATGACCACAAAGCTGCAGGTTCAAACCCCACTTTGAGCACAACACCTAACCCTCAGTTGCTCCAGGGGGAACTGTCCCTATAACTAATGATTGTAAGTCACTCTGGATAAGGGTGTCTGCCAAATGCCACTTTACTTCTCACACTGTCCTGAGACGTGAATGTTTCCTCATATTTTATGTCGCTTCGGATAAAAATGTAATGTAATGTAAGCAGGTGACTTGAAGAAGCAGTGTCTTCAACTTGATTGCACAGAAGTCCCAGTATCTCAATTTCTTTGAACAGTCTGCCAAATGCCACTTTACCTTCTGCAGGTTTCTACGCATTGTCTTTAGAGTAAAGTAAAAAGCCATTGATTATTAATTTCACTGATAATGCTTCGAAATTAAACTTGCGTTACAGTTTAAACCTGAAATCTACATGCCTATGCAGTTTGGCACCTCAGAAAAATCTTTAACATTGTTGATCTATTTTGAGATTATGTGATTTATTATTATTTTTTTAATCACACTACATCAATATGATGACATTCCCTTATAGAAATCTTTGCTTTTCAGGTATCATATCATTGCTGGAATGATAAAAGTCTTTAATAATTTCTTTCATAACAGAACCTGTTATTTCTATACTGCTTATTCAATATCCAACAGGTTAAATAGAGGTAGCTCATTCATTCCTGAGAAGTGCTCTTGCGTTGAACAAGGGCTAGTCAGTGAAAACAGTAGGAGTGCCTCCCAGCAAGAAGTGGCCTCAAAGAGAACATTAATCTGTATCTGGGTCAGTCTCCTGTCCTTAGCTCACCTCCATGATCTGCTACACTTTCACATTCACTGTCGTCAATCTCTCAAGCAGCCTGCCGGCCTCGCCTCAGCTCCAGTGGAGAGAATGTCTTTGTGCATGCCTGTGTGTGTCTGTTTCTTGCAGTAGACCTTTGATTTCTTTTTTATGTGTGTATGTGTGTATGTGTGTATGTGTGTGTGTGTGTGTGTGTGTGTATATACTTATTTTTCCCTGTATACTACAGAACCAAAATCAGGGCTTAATAATTATGGACATGCTGTGCTGGCCAAAATATGGCCACCACCTTACTGAAAGAATAATAACTGAGTATGTAAAGGAATCTTTGCTAGTATTTGCTGCCTAATATACTGTACATGTCAGTATACTATAGAACCAAGATCAGGCCTAGAAGTACACGTGTACAATCTAGAAGTACACGTCTACACTTTATTTCAGTCCAAAACA
>JBBPCZ010000007.1:5927643-5940340 GCA_037974445.1 Brycinus macrolepidotus
AAGAATTGCACATTTAAATTGCACATTTTGCCCAGTAGTAATGGTACCCAAAAAATTGCACATGTTGCATCAGAAAATTTGCACCCAGGTAAAATTGCACATAAGAGAAACTATCTTGGTGTGACTAGAGTGAATTCATTTGTATTTTTCTTTCACACAATTTTTTCCACATTTGTATAACATTTTAGTATCTGTCATAACTTATTTAAACTTTGCTAACTTACTGTATAATACTGAACATAACATATCAAACAGCACAAATTTAATGCAAGTTTGTTTTACACCAGAAATGACATGGTGAAGAGGTTCTCTGATGGTTCTTACACAAGTTGCATGCAAGTTAAAAGTCACAGAATAGTATTTTGTACATGCCTCTAAAACCTACAGCTTCGCTTTGCACAGTTGTGCACTCATATACAACAAAAAAAGGGAATCCTTTCACTCATCTATTCTGAGGAAAAGTTATAAGTCCTCCTCATCCTGTGACGAGATAGCAAGTGGTCATTTGTGGACTTGAGTTCGGTCTCAGACAGCACAGAGGCTGGACTTGAGTACTACAGCACTATATAATACCTTAATTTGCAATATGTACTTGTATATTTACAAGTTAGTTACATACTAACAGACAGAATGGACATAAGAAAAGATTTGTGTGTACAGTGCACAAATAAAAGTGCTCTTAAAAGGGATTAATTAACCCTAATTATTCCTTAATCTTGTAGTAATGAGCAGTTAACTACCATCCACTGGCTTGATGAGGTTTCATAAGAGCTCCACAAGGGCATTATAAAGAGTTACCTATTCTGAACATAAAAAAGATAGTGGCAAGTCAGTTCCAAAGCTTCATTTAAGTTTTTTCTGTAACTCTTGTTTACCCCAGATTACTACAGATTTTCTGTCAAGACATATTTGACTTGTGTATTTTGAGAACCATAAACAAAAGATAGGAGTGCTGCTGTAGCCTGGTAAAAATAATGTTGCCCATTTCTCAAAAGCCCTCTGGCCTGGATGGCATGTGGAGATGCTCTGTATGTACAATGACACCGCTTCAGTACTTTACACACTGGAGTGGCATGCTTCTCTTGCTCGAGTCAGGATGAAGATGGAGTTAAAAGAAAAGGATGGATGAATGAAAGAGACAGAACGATGGGGGATGGACAGGTGGGTGTCATTCACATCTGGTGGTCTGCATGTCTCATTACATAACTGTCTGGCTTGAGCCCACTGACATGTGCATGTAGAGTGCTAATGGTGCTAATGCTTTCTGACAGTAGGTAGAGAGGCCTTGGAATCTTATGGGAGAGTTGAGCATCTCTGAAGGGCAAAAAGGAAATTTCTCTTTAACCAAAACTTTTCTTAACTTCTCTTCTTGACTTTTTTGAGCCAATTTCATCAAATTTTTTTCTGGACCTCACATGGTCCGCACATGCATTTCTTAATTTGCAAAGAAATTTGAAGCCCTTAGAAATCGTACTACCTTACTAAAGATTGGTATCATTGTTTTTTCTAAACTATTTAAATGTAATTGTATAATTAAGTAGATGCATAAGTACTTACCTATCCATTCCGTTTACATTCTCCCTCCATGTGCATTCAGAAAATGACATAAATGTGGTAAAAATGTTGTTGTTTTTTTCTTCCTGGAAAACATGACTGTATGCAATACAATAACTTTATCAAATGCATTTTGAAATATATTTTCTTCCACCACAAATCCAAATGTGATTGAGTGAAAGTTTAGAATCCGTGCAGCAGAATTTCTCTGCTTATTTCCATAAGCTTCAAGTGAGAAGTAATATGAAAATTGCATCATGCCTTGTTATCACTGGTGATGAGCTGCATAAACTGCAAGTTTTTCATGGTCTGATGGTTAATGAGTGATTATTTTGCACATTGTGTTATTGTGAGCCAGTTTTATGGTGCAAATTCTCCTATGTCAGATGACATTAATATTAGTACAGAGTGGTACTCCTCACTGTCATTGCTAGAGACAGTTTAGTGTTTTCATGCTTGATTCGGCTCTTGAAGGACTTGGATTATTAGCTGTCAATAATGTAATCTGTTTTCCTTCCTCCATTATTACAAGGGTAGAGGAGAAAACTGGTTAAGGCGGATGAAAAGCGTATGTTATGTTTTGTTCTTCAAATCTGATGTGTCAAGGAAACGTATTGCTCACGTCAGGTAAGCTTCTATTAAAAGTTCATTTCACAAGGTCAGAGTGACACAGACATTGTCATTTTGACCCTCTTTTCTTTGGACAGAATCACAGGAGGACTTACGATAGAGAGGTTATGTAGCATTTGAGAAAAGGTGTTATACTGACTACATACTGTAGCATTATCAGGGTTCCGTGTTTACAACAAAGGGAAAATATGCGAACATCGTTTATGTGTCTCTCTGATTCTTTTTTTTCATTATTTATTTGATCTGTTCCTCAGGTCGTTCATAATGGTCTCATTTTGGAGATGGACCACCCAACATCAGGAAGGATTGCAGTGCCAGGTTTGTGAAGACTAATTTTGTTAAAAAGCCTCCATTATCACATCAGTTTGGTTGTTTTAAACTCCATTTACTTCTCCTCTTTTTGTCACTCCAGCTAACATTATGAGAAACAGAGAAAACAAAGTGTGTGAGAGAGGGAGAGAGTGAAAGCAGGAGTGTACTACAGAAAAATCACTCATTAGAAAGCAAGCTCAGTGTTGCGCATAAACAGTCAAACCTAATCCATCCTGAAACTGGACATTTTCTTGGGCCCCATCAGGCTCAGCTCGGCTAGCAGAGCTGTAGACAAAAAAAACTGTGCCTGTTTTGCGCATGCACAGTTTTCACTCCCTACCTTCTGTCACCGTGCTTTTTTTGTTTTGTTTAGACTAAATAATGCCACTACTGACGAATCCAGCTAAACATTTTCAACGACACTTGTGAATCTATTTGATTTTTTTCAACTTTTCTGTAAATATTTCATCAGGTGAGCAAAGACTTTGTTCAGCTGTCTTGTTAAAGTTGTTGCTTTGTGCCTTTGATTTCAGTGGCTACAGCACTATTTATTTCCGGCCGCCTCCATCGATGCGTAAAGTCCCTACTCTGAGTTCTGCTGGCTATTCGGCTTCAGAATGCTAACATCATTTTAAGCCATTCTTTCAACTCCCTGTATCACCTCCCAGTCACCCATGAACTTCTTGCTTCAAAGGGTTGTTGTCATCTATTGTTTTGTTCAGTCGAATGTGTGATGTATTACCTCTTTCTGTCTTTCATGTCCAGAACAATAGAATATTATTTTTCCGTGAAAGTGAACTGGTTTCCCTATTAGCAAGGAAGTCAACCCCAGGATTACTTGAATTTGGCCGTCCCAGTGAGACAGTTACATGAGCTTACTCTTTTCATTCCAATCATTCACATATGCAAAACAAGTATTTATTGGTCTGTGGTTTTTCTACCGTCTGTGTCTCTAACAAATGTCCTCTGACCTTAAGAAGAATACTTTCTTTAAAGGCAACATTTGCTAAGGTCAGAGACTTACTGTACTACAGCCTGTAGGAAGAAAATGTACTTCTTCATTTCCAGCTCATGCTGGAAATAGCTGATGACAGTGGTAGATTAAAAAGGTTTGAGAAAAATAATGGGTTCCTTTGCCTATTGTTGGAAGGTGTGGGGTCAGTAAATTAATTGGAACCATTAATATACATGGGTATTACAATGGGTAGAAAACAATGAGAAAGATAAGATTTCCCTGCTTTGTTTAGTTTTAGATGTAAGAAACTTTATCCTTGCATTGCTTTTCCTGAACTTTGTTATGCCGCAAAGGTCCAGTTTCCACTGTTTGAGGAACTGGGGTAAGGCTTTCATGCCTTGTCTCCTCAAACAGGTGGTTTTACAAATGGTACAAATTGGCTGGATGTTTTGTACCCTGCAAACACACAAACAGACTACTTACATAGATGCCATGGGCTGAACTGCGCTAATGATCTGTGGGACTAAATAGCAAACAGTGACAGAAAAAAGCTCTAATTGTTTGCCATGGCTAGTTGTTTCATTCCATATGAAGAGCTCCATGGAAGAATGTACTACTCCCGTAGTTTAACCTAATTCCTAAGAAATGCCCCCCTCACCTTCTCGGAGTCCATGCCCTTTCTCTCTGTACCAAAATAGCCTTTAGAGTTGTTTAACGAAGAGCGGTTCAACGAATTCCAAATGCTTCCAGAACTGCAAAGGCGAATGCATTGTGCGTCAACAAGTCTCTGGAGTGATATCCTGAACAATCCATCAGGCTCTTTGATGGCTGTGATTCTGCTGTTTACCAGTTCGTAAGTTTGCACATTGTTGTTGCTATCCAAGCTGAATCTAGAGTGATTGTGAAGAATGTTCCGCAAAGCAGGAGGCAAAAACCACAACAAACACCTTTTTCCATCCCAGAGGCTCTGACCCATCAACTCACTAACATATACATCACACTGTAGTACTCACCCTGAGCCTCTAATCTTCCATAGCTATTTGTATAGGAGCAAACAGCCAATCAGGCCTCTTTTCCCCCTTCATCACAGCCTAAGTGCAACAGAAGTTCAGGCCTGTTGCACATGTGGGCAGTGCGTTGTTTTTCATGCATACAACAGAAAGGGCCCCAAAAAGCATGTCTCTGTTTGTCTGAGAACTCACCCAAAAGTAGTTGGTTTGCTGTTTTTTTTTTCTACTGACAGTTTTTGTCTCATGAGGGTGACAGTCTGAATTACTTTCATTCATTCTCAGCAAAAACGTGCACTCCCAAAGAACACATTCATTGTCTTTTCCAGAAGGCAGGACGAAGTAATGGAATCCCAACAGAAGCAACAAAAGAGCAAAATTGGCCATTAGCTGCCTGAGAGAATGCATTTGTTAATGTTATGTAATGAGTGTGAGGGTGCAAACACTGAGGATTCATAAGAGCAAAAATGTTCATCCAGGACAATCTGACAACTGAATATCAGATTACGTAATCATGTAGACTGTTGGACACTTTTTGTTCCAAAAGCAAAATCGCTAATCTCATTAGAAAGAAAATAAAAAGCACACCAGATAAAACTGTTGCTGGAAAATCTCCAAGTATAGAAGGAAACACTGCCGATACCTGTTAAGCACACTACAGATTCCTTTTTTTTTTTCTTTTCTTGTTTTTTTTGCAGCAGGGAAATGCCATGAAAAACAGCACGCTCTCTGAAGATGTTTTTGTGCCATTGATTGCGAGAAGCTTCCTCATTAGTGAGAGCGCAAAACAGTTTATTGTGAGGCATTTGCCAAAATAAACCCCTTTATTTTAACCAAAGGGTCTTGGCAGAGCCACCTTGTTAGCTGGGTTTGCGGCTCCCTGTGAAGCCTACTGCGAATGTGCAAATCTAAGGTGAGAGTACCATGACCACACCAGGTTTAATGTGTAGTGTTAGCACGCCGGTAAATTTTCGTAACTGATGCCTGTTGCAGTTTAGCTGTAGCTCTAGTGTTTCACAGTATTAAGCCTCAAAATATCTTGAAACTTGTTTTTGTTTGTTTGTTGGGTCATACTTTCTTGCTATCTTGCTAAATTGATCAAAACAGATACACTACTGGCAAGAAGTTTCGGCCAACCCTCAGATAAAAAAAAAAAATAAACAATATACTGCTCTTTCAAAATTTCTTTACAAGAAAACACTAGAAATACCTAAAACAAAGTGTAAAAAAGTGTAACAATATACTCGGTAAGCGCAATTTAATAGATACAAAATTTTCTGTACGAGTTTCATCAAAATAACCTCCCCTTTCCTTTATCACAGCTGCACAGATTCACCACACCCTTTCCAGCAATTTTTGGAAATAACTTGTGCCCAAACCTTCCCAGCACCTGTTCAATCAGCAAACAGGTCTGTCTCATGTGCTGGATGCTCACTTCAAACTTGTTAGTCCAACTCGTCTCATAGAGCTCAGTGGGAGAAAGACCTTTAGACTGGGGAGACCAAGACATCATTCTCTACACTTTTTTGCTTTTCTTTGGGCTGGATATAACTTTGGCACAATTTTGAAGAACGCTTGGGATCATTATCCCGTTAAAGAGAGAAATTTTGTCCAGTGATTTGTAAACCAGAAGGAACTGTGTGATGTTGAAGAATTGAGTTGTACTTTTCTTTTTTCATGATCCATCACAAAGTAAATGTCAGTGCACTAAAGACAGACCTGATATGTCTCTTCAAAACCAGTAGTTTGAGCCTTTGTGCCTAAAGAGTGTGCTACTGCAGGCTATAAAATATTGAAAACCAGTCAGTCACATTTTTACTATTTCTAAGATTTTTTTGTAATGGCGTTTTTAAAAAGTTCATTTTGAAACTTCTAGCCTGTAGTGCATTTATTAATTATCTTTATTTCCAGACAGTCTACTGGACAATTTGTTCACAATTGGAAGGGTCAGAGTGGGACTGGTGTTCGGATCGGGAGGTAGACATGATGTAGAAGTGTTCATGTCAACCTGTAACTATATTTTCTCTGCTACCTTCTGATGCTGTCTCATCAGTATCAGCATGATATTGCTTTTGAAAAAGAATATATAAATAATAAATCTATAAAATACATCTATAAATCTATTCTGTACTTTTTGGAAATCCCTGACTTATGACTAAGTGCTATCTTAGTACATGGATATATTATTTAGGTATCTGACAGGTTAGCTAACTGTTTTTCTCTAAAATCCGGTAATTCTTATCTCAACGTTCAGTCAGGACTACCGACTCATATTTCCTTGCTGTAATGATGTAAGCGAGCTGGCCAGGTTGTGATGAGAAAACTAAGCAAAGGTTTTATGTGTGCGGTAAACTAATGAGTACGTCATGTCACTTTATTTCACACAGCGCAGCTACTTCTAAAATATCTCAGTGAGCATTTTACTGCATTCTCCTCGAGTGCTTTTTGTTCTTGCCAGTTTGTTGGCGTGTTCTTGTGAAAAGGCAGGTCAGTCGCAGCGGGACGTTTTTCGTAAATGCTGTGCTGTTTCCCCAAAACCTTACCAGCCTATCTCAATGCTCCTGATTACTCATTCTAGTTCTACGACTGGGAAAATTATTTTACTTTGTGGAAAAGGAATGAAAATGCTTCACATTCAGTTTTTTTTTTCCTAGAAAACCAGAAAACCAAACGTGTAACGAAAGTGGAATTTACTGATTTCCTTTTTCCTAGTAACTTTTCTTTTTTTTCCATTTTCAGTTCACTTTCTATACTGCCCAAGTTTGTTGGCTACAGACTCTGATCTCATGTTTGGTGTGTTGTAAAAATACCACTTTTACTAATCATCTAGAGCATCCTATAAACACAGGGCTGCTAGTTAAAGCTGGGCTTGAAATGTTGGTCTCAAATCAAATATCCAAGTTTTAATCTGACCAGCGTCACTAAGTTTAAGCCCAAAACTAACCCGAGCCTGGCAAGGTTCTCTCCAAACTCAACCTGAGCCCAAGCACCACCTTCTAGAGGCCAAATAATACTTTGCATTCCTAATAAAGAGATTCTGCTAACAGTGACAGACGTTATCAGATCGTTGATAAATAAAATGTAAAAATGTAGTTATCCAAATACACATTATAATTACGCTTTAACAAATGTATTTATAATTGAGGGTCTTTGATCAAAATAACAAAACTTTATAGTCTGAATAAATTACATGAATAACAGTGTGTAATGCCAGATTTAAAAAGGTAATAAAAGTAGAAGAATGTCATAGAGAGGGAATCTAAACAAATAATGATAAAAAACAAATATTTGAGAAATAAAATCCACATCGGTCCAAATATGAACAGTCTCATCAGGTTCAGACAATATTTCAAGTTTCAGTTTGCAGTGATTGGCTGCTATAAATATCTTAAAAACTTTAAATGTATCAGTCTGTTTAGTCATGTAGCTCTGCATCAGAGATGGAAAGTGAACCAGATGTCGACCCTGATTTAGCTGGAAGTGGTCTTCAGAGAAAGCGATTCCGTGCGTAACCCAGAAAATCATGGCGAGAGCAGCTACTTCCTTTTTAGCAGCAGAGCTAAGTCAAAATGGACTGAAGGAATCCGTTCCTGTGGGGAATTTTGGCAGGTAGACAGGGAGGTCGTGAGATGGCTGGAGAGGCTGTGGGCGGAGGGCGGCGCGGCTGACGTCAGGCAGCCAAAATCCGTTGGCATTCCCCCTGTCGCACATCAGGATGTCATGTGAATTGACAAGTGATTTTTTTTCATTCAGGAAGAAACAGGAAAGAAGCAGAGCTTGTCAGCGCGGCTCATATTCTCATCAGCTATTCATCATTCGGAGTGTCACCGCTGTGCCATTTCCCTTCACTGTACGTCACATGGGCTTGTCTGTGGTGAAACAAGTGGGTAGGTGAAAATGGAGTAGGCGTGCACTCAGAGAAGAGATTCAAGGAAACTCAGCTTTTTTTGCTTTTTTAATTTTTTTTTTTTTTTTTTTTTTAAGTGATCTACTTTTTCTCTTACATAACGTTAGTCATCATAAGGACTGTAAACAAACTGAGTAATGCAACTTATTTATGTATCTATGACTCATGCCTCAACATCTGGCTTACAATTGCTATGGAATTGTTTAAGGCAAGTTTGTTCATGATATATAAGTTCATGGCAGTTATTGTTTGTAATTTGTTGTCTTGCTGATAAAGCAGAGTTTACGCTTACAATAATCAAGTGCAAATTACATGACTTTCTCCTTGAAATTATGGTAATAAATGTAAGAAGTATCAATCATGTGACTTTACAAAATTAGAGCTTGAGAAACGTATTGTTTCTGCACTTTTTTTTGGGAGTGTCTCCCCACCCCATTTTTCCTTTGCTCAATTCTGTTCCTTTTTGGACTTCACATCAAACGTTCATGCGTTTACCTGAGCTATTAGCTCCCCTCTCTATTCCCTGGATCTACACAGAATGCAAGAAGCTTTTACTAATACTATCAACATTTTTGCTTTGGTTGTTTCCACCATGTCATCCACAAGTTTCCTCTCACATCCTCATTGTTTCCCATCGCTATTCTGACTACATGTTATAAATGAGCTTATGCTATAAGGTTTTTCTGAAAATCCCATATCTGAATTCCTTGTTGTGTTTATACTTCAGATCCATTCCCTTATAATGCACCAAATAATGCACTGAAGCCTTTTAGTCCTGGTTTGCATTGCATTCTCACTGGCATATTTAACATTGAACCAAAAACGTAATACAGGCAACAAGTCACAACTGATTGGGTGTTTTTTATAACATACAGTTGGTGACAATAACTGTGATAATATTCACAGAACCTTCTGAGCTAGCTTGTAATGTGCAACAGCAGGTTAGGGTGTATTTTAAAGAGTACATCACAAGCAATGTGGTTATAACTGTTACCAGTACAAGAAGAAGGACTGTGTGTTCCAAAACTGATTACAGACCCGTTCCATTCATGTCACCCGCTTTTGTTCTGCTGCCTCAGAGGCAAACACCACCTCATGCTGCAGTGGAAAGCAATGGAGATGCCAAAGCCGGCTCACATCGGAAGTGCCCTGAGACATCATATACCAATGCAGCACAATGCACAACTATACTGTATAGAATGTGTAAGTGAGACATCCTACTTATTTGAATTTAATGAAATAAGATGGTTTTATGTTTCCATTAAATGAAATTTACGAATTTATGACATTGTGTATTAGCTTACTACCTCTTCACACTGTTTTGAGCTGAAAAAATGTGAGATGAATGAAGAATAAGGTAGTGCCGTTAGCTCAGGTAATGGGCCATTAAGAGTTTCGAATCACTGGCTTTCACTGTGTGAATTTCACTTGTCTTCTATTGTGCCTTTTGTTTTTGTAGCATTACGTTAGTTATGTACCGTGGCAGAGAAACTGAACAGTGGAAGTCGCTGTGCACTGCTTTTGAAGCTCTGCGCCAGGGTGCACATTTATTGAAAACAATGATTTTGTGTTTTTGGCATCTCAGCGCGGGGTGTCTGGTGTGCAGTGGCCTTTAAATTTCTCACGAACAAGAACCATGAATTATGAAGGAACCACTAACACTCAAAGTTCATATTTTAATGTAGAGATTCTCTCGATGTCACCGGAGGAGAGATGGGACGTGGCCTGCCCATCTTGAAATACTTCTGCTGTGCAGTACAATCCTCTGCTCCGGTGCTGTAGGGACCACTCTCAAATCAAACGTCTGTGAATTGCTTTCTTTCCATTTTGATTCTGCCTCCGGCTATTTTCATTTGAGCAGAATTTAGGTCATCCCACATCTACTTCTCACAGGAAATCTATTAGTCATGATACAGGGTCTCAGACATACGATGATACGGTGTTGTCTAGCTTTTAATTTGTGTTTCTTCAGTTCTTTTTTCTTCTCCCTCGTTCCTGTGGGTATTTCACGGTTAAAATGATGGGTGTATTTTGAATAGTTTGGCTGGGATTGTTTCAGATTAAGTTGTCCAAGGCATAAAATATCTTTTATTTCTTATGTGCAAGTTCTGAAGGCTACATAATTCTCAGTTGAGTGCTTTTCTTCGTAAAGCCTTGCACAGTTAAAAGGGGTGTTAGTTTTAGTTTGGTCTTTACATTCGTGGAAATGTTTGATTTCCCCTATTCCTCATTTGGCCCTCATTTGTGGAGTCATTACACACAAACATGAATGTGAATGAATAGAGTTCTGTTTCAACCTTTGTGCAGGAACATCAGAAGTGACTCACCGTTTCCAGATCATGAATGAATTCATCTGGTTCTAATTTTTACTTCCTCACCACCTACACGTATACTTTACTTTGGAACCTGGTATGAGAAAATAACACGCTATAGCTTTAATCTTGTAAGACTAAATTAAACTGATGTGCTGAACAGTATCATTTAATTGATTTATTGAAAACCCTGGTCTTTTCTTCTTCTTCTTCTCTCTCCCTTTCTCTCTTTCTCTCTCTCTCTCTCTCTCTCTCTTTCCCTCTCTCCCTCTCTCTTTCCCTGTTATGCCTGTTTCCTTTGATCCATTTCCACACTTGTCTTTCTCAAACTCTTCATCTCTCGCTCACTCATGCCTATTAAAGATGCAGTGAGCAGTTAAAAAGAGACAGGGTGGCTGATTAAAGAGACTGAGAGGGGCGACTTGTTGCGTGGGCTCAAAGCATCCCTGATGAAGATGTTCACCCTGGACTGACGGCTTTAGTCATCGCTAGAGGCTGTGGGGGGATCGCGGTAAAGCCTCACACACGCTCCCCTCCCCTTCTCCCGTCCCTCTGCTGTTTGATGCTGGGAAGAGAGCCAGAGGAGAGAGAAAAAGACATCCAGTGCAGAATGCATTGAAATGCTGTTTTGCTTCTCTTGAAGCAAAATTGAAACACTTTGTAGGTCTTTGCATTATTACAAATTTCTTTATGACCTTTATGAGAAAGAGCTCTTTAAAATTTAAAGTGAAATTACAGAATTATTGGCTCTACATAATACCAGCAGGAGGAAATATGGGGGCAAGAAATGTCTCTTAATATCAAATGAGTATGAAAATCTCTTTTGAATAGGCAGTTACTACATCTATAGATCTACAAAAATCTTTCCATTATAATTAAAAAGAAACAGATATGATTTGATGTGAACTTGCAGTACATGTTATTTCATCCTTATTCATTTTCCATTGATTGTGGTCACGACGCTGCATTTGTTAGCTGCATTTCAAAGTCAGCAAATCTCAAAAACCATGGCAAGCCGCCACAGTGTCAGCCACTGATTTGGAAGGTCAGTCACAGTAAACATATAATTTGATTATCATAAAATGTAAGTGCCAGGAGTTTGCTAAACATTGGAACTTCTATATCAACCGGGAGATGAGAGCAAAAAAAGCTTTTCAGCCATAAACAAGAAAGAGATGGTCATCCAGAAAAGACTTTACTGTGAAATAAGGTGGTTATGTGCTATTGTTGGGCTGTTTTGTTACCAAATACTGTGGTTTTATGGGTGTCCCTGAAGTTCCACAACATTGTAGAGGACAAATTTAGTCTGTCATGAACCTCAAACTGGATTGTTTTGATTTTGATCCAGTAGAACAGCACCGCATAGTATCACTCCAGATTCACACAAAACTCATGGTTCTCAAAAAGAAAAAACACCATTGCAAAAGCTGAATTCTTCAGTCATTAAACTCATATCAAACTCTTTGGGCTGTATAAGAGAATCTGAGGGTCAGGATATTGTGGAAAGTGGGATACTCCGCACAGATGACTGACTTATGTGCAATAACATTATACAAGAAGATTAAATGCTAGGGTTTGGTCTATACGTATCTCCTACCTAGCTTACACAGCTACTTGCACATCTTTTTCATAGAAAGTTTCCTTCAGGTTGACCTTGCCTTTTTCACACACTTGGCCCTCTTCCTCAGAGCCCCCTTATCCTCCTGGCCCAACAGTCACATAAGATATTTGTTTCTCTTAGTTTCTTTTTATGTCACAACCGGAGATGAGCCTCGCAGGTAACTGTGTACTTCCTCACTCCAGCCAACAAATAATATGGTGGGGGATTTTTTTAAATAGTTTCCTAGAAATCATTTCCTCATAGCATGCGTTTTTGTTGGTGTTTAGCTTTGACTCACAGAAGCCCAGAACCTCTAATTCTTCTGATTCAAACTTTTCTTTCTGTCCTTCTCTCTCTCTCTCTCTCTCTCTCTCTCTCTCTCTCTCTCTCTCTCTCTCTCTCTCTCTCTCTCTCTCTCTC
>JBBPCZ010000007.1:5959724-5989724 GCA_037974445.1 Brycinus macrolepidotus
GTGTGTGTGTGTGTGTGGGTGTGTGTGTGTGTGTGTGTGTGTGTGTGTGTGTGTGTGTGTGTGTGTGTGTGTGTGAGCAAGTCAGAGAATGTATGTGCATGTGTCTGTGAGTGTGTGTGAGGCTGTCTGTTTTGTTCCCTCTGAAGTCCCGCCATTGGGTGTGTTCTGTTTACTGGTAGATGAGGGAAATGAGGGGTGGGCCGGGACTGGGAAGAGTTCTTTCGGACAGCAGAGGAGCGGCTGCAGTCTAAACACCCAGCCCAGCTGCTGCAGGGGCGCTGCACAGGCCAGAAAGCGCAGTGTTACATCATATAACAGCCCGAGCTGCTGCCTTCCCACGTTCTGACACTCCTCACTCACTCTCCTGCAAGTGCACACAGCAGCAAGCTAAACATTTGTTTGCCAGGGTCATGAACTCATCAGCCTTCAGCGGGACGCTACTATGGGGTCCCCGCCTGACATGCTCCGAGTCCACTGTCAGGCTTTTTGTGCTCACTGAAGTGAATATTGCAGCACTGAGTCCGTTCCCAGGTGGATAATGATGGATAAGCTCATTTATCAAATATTTTCATCCACCTTCCCTGTAGAACTCTGGGGACAAAGTGTAGCAACGTCACTGAGACTAATGAGGTCGGGCTTTCTCCATCAGAAATGCGGAACACAAAAAATTCCAAAAGGGTTGTGTGTATGGGCTTGTGCGCTCATGTGTGTTTCCGATCAGAGGCAGAAGCCAGATTAGGACAGAGACCGGATACCCCCGGAGTGCTGTAACAGGAGGAAGGGCAGTGAGGGGCGACGGCCGGAGCGTTTCTGTCAGCCGACGACACTTCCTATGAGGACTTTTATTGCTTCTGCTTCCATGGGGGGAAATCAAGCTCTGGGACCTGAAGTGATTTTACTCCTGCATTCCTGATGTGTCGTGGCGCGGCCATAATTACAAACTGTTCCTTTTCCAGCTGCAGCAGCGGCATCCTTTATTTCCACATGGTTCGTAATGTCTGCTCTGAACGTTTGTGTAATGGACTTATGGACAGGTCTCACAAGCAGCCAGTGAAACTGAGAGGGATATTTACTGATGAATATGATACCCCAACTGAAGGCATCTGTGGTTCCTGCACGAAACATTTGTAGCCACCCACTGCATCCCATTTAGAAGAATTCTGATGCCTGCTCCTAAACATTTATTATGCCTAGATTTTCTTTTATTCACTACCTCTCCACATGTCTGGTAATTCTTTCAAGGTCTATACCCTAGGATTTTTTTGTCTGTCTTGTCAGCCATAAAGCAGTTCCCCCATCCTTCATGTCCCAAAAGCAGAATAACATTTGCCACTTGTGGAAAACCCTATTCCTCATTATAGTGACTCTGAATGACATTGTTTCCCCTGGGTGGATGGATATATTTTTCTCTTGTGTGGTCTCAGAGCATAGCCAGGACGGATAATACTTGCCTCCAATGGGCCACTCGTCTCCCTGCCTGTCAGCTGAGCCGACTGAGACTTCCAAATGTCTCCAGGCCAAGCGGTGTTGCCTGTCAAACAGGAGGATGCTCCTCCTGATGAATTGGGTACACAGTGAAAAGAGATTTAGATTTGTTTAATTTTTTTTGGAATGAAGTGGATGTAGTGTATATTCAGCATTATGTTCAGTGTCCTGAGAAAGGAATACGGGACGGAGTCAACTCAGCTGACATTTGCACGTTTGAAGGATGCCCCTTTCTGTTTTAAAGATAACACATTGCAATATTGCTTGCAAAACTGATAGTAAGTTCTGCTGTTCCATTTTAAATTGCTAAATCAAATACAGTAATCACAGATATTGGATTTTTTTTGTCATCCTCGAGAAATATTGTCATGGTCATTCGGGCATGGAGAAGCTTATCCTGGCTTATAACACAGATGGTCACAATTATCCTATGTGTTTGTCAGCAGAAAGGGGACTGTAGTAGACTCAACTATGACAGTGTAATTTAAAACAAACAAAAAAGCTCTAAACCAAATCACAAATGCCTGTGGACGAATCCAAGGGATCGGAAAACACTCACATCTTTTTGATATGAGCAAACTTACTTGTTTTTCCAACGCCACGGCTGCTTCTGTTGCGTCTGCCACCATACATCATTTTTGTGGCTTGTTCACGTGGAGGAGACATTTTCCCGCACCGTGATAGATGGCTGCACTTTCCATGAATGAAACTCCCCTTTGCCCCTGGGCAGAAACAAAAGCCGGGTGAAACAGGCTTTTCAGGCATCGTTCACATTCGCTTCCAGTGGACCCTGTGGATGGGCCCGAGTTCATGGAAAATGGCAAAGACCCCTTATATGGCTGTGTTCCCATGGCCACTTTTGTTGCTGTTAGGTGGCGGGGTTAATTAAAACACTACCTTATTTGCATGCATGAGTTTGAGGAGTGCGTGCATATGTAGGCGATGTTATGAATGAAAAGCATTTAGCCGAGAACCCACTGGCCCCTCCGAGCGTAGCTCATTACTTGCTACCTCATGGTGACCTTTCAGCCGATCCATGACCTGCTATTGTATGGCGAGTGCGTCCCACACACACTCACATGCACACACACAGTCACACACTCATCCTTTATCTCTTGTGTCAGGAGGTAATTTGTGGCTGGAGCACATTCTGCGCGGCTCCTCTATTGTAGCGGAAGCAGCGGTCCTATGGCGGTGAGTCACAGTGCTACGGCCAGGCCTAGTGGACCCGCTAATTAGCTAATTAACTGGAGAGCGGCTCTCGTGGAAGAGCTGTCACGCCGAGCATGCTGATGATAGAGGAGAGGGAGGAGAGCGGCATGCACCGAAGCCTTTCGTCAGCGTGCAGATCCAGCGAGAGAGAGGATATACAGAGCGAGGTGAATGAGTGCATTAGCAGCTCGCTATACATTGACAATAGCACCTACACATAAACATACTCACAGGAGCAGTGTGAATCAGAATCAGAAAACATTTCTGATTGTAATGGAGGAAACGGAGGAAATTGCTTATGCCATGACTGCACAGTCACACAGAGAACAATGTAACATGTAAACATAAAGTCAAAATAAAATAAAACTCTCCAGAAAATACTCTGTACTTTAAACGCTTTGCCGTATACACAAAACACTGTGGTCAGTTTAACAAGCAACATTGCAACATACTCTGTTGAAAACAGATAGAGGTGTCCCTTAGAAAGGAATGTGTTGCACACATACATGCGCACATGAGAAGCCACGAGGCAGCATGTCAGAATAAAACAGTGGGAGACATCGAAAAGAGAGAAAGAGATGGAGATAGAGATAAAAAGAACACCTTGATGTGACTGAAGGTGAATTTAACATCACAAAGGAACAGAGATGAAAAAAACGAGCCTGTCATCGACTCGCACTCCCCGTGGTGGGTTGAGGGTAGGATGCGAACGTCTCTTAGTCATAATGTGCTGGCTTTCATACACCTATGTCCATTCAAACTTAGACTGACCTCCAGTGAGGTGTGCAGAGAACAAACATGTCAAATCTTTCTTTTTTTGCCTTAGCACTTGTTACTATGTTATTGTCAGGGGACAATGAGCAATTGTACAAATTAACAATCTTAAATATCCTTTACAGTGAAGTCTATGGCCTATAGATTTTATCATTTTCTGGGTATCTTCATTCTTTGTCAGACATATGATGCCTGATTGTAGCTTTCTGCTAGATTAGTCTTTAGTGAAATAAATGCTCAGTGATGTTCAAGACGATCAACTTGGCCAGACAGCAGCACCTTTCAGTGCGGAAGTTCAGCAGCCTCATATTTGCTTTAGTAGCATGTATTGGAGCATTGTCCAGCTGTGGGGTGAATTACCATTCACTCCAGACCTTCAGGCATTCAGGCATTTTATTAAACCTGAGCCATCAGGATGCTTTATGTACTTCAGAATTCATCCCATGTCTCATAAATAAATCCTCAGTAAATACAATTGATAGTGATAATTGATATATATCCATAGTTCCACTATTAGCTACACATGCTCAGTCCATAACATTACCTTTACCATGATTCACAGATGAGACAATGTGCTTTGGGTAAGGAGCAGTTCCTTTTTTCAAAACTGAGCATATGTATTCACTCATTCTTTCTACAGGTTAATCTTCACCCCATCTGTTTGTGAATCTTTTTGAGTCTTACCAGGTCATGTTCTTCTCCTTATGGTAGTCCTACATGTGCAGTGCCTACAAAATTACAGGCATTCGTTTTAAAAATGAGCCATGAAAATGTGCCCCTGTTGTTCATTAGCTTGATCTTAGGCTCTTGAAAAAGATCAGAGAATACTTTTGGTTTCCCAAAGAACCATGTTTGAAAAAGAGATCTGTGAGTTGATTAAATACTCTGGATGTCAAAGTTAGAAACCAGTTAAATGATTCTTCCTTGAATCTTCACAACATGCTGGCTCTTACCAAGCCATTTATAGTAAAGGACGGTTGAAAGCGCTGCGATCATGGACTGATTCTTTTTAATTAACCCACAACAAACAGTGATACGCGTCTCTTTTTTTTATAACTGACCTGAACTTTAGTGTGTTAGAGTTTGTTTATGACTCTGCTGTGTGTTTTGCTCTGCGACTTGACCACAAAAATCGTTTTTTAAACGATAAGTGCTCTGCCCCTGATCATCTGATCAATAAGCTGTGTACAAGCACACTGAAGGAGATAATAACGGACGTTTTGAAATTGGAACCATGCCCATTTTTCAAAAACTGTCATAGAAGAGGCGCCAAATTCCAGCTATAAAAAGAATAATAAAAGTAAAACTTAAGAGGAACAGTAGCGTGATTGCTGGCGTAAAAATGTAAATTCTTCACAATGTCGCCAAAAGTGGTCGTTCAATAGTTCGCACAAAAAATCTTTTTTGGCATCTTTATTTTTAAAAGTGAACACTCATGAGGAAAATCTAAACTTTCAATGTGGTAAAATTAAAATTTTCACAAAATGTGTATCATTTGTGCAACCCATAGAAATTCTTTTATATTTTATTATCAAACCTCCTTTGAAAAAGTACCCACTTTCAGAGTTCATAAAATAATAAATAGTTTCAAACAACTAGAAGCTGTAGAGAACTTGCATGGAAGAGGATAGTGTTCTTCCACGCACGAGTACGTTCCCAGGGGGAAACTCCAAGGACCACAGATCGACAGCTCAAGTAGTTTGTTGCATCTTGGTCTCTAAAGCTATAAGTTGATAAACTTCTCTTTTGCCTTTACCAATAGTGTGGAGAGCTCTTAAGGACACTGTTTGTGTAAGCAGAGTACTCTTAATCCGTTGAGTTTTTTCTTCACAATGGAAAGCATTCTTCCATCACCATGTGCACTGGAGATAGCATGTTGACTGACTTGGACTCATGTGAAGCAACTTTTACGTATCTCTGTTTTGTACCAAACCCGTTTTGACCCATCTTCTTTTTGTCCATGTCTCTGATTGATTGATTTTGCCTGTATACATACACAGAAACACTGCTGTGGAGTCAGTCTGTTATCAAGACAGTCACAGTCACACTGTGTGCTTGGCAGTGTTGAGGCAGGAATTTATGGCAGGGAGTCTTTGTGACTGCTGGATTGACACACATGCAGTGGGAGCCATCATAACCTATCAGGTATCAGTACTATCAGTTCCAAAGTACTGAAACCAGCTCAGAAATTTTGATTACATTATCACTCTGTCACACACACACCCCCCCAGAGACAGAAGGTGCAGGCACACAAATGCACACATTCTCACATACAAGCAGCTGTATTCCCCAGTCTTGCCTCTGAATATCCCTTCCATGTCACTCAACACTCGTAGTGTGGGTTTTATGGATGAGCGTTAAAAAGCAGTGTGTGCAGAAATGAAGACTGAGGTCAATCAAAACACTGCCAATGGCTGTAAACACCTTGCTATCCAGAGACCGGGGGAGGGTGAAGTCCCTGCTATGTTTTCTGTTCATCACCTTTGTTCTGGAAAATACTGCAGAAACCCTCTCTGGCTTTTGTGTGCAAAGTCCCGACAATGATAGTATGTTGTTTTAAAAGGGGACAAACAGTTTTTTGGGGAAATTCCAGTCAAGGAAGCTAATATATCACACTGTGTTAGTTAATGTGAACAAGGTTGAGATATCCAGTATAAAACAGAAAAACATGTAGGCATGAAAGGAAATTTGTGTTTATTTAAAAATCAAACTTATATTCATATTTATTAAACATTAGGTTACTCCTTTACATTTTTTTTCCATTCTCTGGTTCTTTGGTACTGTGAGTTATTGCTTTTGTTATGGAACAAACAGTTTCCATACGGTTCTGTATGCCTCAGTGCCTCAAACAGGGCAAACTGTTTGTGAGTAATATGTTGCACAGGCTTATCATAGGCTATGTACTTCATGAATATGCACTTATTTCATTGCTTTAATCGATTTCATCATTTATGATTGAGAACAAAAAGTCCCTAAAAATAACATTTTTAACTAATAGAATTCAGTGAAAATGGCATCTCATGATATTAAAAGTCATTTGTCATGTGGTCAACATGCTTTGCTACAAAAAAAGTGAATGGGAGATGCACACTTTGGATCAAATATAGGAAAGTTTGCAAGTTAGCTTTGTACTGGAAAATATATACCGATTAGCCACTGACAGGTGAAGTGAATAAAATTGATTATCTTGTTACAATGGCACCTGTCAAGGGACAGAATATAGTAGTCAGAAGGGGAACAGTCAGTTCTTGAAGTTGATGTATTGAAAGCAGGAAAGATGGGCAAGGAACTTTCTGAAAAAGTTTGTGCCGGCTATGATTAAAAAAAGGTGTCAGAACACACAGTGTGTCAGATCTTGCTGCTTATGGAGCTGCAGACCGGTCAGAGTGCCCATGCTGGCCTCTATCCACTGTCAAAACACCTACACTGGACACATGAGCGTCAGAACTGGACGATAGAGCAATGAAAGAAGGTGGCCTGGTCTGATGAATCGTGTTTTCCTACTCATCATTTCTTAATATCATGTGGACGGATGAGCTCATGTGCTGTACTGACTTGCGAAGAGATGGCACCAGGATGCAAGGTGGGAAGAAGGGAAGCCGACGGTGGCAGTGTGATGCTCTGGACAATGTTCTGATGGGAAACCTTTGGTCCTCACATTCATGTGGATGTTACTTTGACATGTACCACCTACCTAAACATTATTGCAGACTAAATACACCCCTTCATGGCAACAGTAATCCCTATCTTTCACCAGGATAATGCTCTCCCACACTATGAAAATTGTTCAGGAATGGATTGAGTAACATTACAAAGAGTTCAACATGTGGGCTTGGCCTTGAAATTCCCCAGATCTTAATCCAATTGAGCATCTGTGGGATGTGCTACATAAACTCATCTGATCCATGGAGGCCTCTCTTTGAAACTTACAGGACTTAAAAGTTCTGTTGCTAACGACTTGGTACCACAGCTCCTTCAGAGGTCTTGTTTAGTCAATGCCTCGACTGGTCAGAGCCGTTTTGCACAAGAGGTTCTACACAACATTAGGCAGGTGGTTCTAATATTATGACAGAACGGTGTATATAGTTTGTTTTAAAACATATTTCAATTAGTAGATAAATGTGCTCTCTAAAGATTTATGGCATAGAGATTAGATCATGGTCCTATAAAGGGATAAAAGATCCATAAAGAAAATTTGGCAACTGTTTAAATTAATAAAAACACATTGTTTTGAAAATCAAGCTAAATGCTAATAATCAACAGCAAACAATTGCATGTTCTAATGACAGTAGGAAGGTTTTTGGAGCAATAGCCAGCAATCGAGATCCAATGAAGAAATGCTTCTTCGTTCTGGGTCAAATGCCAGTTCGCCCCCGTTGCTCCGACAGCCATGAGTGGAATAACTGGTCTGCAGTCCCCAGAGAAACATAGTCCTTCTATGGTCTTCACAGTCTCTAGATCTCAAATATTTTGGACCGACATGTTAGAAAGCACTCTCACCCACCATCATGAGAACTCCAGTAGAGAGAATATCTTTGTAAGAATGATGTTCCATCCTTCCAGTACAGTTCCAGAGACGGATCTGTACCAACTGAAACTTTTCTTACTAAAGTACCATGAAATTTCGCCACAAGCCATCAATAATATTTATGACCTGTGATAAATCTCAGTATATATAAACATAAATAATAAGATCCACATGCAAAACTTTTGGCTGCTGAGAAGTTGCAGCTCTCACTGAACGTTTGGTTTCATCGCAATATAGTTTACTCTAAGCATCTGCTTAGCTGTGTTAAGGGAGTGAAGTGTGTCATTAACATTGTCATCAGGTTGAGAATTATCACCACTTTAACTATAATTTTCAGTCATTTTATATGTTTTGCTGTTCAGAGATGTACACTTGAGGTAGAAGAATGCATATCAGCTTGATCTGGGCCACAGAGAAGGAAAATCAGTGGTTCTTCCAGTGCCTCCATAATAGAAAACAGCACATGCTTAAAATACCTGGAATTGTTTCTATGATGTGCTTTATAGCATGTAAAAGACCTTTCAGATGTGATTAAAATCACTGAGGAACACCAGTAATAATTCCATTACTCCACCTCCTCATGTAAAACTAATCTTGTCCGAATGGCTCTTAGGACATTGAATTTTCCTTTCATTTGTCAGCCATCTGCATGGGTAAATATAATATATATATAATTTATATATAGATTTATAAACAGGCCACAGGTGTGTGGAGTAGAGAGTGGGTAGAGCCAGGGTGGAGCCGGAGTTAGAGCAGGCCAACCCCAAAAGGGAGAATCTATGAGCTTCCTATGGTGAAACTCTGTGATAGATGCACCAGCATACCTTTGCTCCCTCTGAGTTCACTTTAAAAACTGATACATCTTCAAAATTGGCTGACGATTTCCGGAATCAAAGAGGTATCGATTAATGAGATCCACTCTATGTACAACTTCCACTTCCACCTATTTATAGCCCCCTCTAGTGGTGCAGTTAGAGAACTGAATATAAAATAAGGTCATATAATATAAAAGAATATAAAAGCCATGCTCTATAGTAGTATATTCGCTTGCGTCACACTGGCTCGTCAAACATACATTCGTCAAAACTCTAATGTCACTGGTATCTCTTTGGGGCAAAATGTTCCAGGTGACATTCTGTGTTAAGTTCATATCCAGCCAAACCTCAACGCCTCAGCGACAATACATCAAAGTCTAATTTATTTTTCAGAGTAGAGCCGGTGGGGTGAGCAGGTCGGCCTTACACTGATCCCTTCCTCAGCGCATTGCAATCGGGTCAGCGCCTTTACATCAAAAAAAGGTCACATTAAGCTTGGAGGGTCAAAGCTGAATGCTGCAGTGCTATACCGAGCTATACGCCATACCCGGCACATGGGCATGTGCATAACATGAGTCATCCCGAGAACAAATGCACGAAAGAGCATTTTATAAAAGCTTCTTCCTGCTTCTTATGCTAAAAGATGCCTTTTGTGTTTAAAACAATTATCTACCAAATATGCACACAATTGCTGTCCATTTCTTTAAGCCGAGGAGACTAAGGGTCAGATGACACGAAAGATGAGTGGCATAAAGAACACTGATGAGAACCCGTAACTTTTCCGGAGTCATGAGGTGAGGGGATGACATGCTATTTTTAACCGTTTTTTTGCGTAAGCGGACAGTGTGCGCCCACACTTTACCTGTCATCCCTCTAGAATGCTCGAACACGCAGCCATAATCGTACGTGACTTATAACTTCATTTCTTTGTCCATGTCCTCCCAAATACCCAAATGTCTTTGTTGTGTTCCTGTGCGTCATAACCTGTGAATTTTTACCCTTGACAGGGTGCACATCTTTTGAAGGTTATGCTTTTTTTATTTCTATGAATGACCATTGGCTCCCTCTCTCTCTTCTTCCCTTGTTACGTGAGAATAAAACCGAAAGAACAGATTGTAACTCACTGATGAAGCTGACATCACCCTGTGCTTGTTCTTCCTGTCTGATCTGCTTTTGGCCTACATTTCTGAATAGTCTTGAGAAACTGAGGCCTAAGGTTCTGCCTCCTCTAGTATGTATTCTGTCTGTGTGCGGACAGGAGTTTTTATAAGGAAAAGGGGACAAGGGCGCAGTGATTCAGGTCTGGAGGTCTGTCACTAAAGTTATGCACTCAGCGAGAAAGAGTGGAAAGGCCTGGTGACCCTGTCGCATCATGTCATCAGAAAAAAAATTTCCCTGCTTTTGTAAAATTAAAAGAATAGTAAAAACAAACAAAGTATATATACAGTTGTATGCAAAACACCCTTGGCCAGTTTACTTTTGTTAATTTTCTAAGTATCCTCTATTGAGCTGTAGCATTTTTCTGCAAATTTTAGTGCACAATTTGTGTTTATTTGCTAAGATTTATGTTTATTTTAGTTGGAAAAATGTATTATAAAAGGTTTGCACAGGCCACACTGTAGGGAGAGGTGAAACTTTATCATACTGGTTAATATTATTTTACCCTCGTCTGGTAGAGATGTTATCAACAATCTGAAGATGTTTTTGAGGCAAAGGATGTTTTTACACTTCAGTCAAAGATGACAGAAAAACATGAATTTTGTCTTCTAAATGGGTTGACATTATGAAATCCTTAATATGATGAAAAAATGTAATTTTGATTCAGGTTAGCTTTAAATGCTGCGTTGTTCCTGGGCGTAAGCAAGCAAAAGTATCATCGCAGCCTTTCAAGGAATTATTACAGGGGTACATAAACCACATGAATGTTCTAAGTTGACTTTCATGGGAACAATAAAATAAGATACAAGTAAAATGTAGAACATGGGCCTTTAACTGTAGGGTGCCTGCCTTGTTGACCACCAGTCAAACAGAATGTTTTATGCTCATGCCTGCTTTGGAGCACACTGACCCGTGCAATCTTGGCTGACTATAAGGCCTCTGCAGTGTCTGCTGTCTCCCGCCCTACTCTGCTTTCCTCTGCGGAGGAGAAGAAAACTCTTCATGCTTTTTTTCTCCCCTCCTCCCCTTAGACTTGTGCTGCTAGGATCCGGCATTAATACTCACAATATTAAGCATAACTCTCTGGGAAACAACAACACTGTGACATTCCAAGTATTTAGACATGAGCAGTGCTTGGAATCAATAAAATATGATATGTTATGATGACAGTGCCACACTCTTGGATTGCTCCCTGTACTATTTCTTGTGAGTGGTCTTCAGAGCCAGCACCTCTTGCTTTAGCCAGAGGCATCCTTCAGTAGTGTTTGACATCTAACCTAGCAAAACATCCCCCTTGTGTCATCAAGTAATTACTAATGAGTTTAGTATACACAGTGTTTGTTCTCTCAGGGGCCCCCATTGTATGAATAATTGGTTCACAGATCTAGTTCAATGTGTCCCCACATAAACACATACGTAAACCCTCTGGGAGAGATAAACTGCGATGGACTCTGCCTTGCTACGCTAAAGGCTTGCTCTCAGACAAGTTTTAATGGTGAAAGCTAAGTTGGCAGAGGCAGTTCTCTCATACATTGCAAAGCTTGATATTACAAAGTGACCCCCTGTCTCTCAGGTGCCTGTTATTGAATGCAGTGAACAAGATCTTACCCTCTTTTTTCCAGCTTCTTGGAAAACTTCTCTAAAAGTGTTAGCACTAGTAAGGGTGGTGTGAAGGCCTGTGGAGCCTTCTAATGTAAGTGAGGCAAATGTTAGCCTGTGTTTAAGTGCTTTTATGTGTTAGTATTAAGTTCATATCTGACGTGAGTGAGCGCAGAGCTGTGGAAAGTGGGGTCAAAGTGGAAGGAGAATGTTTGAATGTTTCGGAGTTGATGATCCCAAAATAGAATCATTGCTCAAGGTGTTTAGAGTCCCTGACTGTAGTCTCTCTCTCTTTCTTTCTCTCTCTCTCTGTTTTCCAGAGAAGTGGGTTGGAAAAAGAATGGGTGTGCTCATTGACATCCTCTCCTGTTTAAGGTATACAGCACACTGGTATCCAGGTGAGAGCAAATAGAGAACTCCTAAGGAGCAATGCTTAGTTTTGGAAAAACCCCTGTGGAATGCACTGGTCCACCTATAGCTTTTGTTTGGGGCTCACATACACACACACACTCATGTTATCTTGATGAAACATGAATCAAAGCAAAGCTGCATCGTTCCAGTCCTTCTAAAAACATGTTGAGGACAAAATAGTGGATCATTCATTGTCTGCCATGGAAACTTCTTCTCCCTGAGAACATCAGCACAATAGCAAATCACTGCAACACAAATAAAATAAATTGTTGGTGAACATCGAAATGTCTCTGTGCTGTTTTGTGTTGCCAACGCGAGTGACTCCAAAATGACTTCAAAGTACTATACTTTCCCAAGTCTTCTTGTGAAAATTCCAACTGCACTCATTTCTTCCATGATCTTCTTCAAATGGGCCAGTGTAATATATAATCTCGCCTTCGACCCACAGAGCGATACTATCTCACACACTCGCTATAGGCCAACAGAGACAAATTTCCATGCAGCCATTGTTTCCCTCATCCAAATCTGCTCTGCATATGACACCACATGATTTTTTTCCCTCCTGAAAATTGGAAATCCACCCTTGTTGACTTTAGTCAGTATTGGGTTGGGAATGCAGGGTTTCAGGAAGTCATTTAGTGCAAACAGACCTTCGGGTCTCAAGTTCGCCGGGGCTCTCTGAAGTCACCCCTCATCACAGCGGTCGGGTCAGTCGTGAGTGGGCCAGACTTGGATCCCGCTCAGCAAAGTCTAGACGATTTAAAGGCCGGGGATTAAGCACACAAAAAACGGCCACAAACAGGAGGAAACCTCCCTCGGCCTATCATCTGATTCACATGCACCCCTGGCCCTTTAAAAGAGGCTTCAGGAAGGTGAAGGCCAGGGTAAGCAACATCCACCACATCCTCCTGTTAACCATGAACTGCTTAGAGCTGCCAAATTGCCAAGCTGCCAAGTTGCTTTTGCTGAGGTCATCGCAGCACCCATGGCTAATTCCTCTCTGGTCGTCTAGTCAGTCAATCACTGTAAGCTAATGAGTTTGCAGATTTCATTTATTTTGAAAAGACGGAAATTACACAAGACGGATGTGGAATTTGATCATCTTGTGATAGAAAAAAGTTTCTCCTAACAAGGCTCTGTATGCCACACAGTAAACGCTCATCCATCTGTATTGCATCAACATATGCAGAAAACTGATTTTTCAATTTCCACTCTTGTAAATTACCGTAGAATTTTAAAGTATACAGATCGGTGAATGATAATGGTGTTGCGTTCGAACTTCTTTTTTTTTTGCAGCGTGTAACAGCAAGCATTAAATCATTTTCTTGATTTCGGATGATTTTGACAGCCTGAAAGCCAGCTTAGAAATGGCGTTTAAACAAAATTTCACAACATAGACTTCTATCGTAAATGTGTTAACAAGTTAATGTTGATGGTCAAATGACTAAAGTTAATGACCAATAAACACATTTTAAACATTTATAATCTCTTACCAACCATCACAAGGCAGTGCACTGGGACAGCTTGGTCTGAGCTTGAACCACTCTTCAAATGTTTAGGCATCTCAGAAAGGATTTTACAGTGAGGTAGCAAAGGTTAGGGATTGGAGGGGCTGGGTGTTTGTTTTTGGCCAGACCTCTCTGTCTCAATGTGGCCCTTATTAAAGAGATCTCTGTAAACAACGGATGCATTGTTCTGTCTTGGAGTGGTGTAATCTTGTTAACAGCAAACTCCCACCGCTCAGCTCTACAACACGGAATCAGTTGCCTGAAGACATTAAATCTTTTATCAAATAACTTGAGCCAGGGGAGGTGCCAGACTCTGTCACTCACACAGACACAGACAGTGAGAGAGAGAGAGAGAGAGATTAAAAAAAAAAGTCCATCGGTTTGTCCAGTTTTGTTTTCACTGTCAATATATTATGACTAAATTGTTTATTGTTTACTACATTGCTATCCTCCTAGGTTTAGGTGCCTAAACTTTTTTGTCTTGGGAGGGAGGCCCAAGTCCAGTTTGTGGTCGACGGAGATCCAAAAAGAGGAAACAAGATACATACAAATAAGGAAGGAAAGTAGATTTTATTAGGGATTGAGTAACCCTATTGTTATTCAGTTTATATTCCTCTTCTTTTCCTCATGCTTCTTCTTTTTTGTTTCATCCAAATTTATGTCTGTTAACTCAAAACACGGAAACAACTCCGAATTGTTCGGACTGATTGGGAATTGGAAAGTGCTTGTACATAACTTTTTTGACACACTGTTTCAACGTGGCAACCCTTTTTTTTTTTTTTTTTTTCATTTTGTGTGTTGTGTTTTCCCATTAGAAATGAATGGCACTCCACATATATTACCATGATACAAGTACAACATTGACACCCTATCCACCATAGCAACCACCTAGCAATACCCAAGCAATAACAAGATATTTCATAGCACCAAGCTGGCAACACCCTAGCAACTAACGCTTACGAAAGTGTAATGATGCACAAGTGTAAACTAGAAAATGCATTTCTGCGAGAAAATGCAAAGTGTGATTGCATGGTTGCTACAAAACCGGTGTTTGGAGACACCCAAACATTGGTTTTATGGGCAAAAAAAAGTTTGTGTTAAAAAACATTGCTCCCCATGCAGTCTCAAATGTTTTGATCTTTTGTTTTGCTCTTACCAAGCCTTTTATGGATACGGCTGAACATGTTGCAGCATTCACGGGCTGGTTATTTTTAATTAAACAACAACAAACTGTGACACTTGTCTCTTTTTATATAACTGACCTGAGCTTTAGTGTTTAGAAGTCTGTTTTATGAGCGTGCTGTGTGTTTTCCTCCATGTTTGTTTCTTCACGTTTCCTTTTTTTTGCCTTTTTGTCCGTCTAGGGCACCCGTACGACACTCTCTCCATGTCAGACATTTGAAAGGTCTCTTGACCATTCTCTCTCTCTCTCTCTCTCCAGCTATGTTTATAATGTCTTTAGACCAATTTTTAAATGATTGATGCTCGGCCCCTGATCAACCGATTACAAAGTTTAATACAAGCGCACTGCACCGAATAATCATGCACATTTTGACATTGGAGCAGTCCCGAAATTCACCACGAGCTCAGAGGACAAGCGGTGCCTATTTAGGCTAGAAAAAGAATAATAGAAAGAAAACTTAAGAAGAACAATAGTGCGATTGCTAAATATAGTAAAATGTTAGTTTTGTTCATCTGAATTTTCGAGATTAATATTCAATATATGTTAAAAAGCTATCAAGTAGAACAGTAGCACTATTCAAGCTGAATTCTTACCAGAGGATGCTGTGAAATGTGGGTTGTGGGATTTGAAAGGCCAGTTTGTATGGGAAAAAATGTATGTAACGTTCATCCCTACTGTATTGGCAACACTGAGGAACACATTGTGATCTCACATTAACTTATTACAGTGTGATAACTTTAGCCCTTAAAAGTCATTGTTTTCACTTGTGGTAAAAACGTGGAGTAATTATTCCCTCTCATAGCAAAAGTTTCACGTCTTTTTTATCTGTCTAGGGTGGCTGGTATAAATTGTCTAGTAGGAATAAGACCTCTCTTTCAAATAAATCAGACTTCTATTAAAATTTTTGGCATTCACACTGTTTACTTGAACTTGCTCTTAACAGATAACTAGAAGCTGATTATTTTGGACTCCTCTGGACCTAGGAATAATAGTACCATCGACAGGTCATAAGAAAAGTAAGAACTGGCTTAGATAGGGCTGAGTTACCTTTAAGCCCAAGCTGTAGGTACACAGGCTGTCTGTGATTCTGTGTAATCTGCGTTATGACATTTATGTAGTGAAACACTCCCTGGATTTTTATTTTTATTTTTATAATGTATTAAAGCCCACCACTGACACTATCATCGCCAACCACTGCTGCAAATGAGTTGAAAATGAGGCCACAAGCCCTTCTTGTTTTATTAACCTATCCTCCCAGCCTAAAGGGTGCGCTACAGGGAGTTACCAGCCATCCTCCATTAAAAGAGGAGGTTAAAATTAGTTTGAGGTTTGTTAGGAGAGTACTAACACAACCCCCAAATTCCTTAGGGGTAATCATACATTATACTATCATTTTAATGTTCAGTTGTATGGTGCTTGCAATTGATGAGGCCCACAGCTATAGAATTGTCAGTAACTCAATGAGGTAGCATGAAGATGTCTATGGTTCATATAGACATAAAGAATGTAGCCTTCGAAAATCATAAAAAAGACCTCACATCAGTTTCTGCTGGGTTTTACAATCACCAGTCACTTACATAGTGACTCAGATCCTAAGCTCTATATGAGTCTGAGTGTGAGTGTAAAAATGACCTCATCTCCACACACCTTGGCAGGTGTCTAGTGTGCAGGTAGAGCCACGCCAGCGAGTGAGTGAGCCGCCGTCCCATCTTTTTTTTTATTTTTTAATCATGTTTGTTTTGGAAATTCCACCATGACAACGCAAGTAAGTGTTCTCCAGACAAATCCAGTCATTCCAGAGTGATCCGCTATGGGGCTTCCCTGGAGAATGAATCACATGGCTCTAATCTCGGGCATGCTACCATATTAGGTGTCTCCTCTTTAAAAATCCTGATGTCCTCATCATAACAAATACTGCTGTAGGTGAATATAGGCGTTGGCTCTATCCTCAAGAACGGTTGGTTGTGCAATCTTGCTTGGAACGTTTTTTTCTTTCAGACATAAGGTGGCGTTGTTTTAGAGTCTTTAAACTTGGCTGTCAGTCTGTTGGAGGCTGGAAAGGGGCTGTGTGTGTGTGTTTGTGTGTGTGAGTTGGAGCCATTGTTTACAGTTTTCCAGTCACGTGACTGCAGGATTGTGTGACGGCACACTGTATGATATCTGCAGTGTTATTTAGCAGCGTTGGTTAGAGATTCACAGCTCCCTCAAGTTAATGTGATTTTTTTTTTTCTTTTCTGCAAAATTTTTAACCACTCGACAGTCAGCGTGACAAAAGACTCTGATGTCCTACCCGAGGCACAGGCCTATAATACAGGCGGACAGGCGTTCACTGTTGATTTCTCCCTAAATGTTTGTTTATATTTGCGAGGCCTGTATTTATCTTGTCACTGCAAGATTTCTATCAAAGCAAACATCATCTGTTTTGACGTTTGGTCCCACTTTAAAGAACACTGCTACTCTGTGCTTTTCATCGCGTATCATTTATAATGGCTGACCACATCACGTCATGTTGGTACAAGAGACGCTCCTTTTTTCCTTTTCTGGAAATTTGGATTTTTTTTTTTCCTCCCCCCCAGACAGAAGTAGGGTGGGGTGAAAACTCACATACAGTGGGCAAGTGAGTCATCGCACTCACGCACACAGACTGCCGTGACATATTGAAGCCGTCGTGTGCTCATGATAGGTCAGTGCAGCTCCTGGGTCAATTCGGCTGCACGCCCCGGTCCCGAACGCTGACACACACCTCTCGCCGACACACACCCGTCTAACACGTCAAATATAGCCACGCGCACATGGCTCAGACAAATGGGCAATTAAGTTAGAGCCCTCAGTGCTGTCAGAAAACGTGTCCCCAGGGGAAAAGGAAAAAACTCACACTGACAGGCAGCCTGAAAGGGAGCTGATACACTCATCCACAATATTAATCACAATCCAGACTGACAAAACACTGAGCTCACCAGTACAGAGACAAAACAAGTTACAGTGTCAGTTTGATTCGTAAAAGTTAACTGCATGTAAAGCAGCATCTATAGACCAGACCCCTTGTATCCCAGTGAGGCACAATCATTATCAACCTTTAGCCTTAAACTCTGAATGGATTGAATATGAGCCTGTATTTCAATTCATACATTTAATTTAAGTTTCCCAGTAATTCATTATAGTTACCCAACAATAAGTCTTAGTAATAACAAGCCAGTCAGTTCAAAGGGTTAAATTCCTAATCAAGAAGTGTGGAAACAGCTTTAGCTTCCTATTAAACGCTCAGACGCTGGAGGATATTAATGACATTTTGCTTCACTTTTCTATACTGAGATGTAATTGTATGGCAGCCTGCAGAAAAAAATGAACCCTCGCAAAACAGGTTACTTTTGGAACGTTTAAGATCTCAGTCAAAAATCAAGTTATGATATTTTGGAAAAAATAAAAAACCCCATAGTGGTATTTATGAACCTATTTTTGTATTTTTATGAATACATATAGACACTGCCCCATTTAAACTCTACTATTAGTTATTCGTATATAATTTTTAAAATAAGATACTGAAAATAATTAATAAATAATATTGAGTATTTGTGTTATTTCTGATGGTTTTCGACCATGCTGTGAGGCAGGTCATCTGGTGATGGAGTGATGTGCACAGATACGCACCCACACGCACACACACACACACACACACACACACACACACACACACACTCACACACCGGTCACCTACTCACACACACATTTAGCTAGTCTGACTTGCACGTTGAATGATAACCTGATAGTCTTTCTTCTTCCTCTTTTGCACTGAAAAAGTAAAAGAATTGATAGAGATGCTAACAGGCTAGCCTGCTAACAGGAGTTTTGCCTTGCTTAAAGCACAAATAATGAAACAAATAATGAATTGCATTTTGAAAAATACATCAGCAACATGTGACAGGTTTCTGAAGACCACCACAACCTCTGATGTGGTAAAATGAAGTGTGGTAGAATGTTGCATTAATGCTTTTTGATTAAAGTCAAATATTTGCCTGGAGTGTAATTATCAACTATATGTGGCATTTATGCTAATTTTCCCATGATAGAAGTTTTAAACTCATCCTTAAACTAAGAAATTGTTTTTGCAGAGCTCTGTAAGTATTTATTTATTTATTCATTAATTCATTCATTCCTTTTGTTTGAAAACCTAAAAAAAAAATAGATTGAACCAAAGTATTTAGTTACTGAATCAGGTCAAGTTAGACGTAGGTTTAAACAGTAATACTCTGTAATACACTCTGTGCATGTGCGTGCGTGTGTGTGTGTGTGTGTGTGTGTGTGTGTGTGTGTTTTCTGTCCTCTGGCATTGGGAAATGGATACACTTGTCATCGCTGGGGCATTTTTAACATTCCTGAGATTTCTTCACATATCCCTGTGAACATGCGAGTCCCAGCTTGTGAGCGGCTTTAAACATGTGTACCTGTGTAAGATTACAGACTCTTGTAATTATCTGCCAAATTGCCTCCTTTTCACATGGATGTTTGTGTGTGTGTGTGTGTGTGTGTGTGTGAGAGAGAGAGAGAGAGAGAGAGAAAGAAAGAAAGAGGGAATGAGTGACAAAAACAGAGAGAATAAAAGTAATCTGACCCATACCGCAGTGATGGAGCCAGGGAGATGGAAAATTGCAATTAAATATCTGTTACCATAAATAATATCTGTCTAGAAGAAATATATTCAATTTTGTTTTCAATAAGAGAGATGAGTTTTGGTTGCGGTTTGTGCAGATGGTGCTTCACAGAGTTGGAGACTTTCTGTCCATTGCGTGTGAGTTAAAAATAAATTGACTTGAAGTGGTCAGGTAGTTAGCAGGGCAGTTTTTAACCTCCAGAAAGTGCAGAATGATCCAAAGTATAAAGTAGACTTTCACAAAGGAATATAACCGTTGTATTACTATATAATTAAGGTGTAATTAAGGTGTCATAACAGCACACCTGTCTGTGTTTTCCCAGAAAGCCCCTCAAGGACTAACTACCAAGGTTTGCCCCACCTTAAATAGCAGCGTAGCTTCACCACTGCCATGCTGTAAGTGGTAGCTCTGAGTCCCGCCCTTGTCGCGACCAAAAGTAAACAAAATATTTGCAAAAAATTATTTTTTTAAATAAACTTCTTGTATGCGCTAATATATCAGCAGTGATATGAGTGTCAGAACAAGTTGGACTGTTTCCAGTGCAGATTTGAGGCCCTGTACAGAATACGTGGCTGTTCAATGAGAAAAACAGACTGCCACACGAACTGGCAAGAAATGGCTAATCAGAAGAGGAAAAAAAAGAAAGAGCACTCTAACTTTTGCCTTGATTTCACTTACTCTTTTGTTTGAGTCAACGAGTAACTTCAGCTTTAAACTCTACGGATCAAAAGGAAAGTCACTGGGAAAACAAGTAGGAAAGAGAGCTTGACAAAAGAGAAAATGCTTGTGAATGAAATAAAAAACGTGAGAGAGAAGGATGAGGAGAGCTTTGGGGAAACACAGTTAAAAACAAAATGAGACACAGTAAGAAAGTAGGCAGTAACAAATGAGATTAATACAGTCTGACCTGCAGGGTTGCTTTCAATTAGAGAGAGGCATTTTATTTGTGGTTTATGTTCCCTGTGCAGAATTAAACTCAAATGGTCATGCAGTTTACAGGGCAGTGCAGATAGAGGAGGGGCTTTAGGTGCTCAAGCACCTGCACTTTTGGGCCAGGTTGCCTTTTTTAGTAAAACGAGTGCACCCTGTTTGCAACACCTTTGGTTTAATTTGCCCCCACCACCAGTTTAATCCCAACACCAGTTCAACACCAGTCCCACCCCTCTCACTCCCCCATCCAGGGCAACAGAAGTTTTTGTCTGCCAAACCCAAGGTCAGCAAAAGTTTTCACAACCCCACCTCCACCCCTGGACAAATTTAACACCCCTTCATTTGAGCACCTGCACCTCATAGGGTGGGAGCAGCCTAGTGGATAAAACACTTGCCTGTGAACCCAATGACCACAAAGTCGCAGGTTCAAACCACCACTTTTTACCATTGTGTCCTTGAGCAAGACACTTAACCCTCAGTTGCTCCAGGGGGACTGTCCCTGTAACTAATGATTGTAAGTCGCTCTGGATAAGAGTGTCAGCCAAATGCCCCCTTTACCCTCTAAATGTCTCTGCATGGTCCTGATAGTCATGTTTGCGTACCTGTTTTTTCAGTTCTGTCAAAGAACTGACTAGAACATATTTTATACTTGAAAGCTTTAATTAAAGCTTCATAATGCTGTTCCTGTCTGAGTATTTTTTTTAACCCACCATGAAGGGGCCTGCTATTGCAGTTTTCTCCCTCCACTGCTGGTTTCTTTAAATGATTCAGCAGGAACTGCACTTGACTTGTTTGGGGTTGATGATAGAGAGAATCATTTAAAGAAAAAAAGGAGTGGACTCACTCAGAGTAAGAGGCATCATTCAGAATTTCCTTACTATTGTTAAACACTTCATCCCCTTCCACACACTCATTTTACCTCTTTCACTCTCATTTTAAGCTCCCTCATCCTCAGAGCACTGGTTTAACCATAAGAGATGCTCAGTGGAGGTCTTGCGTCATAACAGTGATTACCATCAGTCTTTCTGTTTGTGTGAACTTGTCTTCCCTCTTGTGTGTCAAAGTTGCTGTTGTCTCTCCAGAGAGAATCAGGCCCACCAGGAACCAGGCTGCCCACGTCATTTAGTCTCAAGCCTGACTGCCGCTGATGCAAATGATTCATGGGAATGCATACTTGTATCCAAAGCAATTTGCCAACCACATCTGGTCTACAGAATCCTCTCTGCAGGGCTATTAATCGGTACCAGGTAATGACCCACAGACGTAGATGAGGGAATCGCTTAGTGTACTAAACAACAAGTCTGACTTTACAGCAGGGGTGGGTGATCTCTGGTGAAGGAACTCGGTTAGTAAAGTTCAAGTAGGTGTTTATTGTCATTTCAGTCATAAACACAGTACACAGTGAAATAAAACAACGTTTCTCCAGGACCATGATGCAACACAACAAACAAAAACAGACCCACAAAGAACAAAAACAGAACACCACAAGGCTACACAAGTGCGGACAGGACAGGACTAATAGAAAAAATTCAAAAGCACAATAATTTACAGGACAAGGCAACATATAGTGCAGTACTTATCTCATTTCAGGCAGAGCGTCTATAGGATAAGGCTACCTGTTTTGACATGTTTGTGAAATCATTGCTTCAGCTTCATAGAGTGGATTTTTCATATTTATATTAGGTTCAAAGCTGGCGTTCAAAGATGAGGCACTGTGCTAGTCATGCAAATAGACGGACGTCATTAACCTTTTCATGAAAAGCCCATTTATTCTTTTTAAGAGCTTGTCAGGGTACCTGCCTGTCAGAGCAGGAAAACACAGGAGGTTTATTACTGCTCAGTAGAAGCACACAAATGGTGAACTCCCATCACATCAGTTGACTTTTCCTTTTCTCTCCACCCTTCATTGTTCTGACTCATAGTCACTTTGAGAGTTGTCTCAGGGATATAATGTTTTGTCAAGAAAGAATATTTTCCGAGATGTATGATTTTGGACCATTCCTTTGTGGTCAGCCCCAAACAAACTTAACGGCATCTGCTTCTTCTCAAGGAAGCCACTTTGTTGTGAAGACCATTAAAACTAGTTGACGTCCGCAGCTTAATGCAGACATCGCTTTTACCTCTTTATGGGTAAAAAGTGCTGTCAGAAACCACACGCACGCACACATATTGTAATTTAATTACACAAGTCCTGTAATGATTTCAGCAGGGTTTCCTTCGCCGCTACTTTGAGAGGGCAAACCCTACATCACCAAGGCAACAGGCAAATAATGCCATAGCAATAAGGGCTGACATCCCCTCAAATAGGACAGTCAGGTTGTTGACCGTAACCGTTTGTCGTTCATGTTAAAATCATTTGTGTCAGGTTTTAGATCACTTTCTTGGCCCAGGAAGAGCTTTTTACGATCTTGCAAGGTCAATAGCATTGTGCAATATTTTGTTTTTCCTCTGTCATGCTAAATCAACAACGCTAGTGGTACCTTTGCAAAGCTACATGCCAGTAAGATTGTAAGTGTTTTTGACAGCACTGTGGATCTGCAGCTGAAACCTCTCGCTATGTAGCACTGATGGATGCTACAGATTACTTTAATAACATTATTTGGCATTAGAATTACCTTTCTTTCTGTCTTGACTTCCATTACCCTTGTAATGGCCTTGACTTTTAGCTCTCCTGGACGTACAGGATATAGGTTTTTCCATAATGACCAATTAATCAAGTTCAGTTATTTATATAAAATGTAAATTTATATTTATACCCATTTAAAAGAATATCTTCATAATCTTGCCCTTCGATCTTTGACTAAGCTACCTGCATTCTTGCACCCTGGCTCACACTCTCAGTTCCTCTAGTCAGGGTTTACCACCCATTCCCAGGTTTCAGCTCTCTCCTGTGGATGGCAGGCAGTGTAGTGGCACCTAAACTCTCAAACTCTCATTCTTCAGAGACTCACCCTTTCTTTCATTCCTATCCATCTAATTCTGAGGTTGTCTGGTCAGTTATAATCTACTGCTGTGCCTTTATCCTGTATTAAGTGTGTTGTTTCCTCATAGAGGTGTTCTTCTTAGTTAATGGTAGTAAATCTCTAGGATAGAAAGTTGGACCACTCTACTCTAAGACACTTGACCTGTGTTTCCTTTTCTGCCCCTTACACTTGTCAGTTATAATCTTCATCCATACTATTAATGGTAATAGTCATTAAAAAAGAAGAACATTTATGCCAAAATCTGAAGTGCAACCCCCCCAAACTGTATAATTAAACAGTGATTTAACAGTTTTCCGTTACTGAAATTATTTTTGATCCTTAGTTTTCCAGACGCCAAAAGAGAAGTAGATCAGGCGTCTTTCCTGAATGATCTGAACCGTTTAGTTTACCTCTGCTAATTGCACATATACTGCAGATATCATGTCTCTTCTATGGTGTTAGCATATCTCTAGCAGGTGTGCCTTGCGGGCTGAGCTGAGGAACAGTGCAAGGAAGTAGGACGATCTTGCACTGAAGAAGGAGCATCTTCTTCATTAGTAACTCTTTAAGACTCTGACAGATCTCTATTGATGGTATCTATCTCTTTCCATTTACACCTCTCTCTACCTTCTGTCATTCTGTTTGCTATCTTATCTCCCCTTTCCCTGCCTTTAATTTTCCTTATCTCTATCTGTCTCCCTTTCTTCACAAGCACTTTCAGACCTCTTGATGCTATTTCATTCATTTAACCTTCTTCCAACTTTCTCCTTCTTTCTTGATCTTTTTTTACCTAGATCTCTCACTCCTCCTATTTTCAGATACATCAGATTCTGCTCAACCAGTTTAGTTTAAGACATAATTAGCACCACCATACTTAGCTGCAGTGTTGCCACAGCACTGCTGATTCACCATCTCCGTCCTCTAATGGCTTTCAGAAACACATCGCAGCAGTTGGCCGAGTGAGTGCCGCTTTGCCTCTCAAATGAAGCAGAGAGTTCCACTTCACCCTAATGAGAGGGTAATAACAGAAGAAATTTCTGAAGCATGTGGTGGCATTAATTACCAAAACCAAAGCCCCTTGTCCTGTCAACAACAGAGCGCTCTTCCAAACAAAGGCATATTTACATGACAAAACATCCTCTCCTCTGCTCCATGAATGCTGTATTCTATTATTATCTGAAAACCCAAACAAGACACTAGTAGAGAACTCTGCCGTGCTTTGTTGTCTTTTTGTTTTGAACTGATGTGACGGCCGGGGGCAGTTTTTGGTGCTGCACAGTGGGGTTTTCCCCCACTTAAGAAATGGACAAAGAGGGGTGCGGTGTGCTGAGCTGGTAATTTGTGAGCCCCATCAGGTCACCGCAGGCTGTGAAGGAAACTAGAACGTGTCGGTTCAAGAGGAAGCAGGTCAGCTCTCATTACTGAACTAAGCTACCAAGCCAAGGGAGTGTGCTTGCCTCCTGCTGACCTTTTGATAGCATTCCCAGAACCATCAAGAAACGGTTAAAAAACATTAATGCACTTCTCTTCTGAGTCGCCTCCTCCTGCACACTTTTCAGCACAGGTGTGCCTCCAATTTTCCAGTGTTATTATATTGAGTATTCCGAGGGGTTTATGGATATTCCCTCTTTTTTTTCTTTCTCTCTTCAGACTCAAATGAAATGTGATGGAGAAACCAGTCGCCTGACCACTCATCCTCCTGTTAGGACTGAACACTTCCATTTTTAATGCTTAGGATCAAGCTGTTCCCCTCTCTGAGCACTCAAGAGGTTGTCTTGACCTCTAAAACACCAACACATGCATTTATACCCCACCACCCCCCAAAAAAATCTTTTTTCAATAGCCTTTTTTGAGGGTGGTTGTGATCTCACCTCCCTCCTGTGGTTTTCTACAGGAACTCCACTGCAGTTCTATGGCTGCTCCTGTGGATCTGACACTTAATTACAGCATGGAAAGCTCTCATTGAGTCAGGTCTTGTCAGGAGGGGCGATTAATACTGCTGACAACGACCAAGCTGGAAGCCAACTCTACAACATGGGCATGTGCAGTCCCTACTGCGGTTCCAACTGTGCCAGCAAATTAATATAAACCACCACCATCGATCAGCCATTCATTAGCTTTCAGTGCTGACAAGTGCCTTGAAGTGTTTTAGAATATAAGTGTGAACAGTGGTTTCTTTTTAGAATGTAATATTATATTCTGCAGCCCTTGGAATAACAAGGACATTTCTCGCTCTCCTACATGAGTGCCATGGCCTCAGACAGGAGTGATTGATTCAGCAGGATGGAGGTACGTTATCTAGTCCAAACATTTTCAGATTTGATGTATACTGTATACTAATTCTTGGATGTTGATTCAATGAGAAAAAAATTAAAATCTTTGGCAAAATACTATGCAAATTTTTACAATAAGACTCCTAGAAGTATTTAGATGTCCTTCCTGCATAATGTATTGAAATGATTTAAAACTAGACACCAATCCTAACAGTCCAGTTGTAGATTAGACTTACAGAAAGTTTATGAACAGAAAATGCTGGTAAATGACAGTAGATCACCTTCCCTTCATTCTGTTTCCCTTCCTAAACTAGCTGATGATATATACTATAGGTGGTATTTAGCAGACCAAAAAACACACATGAACAGAAAAAATAAACCATCTGTTGTGAATCCGGCTTGGGGAGCTCACTTTTGGCCAGGTGGGTAATAAATGACTCTAGGGCGCTCTGATTGTCAAGGTTCTGGTCAGATTTCTTGCAGTGTCCAAGACTATTCTGCAATTCAAAGAGAATTTATGGCCCGTCCCAAAATTCTAGCACTTTGCCATATGGCGGCTGAGGATGTCAGGTAGAGAGGAACGGATGGTGTGCTGGTTGGGGGGACAGTCTTTACATTGCTCCTCCATCATCCCCTCTCAAATGAAGAAGTTTGCTTCTTTTGCTTCTGTGAGATGAGCCAAAAAATGTTTCTATGAGACGCTGCCAAACAAAAGCACTTAAAGGAACCCTCTGAAGAGACCTTGCAGATAACTGGAGGGAAAAAAATCATTATTGTAACCAAACATATCTCTTTGTTTTTCTGGTATGCAAATTATGCAGTATTTGCTTCCAGAAACATCTGAGAATTACTGTGAACAGTTGAGGTTAAACAATCCAGAAGATGCTGGTACCACTGTAGTAAATACAGGAAATGTCTCTCTTCATTATGTAGAATTGATTCCTCCATGTCTCCCTTGCACTTGACAGCAGTGTGCCTTTGGGGAATTCAGCAACAATTTATGAAGTTCATTTGATTCCATTCATTTTCATATGACATTTTAATTGCAATTAGAGAAGACTGTACAATGCGTTTGCGGCTGTTGGAACACTCCACGGAAAATTCTGCCACCATGGGTACAAAATGTCATGCCTAATTTTCAGGGAAGAATTCAGGAAAGCAGAATTCCATTAAAACCTTTCCATTAAAATAGGCCATTTTGACGTTAATGATGACAGGTGCCGCGGCTGACATACCTCAAGGTGTGAAACAGCGGCAGGCTTCATTTATACCATTTGACGTCATCCTAGGTTCCAATTCCATTTCACAATCACACAAGTCAAGTCCAATTTGGCATATAGAGTATGCAAGCTCCATTCATAAAGAGGAGGAAAAAAAACCTCTAGGCTCATTCTATGCTGAAGAATAATAGAATGAGCGATGCTCATCAACATGCTAACGATCAGGTTCTGGTACACCCTCCACCCCTTTTCCTATGAAATTCGCATTAATGAAACAATCTCTGCTTTGCACAAAACCCTCATGGTGATTCATAACCTTGCGATTAGCCAAAGTATTTGTGTCCATGAAGCGGAAGGGAACATTGCTTCCAGTACTGTTAAATAGGCAGCCCCTAGAAGTTACCATGGGTCTGAGACTTGATTACAATTATTGGAAATGTTAAATGCATCATTTCATTCTCGTTTTTCGGATCAGATTATTCCCACCCCATTATTCAAATTGGTCTGTTTTTTTTCCTTTTGCATTTGCCACTCAACCTGTAGAAGTCTACAAATCTACAAATCATTATCATTCAGGTGTGTGTGTGGGGGGCTAAATTATTATTTCTTTCTCGTAAAAGCATGCAGATGAGTCAAAAGGATAATGGACCTCAATGATTGTGATTACGATGCATGCCTATTTAAGAAAAAAGGGGCTTTGGCAGTATATGCATTTGTATCACTTTTAACTATGCTTTTATCCTTTAATGTGGTCATTTGAGAGTTTGCGTCAGTACAAGCACTTTGCTTTATGATTCATTATAATGATTCTGTGGTCATCGTCTCCAATTTATTTGTTGGGGAAAAAAAGACTGCCCCCTCAGAATGGATGCTTGATTCACAGTTTTCTGATGGTTAGAATTTTTATGAGGGATTTTTGCACCCATCTTGCCTTGCCTGAGGTGGTGTGGGGGCTTTCTTGCAGGCAGCCCAAGACGTTCCCATAATCCTCCATGGAGCAACATGCTCAAGGGCCAGCACTCATCTCCCTCATCGAGCACAAGCCATGAACTCACAGAAGGAAAATCACAGCAGACCCACTAGTGAACTCAAAGGCTGCTGGAAAGGCAGGACCCATGAACAATGAACGCCACATCTGTCAGCAGATCTTTGACTCATGACCATGGTTCACTTTCTCTCTATTCCTTTCCCTCTGTCTGTCTGTTGGTCTGTCTACGTATCTCTCTCTCTCTCTCTCTCTCTCTCTCTCTCTCTCTCTCTCTCTCTCTCTCTCTCTTTAAGAGTCTGTAAAAGCGTGAATTGTCCAGTCCAGTCCCTTGGACAGGTTTTCTGCCTCTCTCCAGTGGGCAGTGTTGAGTCTCCAGTCCTGCAGAGTCTATAAAGGATTCCCCAACACTCTAAATCTGCCTGAGCTTGACATCCCATGTGCAAGCAAATGTTTATTCAGTTACTTTGGAACCCAGAGGTCAAAGTCACAGGAGACAGTGACCATCCAAACTCATTCATGCTGACTCCTGGTGGTCACACACCTACAATCACCTGGGACAAGGCAACCCAGCCACTAGTAGACCAAGCACTCTGATGGGCAGTTTTTCTGGCCAATATCTTAGCAACACACTAACATATGCACCAGATCTGTTTTCCCCCTCCAGGCTTTTCCTCTCCCACGTCTCTCCACAGCCTCTCTATCTCTCTTGTCCTTTCTATCTTTTCACACAGTCATTCATCCACTTTTTCCAGCCCTGTGTTTTGAGGCCGACCGATTCAAACCCAAACAAAGTCTCCTAGTGCCACTCAGGGTTATGTTTATCATATCACACCACTGTTTCTAGCTCACATGTCAGAGTGATGCAACATTTCTGCATCTTGGCTGTGTCGGCAGGACCTGACTTAAGTCGAAAAGAGTCTCGGTTAACTCAGGAGCTGGCAGTAAGAGTGTTGTAGCAGTCAAACAAGCACTATTTGTCTTAGGATTTGAAAAACAACCACAGCTGTTCTATAATCACTTCTTGCGGACATACACATGGTTACGCATGATCACTTAAACTCTTTGTTTTGAGCACCTTTTAGACAGAACAAAGGATAAGGCACGTGTCTTCCTGGAGAACACTCACTGTGCTGTTTCCTTGTAAGATGATTCATAATGGTGTGCAGGTCTTGTGTCTCACTCGTGCTTACCATGAACAAATGAAGTTTTTGATGTGATTGCACAAATTACTGACAAAAAGTGATAAGTAAATGTGATGAGCAATAGAGCAGGACTTGTAAAGAGTCTTCAGCAGATAAATCAGCCTGTGGAGCAGAGATAAAGGCACATTATTACTTTATATTATACCTTTTAAATGATATATTAATGACTTTTAATGTAGTTCAGATAAGACATTGTCCGTAGGTGTTGAAAACATATTTAAAAACAACAACAGAACTTCTCAAACTGTGTTCCACTGCCTCCTGATTAAACACATCGCTAGTGGAATTTTCTCAGTTTTTCATTTTTAGAGGTGGCTGACCTTAAAATGTGTCTTAAACCCAGAAAGTCAAAAATTCCCCATGTGAAGGACTTCTGCAGGCCACCACACATTTTAAGAATCTTCCACTATACCCTCACTTCTCATTTTTTACTAGTTTACTACTAGTAGGTAGTTTTACTACTATTTAGGTAGTTTTAGCTGCGCTAGACTGAACATAATGTCAGGCTGGCTAAATTATACTGCCAACAGAGATTCTCCATTGCAAGTCCTGTTTAGTCTGGCAGTAATCTTCTGAATTGATTAGGTTGTTTATAAAAGAACACATTTTGAAAAGAAATACTGATAACATATCAAGAAGATTTTGCATAACTGTAATCAGTGTGGGAATCAAGGGGTCCCCCATCTAAAGTTTTGGTCGATGGTTGGTGACGGACAAAACTAAAAATATTTGTTATTGGGTGAATGTGTTGATGAGTTAAACATCTTTTAACTCAGGCAAACACTCATTTCACCTGTTTTGCATCACGTTTTCCAGAGACCCCCCCAAAATTTAGCTTTTGAAGCTTTGGTGGGTCAGACTCCCCCAATAGACTTTATCAGTGCCAGAAAGTGTATTTGAAAAAACAGCTGTGTGTATTGAATGTAGTATTTATCTACTGGCACTGGACTTACATGGCAAGCCGACAGTCGAAGAGCTACAGATTCCACAAAAGCATCTGACAGCAGAGCACCCTTTGGCTTTAGATGAAAAACATCACACTGTATCACTCGTCTTCCTCTGTGCTAGTACGAAAATGAAAAATAACATTTTGTATCCTTAT
>JBBPCZ010000007.1:5990970-6015922 GCA_037974445.1 Brycinus macrolepidotus
ACAGATGTGGATTACTAAAGCACTGATGTACGTCGCTCTGGATAAGAGCGTCTGCTAAATGCCGTAAACGTAAACGTGAACTCAAATGAAGTAACACTGCTCTTCTCTTTCATTGTACAATGACTTTGGTCCCTCATAGGACACAATCTTATTTTGTAGACAGCTCATTTATCTTTGTGAAAACGCTCCTTCAGGTTTTCCTCTACCTGGATAGACCAGCATTCCTTTACATACTTATAAACTTTGGATAGCTCACTGTTGGTGTGTCATCTTTGTGACTTGTGTTGGACTGAGCCTTGTTTGTAGATGCTCAACCAGCAGTGAGTGGACTAGAGCTGAAACCACTGCAGGTCCTGTGTCTCTGGCCTCAGGCAAAGTCCATCAGCATTACTGCGCTTCTGATTTGCGATAGACAATGTAGCAGTCATACGCTGATAATATAATTACCCACCGCTGAATGTGTGCATCATCCAGCATAGGCAGATTCTTGTGCTCGCCAGACAGTGTCAGTAGGGGGCAATGGTCAATAACTAAGTTGTCTACCCTAAAAGTACTGGTGAGATTTCTTTACACTGTATATCACTTCAAGATCTTCCTTCTCTATTCGAGAATATATTTTCTCTGCTGGGAACAGTGTTTAGGGAGTATAAACAGTTGCTCTTTGGTATAGCATGTTAGATAGCGGCTCCTCTGCCATGTACTTAGGCATCACGTGCTAAAGTGAGTGGAAGACTGAAGTAGAGTGAAGGAGTTTGAAGTCTGTGTGCTATTATCCTCTGGGAAAAGGAATACCATTACCATGAAGGGTTGTACTTGATCTATAACAATGTTTAGGTAGGTGGTTTGTGTCAAAGTAAGATCCACATGAATGTGGGACCAAAGGTTTCCCAGCAGAGCATTGTCCAGAGCATTACACTGCCTCTGCTGGCTCACCTTAATCCGACACATACCCGGCCATCCACGTGGTGTAAATTAAAACCTGGTCCATCAGACCAGATCTCCTTCTTCCATTGCTCCATGGTCCAATTCTGATGCTCACATGCCCATTGTAGATACTTTGTTTGTAGAGAGGGGCTAGCATGGGCACTCTGACTGGTCTACACACACAACAAGCTGAGATGCACTGACACCTTATTGTCATAGCCAGCAGTAACTATTTTTCGCAATTTATGCCACAATAGCTCGGTCGGTGTGTATGGTATAGATGATAGTTCATCTGATGCTGCACAGTTTGTGTTAGTCATCCTTCAGTCCTTCTTCAGTGGTGGTCAGACACACACGTAAACACACACATGCACACACACACAGATACAGTTATGCAGAGCAACAGACTGATTACAGGCTGTAATTGTAAACTGCACCTGTAAAGTGTACCTGTAAGACTAGTATATGTGATGAAATGGACAATGACTGTGGATACAAGGTAAGTGTATTTTAAATAGTGGCTCTATAGCCAGTTTAGTTAAGTGTCATCTGTCATCTGCTCCACTTTTTACAAATCCAATGAAGCTAAAAGAGCAGAGATCAAATATACTGTAGTGTATCATGTTTGTATTGTCTTATATCATGTCATATAGCCTCTTAATATCATGGCTTGCATGTTAGCTTATGACTGGTATGTTAAATTGGGGTTAAAATATTAGCTTGTAGCTAATATTGGTGCACAAAACTTGTTTTTTCCAAAATCTACACGTTTATACAATTCAAAGCTCTAAAAAAACAGGAAAAATGAACAGATTAATGTAAGACGCATATTAAGCTACTTGTTATTTTTGCCCATTTTGAAGAAGAAGAATGGAAATGCACAGCACAAGTGACCACACACGTGTCTCGAAATCAACAGCTGTGATTGTTAATTCCAATAGTGGTTTCATATAGTGACGTGTGTGCACAAAGTATTGTGCTTCAAAAAAAAAAAAAACACTGTTAGTGTCTCTAACTGGCCTGAAGGTATAATGGTAAATGGTTTATTTTTTAATGGAAAACTCTTCCATAGAAAGTCTCTCGCAAAAAGTAACTGACGAGGTTTGAACTTAAGCTAATCGCCATGGCCTTGGTTTGTTTTCTTTAAATCAAGGAAATTTCATTTTACTTGATCAAGGGCAGCACAGGTCAAAGTCAGCAAGATTCCTTCTAAATGATTTAAAGGAGGCTATTTCTTCAGAAATTTCTTCTCTTACAGTAATAGCTCATCAGACGGGAAACAGATCAGCTGCAAGATCTGCAACCCTGACTGAATTTCAAAGCCACTAAGCTAAGCTACAAAAGGGAAGCCAAAAGCAAATTCCTTTTTTGCCTGAACATCCAGTGTGTAAATGTTTTTCCACATCATTAAAGTTTCTCGTATCAATGAGAACCTGACAAGACAGAGAGTTTTCTTAATTGATTATTGCTGAGTGTAATATGACCAGGGTTTTGACATGTGCAGAGACCATGTTCCCCATCTAGAACCCATTAGCACCCCTGTTGTGTAAATACAGTTAGCGTAGCGCTTTTTGTTTGTTTACAGAGCACTGAGAAGAATACTAATCTTCTTTTCTTGCCTCGGGGAGTTAAAACAACACCTTGCATAACCAGCACACCCACCGGCACACACACCCACCCTAAACTCAAATACACACAACCACTGTTTCTCCCAGTTCTTCCAATTTCTGAATCAATGCATAAACTCTTAAAAGACTTAAGATCAAATGGCGGTTACTGGTACTGTTGGCCTATAACCTTTGTCAAGGCCAAACCAGTGTGCTTCACTGGTGTGTTTCACAAGAATGTGAACATGCTGTACAAATTAAGGTTCATCATTAACTTTTTCCCCAAATTACTTACAACTGGACTGTTAATACTGTCCCAACATACTGTACATTGGATTTAATTCAATGTACAACTAGATTAATCAATGTTTTCTGTAGTAAGAGGGTGTTTTGGAATAAGAAAGTAAATGAAGGCAGTATTGGGTGCGCTGTTTAAGTTGACTGTCCCCAATAATGTCAAGACATCAACTTTCCTGATTGAGCAAGTCATTTTCAACACTACTGTCCTGACTTACTTGCGTTTTACTTGATTAGTCAATCATTAATGCTGTAAATGTATATTATTACGGATTAATATTATATTATTAATCACCTCTGCTTGAACTGATGGACAAAGCCCTCAGTGTAGTTTTTGTGCAGTTTCGCGTTGTTGCCTCTAGACGTCAGAACATCATCTCTCCAAACTAATGAAAGGAGATTTTCTCACAAATTGTTACTCTAACTTTTAGTGCGCTGAGAAGATTTACAGTAAAAGGAATGAGTGTGCTCCAGATGAATGACCATCCTGTGGTCTCCCGCCCCCACAGAGCCTTCCTCCTCAAAGGGAACTCCTGCCTGCGGTTCGCCTTGGCCTTTGATCGCCTGCTACTGGAGTATTATCATCTGTCAGCCATTTTGGTGTCCCCCTCTGTCATTAGCTTAAGACAGCTCTATTTTTAAACAGGCACTTTGAAACAGTACCTTATGCCATCTTACGCCAGGCACGTTTTTGTTTTTGTTTTTTTTATATTTCAAAGAACATGTCTGTTAAAAAAATAGACCTTGGCAAGCAAAAAGTCATTATAATTAATATTTCTCAATTAGAGATTGTTGAAACAATATTATTAGAGGATCGTCTTATATTTCTTTGGCAGGCAGAGACACTGTTCTGTTTCTTGTAACTGTTCTTGTCTTCTTGTTGTTTTACTTCTTGAAATGAGTAAAATGGTCAGCATTATGTCTTATTTGCCAGTGGAACAGTGTCATTTTGGTAAATAAAATTCCATAAAACCACGTAAAACACTCAGAAATATGTTGAAAAATGTTTCCAAGGTATAATTTTTATCACATGCGCACGATAAAATACGGTCAACATGTTCTAGTTATTTCTAGTTCCACAGCTGAGTGTGTGCCCATGTGTTCACTCTCCTGAAGAATACACAGTCCTTTTTAAGAGTGCCAGCATGTTTTTTTTTTTGTTTTTGGTTTTTTTTTCGTTGCAGGAGCTACAGGAATGGATGGCTGGCCGTCTTTCTCTAAAACCACTATGATTTCACTCTGCATGCAACATTCTCTTAATATAGTTGTCATCTGGTTTTCTGTGCAGATAATCACGCCAATTTAACATGCTAACTGTCATCCTGTTTTTACCCTCACCTCCTCGTATGTGGTTTTCTAAGCGGGCACCCAGGCTATTTTCATCACGGAGAGAGAGAGAGAGAGAGAGAGAGGAAGAGAGAGAGAGAGAGAAAAGCTCCCATTTGGTGCTCTCATGGAGAGGTCTCCCTAATCAATGAGTTCCTTGAAAGTTACAATGTGTGTCTTTTAAACCATTTTGTTTACCGGTTTTGGGGAGGAAAACATCTTTTGAACACCTGCTCCCTGCTATCACTTTAGCACTTTTATTTTATTAACCTAGCCTGTAAATGGTTCTGTAACTTCTGCTCTAAACAGGCCGTAATCATCTGGTCATGTTACATTTGTGTTGTTGGAGCTTAGACTGAGGAAGCTGTGGAGGAACAAAATAGATTCCTTTGGCTTCTATTAGTTTCAGTTGGGTAATCCCAGTGGTGTGTCTGTGTGTGTGTGTGTGTGTGTGTGTGTGGTTCATGCAAAAAGATGAAAGAGCTGTTATGTAGTCTGATATTTTGGATTTGTGGGCTGCTGATGTCTCACGGCTCAAAGAAGAACCGAACCGAAGTAGACAGAGCACGCAGAACATCTCTTTAGTGTGGAAACATCTTCAGCGTTCACGCTATTACTTTTCCACCAAATTGCTCCCAACCGACATCACAGACAACACACTTCTTCCACATCTGTTTTAGTGTACAACTTCTTAACTTTAATGGTGAAGCAAAAAAACGGAACAAAAATACTGTAAAATAAATTAGATTATAAAACCCACAAGCACATTTTTGATTTGTACAACAAAGCAACGCAACATATTGGTATCTTGATTTCCATATATACAGAATAAAAATATATAGATTTTTTTTTTATTCTTAGTCCACTTCTTTCAGTGTCGATTTGTTTTTGTCTTGATGAACGAAAACAAAACAAAAAAAAAAACATATACAACACATTTTTCCTTTTTCATGTTTTTTTTAAATCTCAATTTGACTTTTTTTCTCTTTTTATTTATTTCAGTATCATTTTTTGTATGCGTCCACATACATTCTGACAATATGCTTTTCAGAGTCCAAACTGTAACACAGATTTTTTTTTTAAACCTTTTTTTTTCCAAAATTGCTTCACTTTTTGACATTGCACAATGGAATAGTAACCTGTTTTTAGGAAACAGAGCAAAACAAAAAAGGACAAAAAGGTGATGTTGTTTGAATCGTACAGGGTCCTTCCTTTATTTGGTGAAATATTTTATAAAATAAAATCCAATTGTGAGACCAATTAATCTCTCATTATATATATCAGATTTTTAAAATCAATGCTGCACATTCACTTTCACAAAAAAAATCTACAATGTTGGCTTAAGTGCTATATTTACCATTTTTAGATGGCTAGACACACATCAAGAGTGCAGCAGTGCAAAAAAGCACACGACATAGTGAACCGATATGGGATCAGGTTATCTGGGTGCCTTTGTGAATAATTGTTCTAAGCGAACCCAATATGTTTTGATTGACTTTAAGTCTTTGGTGTTGGGAAAAAAACATTACGCAATGCATGAGTGCATCTGGTCCTGTCATGCTAATTTCCTGTCCACACTATTCGCCCATCCTAAGCTGTCTCTCTTTTACTTTTTATCCAGCTTAAGCAACAGAATTTTGTCCGTTCTGAAGTGCTTTCCGTCTTTCGCTAAATACCGTTTGTAGATGTGGCTAGGCTGATCTGGCATAGTGCAAACTGTAAACGTTCGTAACGTCTCATTTTTAAGATTAACAAGAAAAAAAAGAAAACAATAATAATAACAATAATAATAATAATAACAATAATAATATTAATAGCAATATTAACAATACAGATCATAATAATAAGAATAACAATAATAAACAGAAATGTTTGGTTCCAGCAGCCCGTCAAACTTCTTTCAAGTATCTCTCAACACGCACGCACACACACACACACACACACACACACAAACACACACACACACACACACACACACACAATGAATCAGCCACAATTTTAAAACCACTAATAGGTGAAATGAATAGCATTGATTATGTCATAACAGTGGAAGGGCCGAATTTTGATAGCTGGACGACTTGGTCAGACCAAAACGGAAGGTCTTGTGGAGTGTTCCCAGTTTGCAGTGGTCAGTGCCTACCAAAAGTGGTCCAAGGAAGGACAACTGGTGAAATCCCACAGAAAAGATAATGTAGCACAAATAAGTGAAAAGGTTAATGTTGGCTCTGATAGAATGGTATCACAACAGACATTGCATCACACCTTACTGCTATGTATCCACAGACCAGTCAGAGTGCTCATGTTAACCCCTGTCCACTGCCAAAAGCAGCTACGGTGGATTTGTGAGCATCAGAACTGGACCATGAAGCAACAGAAGAAGGTCTCCTGATCTGATCAGGTTTTCTTTTAAATCAGCTGTTTTGGTGAAGCGGACCTACACAATATTAGGCTGGTGGTTTTAATGTTATGGCTGATATATTTATATATATGCATACACACAAACACACATTAAACATCAAGCATACTTTCAAAAAAAAGTATAAAAAGTCAACTTCCTTTTAAGTTTGTAAAAGTAAATAGCAAAGAAACAAAACAACACATCAATGAAAAATAAATCTTAATACTTGACAAGTTGCATAGTTTGAGATTTTCTTTTTTCAGGCACCTCATCATGGTCTCTCTTCATGCAGGGCATGTTCGGCAGGACTGCTCTGCATTCTCACTCGCATAAATATCATTTTGCCCTCGGCTTTGTAACAAAAATATATTATATATTCTTTTTTTTTCTTTTTTTTTGAAAGTGCCACAGAAACTACTCCAAGCAGACACCCATCGGATATTTTGGACAGCTGAGCTTAAGCAGCTGTCGGGTCGAGAGAGAGGCCTGCCTTTGCATGAGAGTCCGTCTTGTGACTGAGTGCGATAGAGAGATGGAGGTGGTGGGACGGCTGCGCTCTTTCCCTCCTCCCTTCACCTCGCTCCTTTTACTCTTTTTGTCCAAGTCCTAACGGCCAGGGCGCAAGTCCTTGCCCTCCCATCTTTCCCACCTCCTCCTCTTCCTCTCTGCCCTTGTTTGTTTCTCTGCTTTTCTGCCTTACGAGCAGCCGCACTCTTCCACGATCATGTTCTGAATGTCCTTCTTGACAATTTTCTGCTCCTCGTTGTAGTAGAGCATGGACATGGCACGGAGGCGTGTGGGAACGCAACATGACTTGATACTGGTGAAGGGGCTGTAGCCGCGCATGCGGTAGTGATTGATGACAGTGGAGTGGAACGAAAGCGAGGTTCCGGTGATGCTGGCAATGTGACTTGGGCACTCACCCTCGCAGTAGTTGGCGTGGTAGCCAGATGGTGCAATGATCCAATCATTCCAGCCAATGTCCTTAAAGTTGACGTAGAACTGCCTCTTACAGCACACACGCACCTTACCGTCGCATTCCAGGCCTCGCTTGCGGCGCCGCCTGGGGCCTTGCTCCTCCGCCCGTCGCACCACTGCCATCAGAAAGGGCCGGTGTGACTGCTCCCGCTCTCCACCCCCTGGGCTCACCAGGATGGGTGTTGCCCGGGCCTCAGCACACAGTGGGCAGGAGACACGCAGCTTCAGGGCGTTGCTGCCCTCTTGCTCCAGCAGGGACTGCACGCTAGCCGCCACAGGGAAGGTGTGCCAGCCGCTGCGCCGCGTGTCCACAGCCTTTTCAGCAAGTAGCTTCTCTCCGGATCCTGGCTGCTGCAGCAGGAGCCGAATGGTGACGCTGGTCCTGGTGCGGTTGCCCTTCGGAAGCCGCAAGAAGAGCCACACGTTGGCCTGGTCCACCAGAGACATCTCGTCCCCCTCCTTAGAGATGAGGAAGTTTATCAGGCCTGGAGCTTCACCTGAGGAAAAACAGAAGAGCAGGCAGGGGAGAGAAACAGGTTATTAGGTAAAGGAGTTATTTTGATGTGAAAGGTTGTTTGTTTTGACTCTGTGAACTTTGAGCTAACCACATCAGAGATGTCAGTGGTTGGGAGTGGTTACATCAGTAGAACATTTGAGCTTTGTAGTTACAGCAGTGTCCCCATCGATCATGACTGACCAGCTCACCCGGAAGCTTTTTGAGTCCCTAAAATCCCCAGTTTGTTTCATTTCAAGATTTATTTTTCAGTTACTACAAACCTGAGTTATTCATAAGTTATTTAGTTGCAACAACAAGCAATCCTTTTGGCTGCAATCTGAATCAGTTTTAAGACAAGCACTTGTGTGAACTCCTCACACAGACACACACACACACACACAGACACACACACACACACACACACACACACACACACACACTCGCACTGTCCCTCCCACTTAACTCTGCTCTTCCTGTCCAACCTTGAAATTGAGATAACTGAGGGTTTGAAAACGATCGGTTGCACAAGCCCCTTGGCATCACCTCTGCTGGTAGCCGGCCAAATGATCTATTAAGAGCTAGCTGGCCTGAGGCGAGTGCTTCTTCAAGTACAGTAACATGCAACAGCCGTGGCAGCATGCAGTACACGGTGTCCAGCTGCAAGTCGTGATGTGGCTTGTTCTCAGTGACTTGCTGTCTCCTCGGATCAGAAAAGGAGTCTCCCTCTGGCTATGATCCACTGCGCTTTACAGACACAGTCAAGTCCTCTGGAAAGTCTCAGATCACAGATCATTTACCAACTTTTAAAATAATCCCCTGCATTTACCAGTGCAAATCTTCAGAATAAAGGACTTTTGTAAAGACCCTGAAGTTACAGCTGAAGGATGTGCCTGGCGGCATTTCTGTCCACAGACATCATTTACACTTGGAAGCAGGGGACATGCCCCCATCACCATTCTTTGTCATGGCCCATTTCATTCCCACCACATTTTGAATGTCTTTAGTTAGTTGAACATAATAATGAATTATAAAAAAGGACCACTTAAAAAAAGTCACATTTTTGGATAACACCCTATTTTTGTTTAACGTTTGTTTATAAGTTTGCTTTTTGGGGTGTTCTTGATGGTGGGGTGTTAGACAGCTATTACAGGAAATAATTAGATTACTGTCAGGCTATTTTGTGTTGTCACAGACCAATGCATATGGCAAGGCCATTTTTATATCAGTATTTTGCAGGAATAGTATAAATAACTACATGGGTAATTATGGTTCTCCTTTCCTTGTGTTCACCTCAGAGATTCCTTCCTCTGTTTTAGGGACTATGTTGCTCTACAGTGCTATCAGTGTCTAATGTCATCATGTTTGGGAGCTGACAGTGGATTTGAGTTCTACCAGTGATAACCTTGTTGATGTCTGCACTGATGTCAAGATTATTTGTTTCCAGTGTCCTGCAATGTGACTTGGAATAGCAATGTCCATTGTTGTAACACATTCCAGGTATTTGGGAAAACAGACATAACGTAGGCTTGTCGGCTATGTGGCTTTTATAAACTTTTTTATTGTTTTATACGACAGTGACTTTTGAAACACTAGAATAAAAGACGCAAATGGATCCACTTTACCATGATGTATTATGTCATCCGTGTAAGCAGGCTAACGTTATAGCATCGTAACACACATAAAAGGCGTAAGCAACTTTTAAAGGCGATCTTTATGGGGATGCCATTTACATCTGCCGGCAGTATACAGCCCACTGAAAAAAGGAACATGAAACTTTTCAGGACAAACTGCCTCCCAGGGTTCTGTCACTGACTCTTCCAGAGTCGCCTATAAAATGACACCTCATCAAATAGGTGGTGCCACTATTAATCACATAGCTCAAAATGAGACATGTTGACAGGTGTGTGTGATATGTGATTTTTCATAATTCTGCTACACCATCTTTTTATTCCCATCTTGTTTGTTTCCAGATGTCAAGATGTTTGACAAATATAATAGAGAAAAATGCACTGAATGTACAGGACAGCAAACCTCTGAGAAAGTCAAGTTCTCATGACTTTGATAGACCATGGTAGCATTCTGCCTTTCTATTTACTACACTCCATTGCGCTAGATTATATGCTCAGAACTTTTATTTATAACTATACTATTAAACATTTATTAAACATTAAAAATATTTATTCCATTGTGATAGAAAATACACTCTTAGGGGGGAAAAAAAGCAATTCCATACTGTACCGATAAAAGAGTTCTTTGTAACAACAGTTGTATAGAACCATTCCTAAAAAGGTTCTTTAAAGAACCAGCTTGATTTCCTTCACAGAGAAGAACCATTTAACCAAGGATCAAACCATTTATGTGTTCTTACATTGTTAATGGTTCTATGTAGAACCATTGCCTTTACTAAAGAACCCTTTTTCAGTCTGTAGGCCTTGTTTTATGTAACAGTGCTGAATTAGAAAAGACCTTTTATAACCTTGTACACCCCAGAAGTAGACCTCTATCATCTCATGCCAAAACATTGTGATTACAAAGGTTTTGTATTTTGGCTTTCCATTAGAAATCTCCTGGCGATACGAATATCTTGTTGAGAACGTTGAACTTCCATGAATTTTGGAGGACGTTTTTGGAATGTAGTCTCTATCGTATACTGCTGCATATTTATAGCATTACAGCATAATCACAATGATGTCAGTCTGTGTGTGTGTGTGTGTGTGTGTGTGTGTGTGTATGAGTATGTGTTTGTATGAGTATGTGTTTACACATCCCTAGTCCCATCTGTCCAAACACAGAAGAGCTCCATGAACGGAGTCTAAAAATAATGGGCTTTTCCAACTTTGGCCAACGCATTGTTTCCTTTTTAATCTGCGGCCCGCAAAAGAATGGGGCATCGTTAGCATTTGCTAAGCTGAGTAAACTCAGCCCTGGCTCTTCCCCGGCAAGGGCTTCAGCCCACAGGGAGAAACACCACCCTCCCCACTGAGAAGGAGAGCGTATGGAAGCTCCCTCACTCCACATGCTTCTGAATACACTTGTGTGAGAGAGAGAGAGAAAAAGCCTCTGAGGTGAAAGACTACAGAGCCGTACAATAATCCCTCAACAATAAACACCAGTTTAACCACGAGAGTGTAGTTTGCACAGCTGTCCCCCACACAAAGATGGAAAATAACATTTACACACACACACACGCACTCACACACACACACACCCACTTTCCTCCATGTATTCAAACAGGGAGGAGGGAATAGAATAGAATCACCTGGGAACGTAAAGAAGCTTGGAGGTGGTGGTCAGGGGGCGGGGAGAAGGGGTCGACTCTTTAAACACTGCTTCGGTTAATGTGGTCTCTAATCCCCATCTCTATCTAGTTTACCTTAGGGAAGATCAGCCGCTTTGATCTTCCTGTTGGCCTCCTGTCATATTGTATAGCTTTTAATGCCCTGATGCTCAAAGCCTAGAAGACAAATTTTGTGGCCAAAAAAAAAAAGAGAGAGAGAGGTTGTTAGAGCACACTTATGTGGGTGGTACTTGTTTATTCTCCTCTTGAGGATGATTGTAATGAGGACATGTGATTTGTCTTGATCTAATTTGTTGACATTACTGATTAAAGGCAACAGTTGTAGCCCATGTGCAAAGACTGGCTTGATCGTTTCAAAGACTTTGCAGGGAACTGGTCAAGAATGTGTTAACTGACTAGTGACAAATGATCTGACACTAATGTGTCCTGTTAAGGTCTAGGCTACCCGTCAACCCTTCCATGGGAGATCTCTGTGAGGACAACACAATTTTAAAAGAAACGGGCAGAGTAGCCTTGACGTAATAGACTGTGTGCAGCCATCATCTCACATGGATTGCACTTCAAGTACCCCTTCATAAATTAGAGACTTGTCCTATTTTCTGCCTTCAGCCACCATGAACTGCAGGGAGCTATAAAATGGAGAGGATATTAGACCACCTCCCTTAATGACGGGAGAGTGTGTGCAAGTTGACTTCCTCAGCCGCAGTAACAGTGCTGTGTATTTTAAACATGGCCATGTCAACTGTGAGGACGAATTTCACAGACTAAACAGCCCTGGTATGAGTGTACTAATATCAGAATCAGAATGCCAGATCCAAAACAAGGGGCGACAAGTGAATGAAAGTGACACTTACATAACTGTTTAGCTAACTTTTACCCAGTTTTACACACACACACACACACACACACACACACACACACACACACACACACACACACACTTTCTATATATAAAAGATAACTGCAATTGTAATCTGCATATCTGCATGTTAACACTATAACTATACTACATATATATATATATATATATATATATATATGTAATACAAGGTGTGCCTACCTCTGAAATTCTGAAGGTTTTTTCGAACATTTTAATTATTCTAATTACTAAATAGATGCTGCCAGTCCAATTTTTGTACTTTCTGTAATTGATCCCGTAACTGAACAAATTATTCTTTATTCAGTTCTGCAGTAAAGCTATAGCAGATCAGCCTTTGCAGGACTCTATCAACTCACTATCCTGTCCTCTTCCCCTCTATCCTACCTCTCACCCTTGCCATTTTGGCCACACTCGGCATGATCCTTCTAGGGCCGGGTGAAGCGCTGTCAGCAGGTACGATCTGCCCTTGGACCCCATGTCCACTGGGGGATAGTCATTGCCCTTCTCCAGGACTAGACTCAGAGGCCAGCATGCTGATCAGGCAATGAGAAACGCAGACTACTGGCAGATTCTTCTACTTTGGTTTCAGATTCTCACAGAGCCAGGCAGTCCTGTTAAATGGCATGGAAATCCCCTTTGAGAATGATGCAGGACAATCTATTGCACCATCAGACGCTATCATGATGGAGCAATATAACCAAATTTTGCTTGAATTACACTGGACCTCATTGTTTAGGCTGAGAAACAGATAAGGTCAATGGGATGCAGAGCGGCAATTTAGCTGTGACTCATTACTTTCACGTCAGTGATTGTGGGATTGTGTCCATTTTAGAGTTCGTCTGTGCACTGCATTCTTGGGCCCGAGATGCACTTTAGCTAGGTTTCCATCCCTTGTGAATTTAGCTTGACAGCTGGATGGAATGGATGGAAACCTGGCTATTGTTCATCTATCAAGCCAGCATCTGCAAAATATAGCCTCCTGGTATGATCATGTTTGGATAATCCTTTTGCTGTCAGAGTTTGTAAGGAGTGGCGCTGGAACTGAAGCTGCTGCATCACTACTTCCATCCAGAAAAAAGTGACTATGTGTCTGGGTATGAAACTAATCATGAACTGCACATTAGAAAATATGTTGTTGAGATATAGAAACATTAACAAGTTGGGAAAAAGAAACATCTGGAAAATCACCTCTGAATGGTCAGAAATCTCTTGATGATTAACACTAATTAGCTCCTCAGTCCTGGAGAACTCTACACTCTACAGTTTAGTGTTTTCTGATAATCAAGTGTCTGAGTTTATTTAAGTAAATCTTAGCAAGGAAACGCTAAACCACACACTGCTGGGGTCCCTAATACTGCTGTGAAATATGACAGTATTTATCATTGTTGTGACACATTAAATATGACACACTGTCAGAAAAAAATATTGTGACGCGTCATGTATTGCACAAAAGCCACACCACACACCCCACATTCCCAGAACTGATATTAAGAACCAGTTTTGGAGATCTTGCAGACTGTTAGGTGATTGGAATCGAGATTTTGACTTGTGTTAGGGGTCTGAAATTCCTAACATAAAGCTCAGATATTTAAAGCTGATTTGGATCCTGCTCTGCGTCTGGTTTCGAGACAGATTCCTTTCGTTCCTTTTCTGGGGAAATGATTTCAGATCCAAACACATTACCTTCTCTTTGTTAACCATCTAAGTCATTATGGAGAAGCTCTAATAGGGAAGTATTTTGTAAAGATTACAGTCACAGCTGTGGATTCCTGAAGTGCACAGGATTTTGAGGTAAACTTTGTAATACATGGCAGTTTGAATGACGAGGTAGATGCAGAGAAAGAGGAACAGCAGAAATTTGTCAGGCAAGCAAGTGTTTCACAACATCTCTGTGAAGCCTCAGAGATGTAGCAAGCCTTCCCAAGTAACACGAGCAGAACACGCACTGTTCAGAACTTCACTGATTTAATGTGCCCTCTTCGAGATTCAGGGCTGGCAGATGATTCGAGCACAGTCTCTGCACTGCAGTAAGGAATCCTGGGAACACTTGTAGACTCGCCTCTTTTGCCCGGGCCAGAGCCACAGCTTCACGCACAAGTTCCCAAGCCATTCGTCGTTTTATTTTAATCTCACCGTCCCCAAAGATATGGGAAAATATTTATAGGGGTCTGACTTTGCCACATCTTCTCCTTCGCTGTTTCAGCGGACAGACTCTTGGAACAACCGGCTGGCTTACAGATTATTTGCTGCCTGGCATCGGTTTCACATAGGACCAGAATAGCTTCCATAAACCATAGTTCTCTCTCCCTCTCTCTCTCTCTCTCTCTCTCTCTCTCTCTCTCTCTCTCTCTTTGAGTGTGTGCACATGCCTGGCAGCAGTTGATGTTTGAGATGAAAGATCACTGTGTTGGATGCTTTCAGAAGGTCTCCAGCTAACCAAGAGAGGCATATTGTTTTATTTCTTTGACCTCTGGCACAGAGACAAAAATTTGACCACCACAATGACAATATCAAGGAAAAAAAGTACATTTTTAAGATATATATATATATATTCTTAAGAATGTGTATTCATATTACGATATATGTATATATGTATATACGTTTTGCACTGTGAGCAATGATATTTGCTTCAAAAAATCTCTAGTATTATAATTATTATATATTACATATTATATACATATATTATATATTATATATTATATATTATATATATATTACTAATCTCTAGTAATATAAGTGTTATGGAAATTATTTCACAATAATGTTAGCATGCTGAAGTCCCTCCCCTCCTTGCCTATAAAGTCCTTGTCTCTGGATACCGGTAGCCTAACCAAGGTCGTGTCTGACATTAAATTATGACGAGTCTGTGAGCATAACAGACCCACAGAGTGAAACGGAGCAACTTGAGTGAAGAACTGTGTGAGTGTGTGTGTCTGTGTGTGAGTTTGTAAAAATTAGAGCTTCATGTTTCAAGTTAATCATGACTCTGAGTTCAGCATCGGCAGTTAGCCTGTCATGAAAGTCAGAAATGAATGTTTTCCATTTAGTGATATGAGCCGTGTGTCAAAATTACTGGGTAACAACTGACATGCAAATGACTGCAGTCACAATATCAGTTACTGTGTGGGATCTATTGCCTCTGTGTGCATGTGTTTGCGTGTATGTGCGTGACAATGTTGGATATTATGACAAGGCACTAGGACACAAATCAAAGCAGAGTAGGCAGAAATGCTGAAATATGTAATCACGCCTGTCCTGCGAGCTAAAATAAAAAAGACATCCCTGGTGTGTGTCCCCATTTCAGCACCTGTGTGAAGAAAACACTGCCACAAGCAACCTGTAATTTAATGTCAAGTCCTCGACTGCGGAGTATCGAGTGCAAGATGAAAAGGGAGTCGAGATGTGTTTGCTCCATTTCTCATCCTATCTAAGACTTGTACAGCCATAATGATATCGTTCATGTGAAGGATAAATTGCTTTGTATTTAGGCTCCTGCCTTCTGTTCATGCTGACACTCTTTCAGATGATGTTCTGCATGGCGTTCCCCCCTGGTGGTCGTTTCTGAGAACAGCATATAACTGGAAGCATGTCTAGGGAAAGAAGTCCAACTGCTTGAGTGCACAGGACTTCAAGCAGGTCAATAGAAGTACAGAGGCGTGCATTTTTAAAGTTAAAGTTTGTTGAAAAGCAGCCAATTCTGTTGTCACTCTAGTGTCTACAAGTGTCAGGTATAACTGCTACAAGGGTGGCTCATTTTAACAGGAACTTTACAAAAGAATTTCAGAATCGAGTGGACAGTCATAAAGAAAGACCAGTGTATGAGTTGATATGAGAGGCAGTGAGTGGGTTCTGCTGGATATACACTCAATTTCCTTTCACTTCTGGATGGAAGCATGGACCACAGCAATTTAAAATATGTATGAGTCAAATATATCGAAAGGATTCTTCATTTATTAGTAGGGTACCAATAGATTCCAATGCAAAACCCTCTGCTGTGACTTTTTTCTGTGAATAACTCTAATAGCTTTAAGGGATGGAGATCTTAAAGCACTTTCCAGTGCTCAAACACCCCTGCATTCATTCATTTAAAGTCTTCCCTCAGCTGAGATGAGCAATCTTCAGTTCTGTGTTGAAGTGGTTGTTATTCGCCCTGTTCTTACGTTTGCTCCTGCACCTCGCTAACTTTTTCGCAGCTCTTTGTGTTGTAAAATCATCGCTTCATTTCAAAGCAACAGGCAGTCAAATCAGCTCGGCTCTCATGCTGTTCGGAACTGACACATCAGCTGAGTGCTTTAGCAAATCTCTGCCAGTGCATTGCTGTGTGTCAGTCTTTCACCGTGTTCGGCTGTATGACTCAGAGAGGAGCTCGTCTCCCCTCGCGTCATGACACCACCTTTGAACGCCGCTCGCTGCTACTGACAATGCTCCATCAGCTCCCTTTGAAGGTTATGGAGCAAAACCTACCAACAGGCTTCCCTAGGAGAAGGCTCTTTCCAGAGAGCTTCACACAGGAGTTTAGGTCTGGAAGCCTCAAGGGTTTTTTTTTTATATAGATAATCAGTAATTCAGTAATGCAGCAGGAGGTTGTTGGAAAGCATGAGAAAGAGGAGAGGCACTGAGTGTGTGTGTGTGTGTGTGTGTGTGTGTGTGTGTGTGTGTGTATGTTGGGGGGTGGTAAGAATGCTACAGCATGGTCTTAGCCATTTCTTCCAGCTTCCAGCAAAGGCAACAGGTTTTCCCTAAACTCTTCATTTCCAGCTGTAATGAAAGTCACTTGGCCCTTCCTTTCTGAACTGGTTTGTGAGTACTTTGAAGTAGCTGGCACAGCATGACAAGCCTCACAGCTTTCTTAACCCCTTAAACCCAGATCTTATTATTCATTTATTACTCTAACTAATGACTAGAACATGAATGTGTAAATTACAAAAAGAATAGAAATCTCAAACCAGACTTAATCGTCAATTAACTATTAAGTCTTATGATTAATAACCAAATAATAAGTCCAGAGCTTAAAAGTGTTGACAGAGTGATTTGTGTTAACCCCTTAAATCCAAATCTTATTACTCTAACTAATGACTAGGACATGAATATGTAGGTTACAAAAAGAATGGAAATCTTACACCAGACTTAATTGTTAATGAACTATTAAGTCTTAATATCACTAACGAAATGATAAGTCCAGAGCTTAAAGGGGTTGATAAAGTGACTTGTGTTAACCCCTTAAACTCAATTCTTATTCAGTTATTACTAATGACTAGGACATGAAGGTTACAAAAGGAATGAAAATCTTAAACCAGCCATGGTCTGTTGAAGTTTAAATCACTTTATCAACCGCTTTAAGCTCTGGACTTATCATTTATTGTTAATCTTAAGTTCCTGATTGACTATGTATGTTTTGTAGGTGCAGGAGTGAGGAATGGATACCCAGAGAGGTCTTTGGAGTTTAAGGCATAAGTGCAAGTGGGACTCACCGGCTTCAGCGAAGGTGATGATTTCGGTCTGCTCTCCGCTCTCTGCTTCCTGGCGGCTGTGAGGCTCGTCGTCGATCAGCACACTGCCGTCCTGGGCCACGCGGCCCACGTGCACCTTGCGGATGGCGTTGAGCAGGGCGGCGCGGGGCACCGGGTGAGTGATGTTGGGCCGCGCCTGCAGGTGCAGCATGCTGAGGATGTGCCTCTTCACTGCCTCTACCACGTCTTGCTGCGCCTCTGCTTCCTCCACCGCTGGCGCCTCTGGGCCACCCCTCCGCAGCCGGGACAGGGCGCAGGACGGGCATTCCGACGGCAGGGAGCCTGAGGTAACCATGGCGCTGATGGAGCAACAGTGAGCCAGGAGCAGCAGTGCCCCACTAAGGGCTGTCAGGAGCGTCATCCTTGGAGAACGGACTGGAGACTCTTGAAGAGCAATGCAGACCAGCCAGGCAGTCTGACTAACTGGGATCAACTAAGTTTCAAAAAGTTCCCCTGCAACTGACAGGCAGCAGGGAAATCTGTCTTGTACCTGTGGATGCGCTCAGTCTGGCAGAGGTTCGAGGGGAAAAAAGACTGCAATAAAGCAAAGGAAAAAAAAAGAAGAAGAAGAAGAAAAAAGGTAATCCTTGTTGTTAGAAGCAGAGCTGTTGTGAAGAGAGGTGCTGACTGAAGAGGATAAATAGTTCTTGCCGGTTGTTGGACTTGTAGTGTCTCTCTCTCTCTCTCTCTCTCTCTCTCTCTTGCTCTTTCTCTCTGTCTCTCGCTCTGGGTCCTTGGTAAGTTTGTATGGGAAAGGCAGGCAGCTTCTGGAGGAGCCCTGGGGAAGCAGTGTGCTCACGAGAGGTCTGGGACTGCTCACTATGCAGGAGTTGAATGGTTTTGTAGAAGTGGGTTGGGTTCTCTCTCTCTCTCTCTCTCTCTGTCTCTCTCACGCTGTATCTCTCTGTCTCTCCTCACTCTGACTCTACTTTCTGTCTGTAATTATACTTGTTTCCCTCCCCCCTCCCTCCCCCTTTTCTCTCTCTCCCTCCCTCTTCCTCGAATGTATTTTTTTAAATTCTATTTGTAGAGGATAACTTTCCCCCCCTCAGGGCATGGACTCCCCGTATGGGGATTTGCAAGGCAGACATGACACGTAATTTATTAATGAGCACTTACCTACTCTACCTACGAGTCATAATGCTGTCAGATCAGACAGCCTCTGCTTTCACATTCACAGATCCACTCATTTACTCATCCAATGAAGTGGTTTTGATTTTAATCATTTGTTGATAATCAACACTGGTAATAACCCTATATGATTCAAAAGTCGGTTTGTTTTTTAGGAAACTCTCATAGTTGAACTCATTGATGACAAGTCGTGGTTAAATCAGTCAACTCTTGTGGGAGTGGAAATCCTCCAGAAGGTCCTTCTAGACTTCTCGTTTACCGCAGTGGTTATGAATGTCACTTTAAAAAAATGGCGTAATACATTATGGTCTGTTCTGGTCAGTTGTGGTTCTTCTTCAAAATCTTTTCATATGGAAATTCATCAACTCCACTTCCCAAATTACAATTCCTCTTACTGTGAAAAGCCCACCCCTGCACTCCACCAAGCACACACACACACACACACAAACTTCACACACACACACAAACACACATACACACACACACAAAATTCACGCGCGCGCGCGCACACACACACACACACACACACACACACACACACACACACACACACATGTTCTGTGCAGAATCTTTAGGAAGTGCCCGGAAGGCTCACTTCCTGTTTAATTGGCAAAAGATGGATGTCTGGGTTTTTCGCCCTTACGAGGCGCTGGCTGTGACGTCATCAAAGGCTGAGCAAAGGGTCTTGAGTGAGTCTGCGTCTGAAAGTCAGTCGAGTCGTGTGTGTGAGGTCAGTGTGTTCATAAGAGTCACAGCGTGGAGTACGTCATGTAGACCAAGAGCGATGTTTCCCAGGTTCTGTCTACTGAATGATTACTCACCTCAACAAGATCTGATTCACACTGTTCTATCACTGATGATGCTCGTAGTGGTCAGTGCCTAAACTCTAAATAAACGTATTTCAAAAAATCATTACTTGATCATTCAGTCACAGAAGATCAAATTGTATCACTAATAGTGGCATTTTTATCCACGTATCTATTATTAATTTACTTCAAATCTATTACCTGTTACCCAAGATTGAAACAGGTGCTAATATTCAGTTCTGTTGAGTTTTACTGTCACTTGTCAAAATCTTTTATCACTTATGGGCTTATTTCTGAGGTTTCATTGAAGAATACAGTGACACTGGCAGTATCTAGTAAAACCTTATCAGTAGTAGATGACTGCCCCCTCTTGTGGTACATACTGTTCACTGCAATTAAATCTTGATACCTGTCCCCAGGTCTTGAAAGTCTGCTACTTTATAGTTCAGCCAGGGTCTCCTTTCATCAATAACAGTGTGTGCCAGTGTTTCTGATATGAAGTGCTCGGATTCAAATTTGGGCTTCATACAGCTATGGAACTGAAAAATACTGACAAAATAAAACTGTTATTCAGATGTTCAAAAAAGTACTGCAGGTACTTTCTGTCTCTCTCTCTCTCTCCTCTCTCTCTCTCTCTCTCTCTCTCTTTCTCTCTCTCTCACTCTTTCTCTTTGCACACACACCTTTTCCTCTGCACGCTGTCCCTGCGATTCTGGATCACCTCCTCTCTTACTGCCCTTTTGGCTACAGTGCTTTGGCTCTGACTTTTCCAAACACGTCACAGACGAAGCCGACACTTTGCTCAGTTCACATAAATGTAAGGCTGTGGGGTCCTGAGGGGACCATGTAATGGGGAGTGAGGAGAAGCCAAATCAGGTCACCTGTTTGGGGAATGCAGCTGGTGCGCCAGACTGCTCCGTGGTGTGGCCACAGGTCGATTTAGTGAAGGAGGAACGAGGATTCAGGCATGTGATCGATTCCATTTGCATCTGCACAGCATTTGTATTGAGTACTGAGTGTTTGTTTGTTTGTTTGGTTATTTTTTCTTTTCTTTTAAGGCTGAGGAGCAGCTTAGGTAGAAATATTGAAGCTACCAGTGTAGCTATGGTAGTTAGTTTGTGAGTATTGCACCTTTATTGCAGCTTCACTATATCCAGTTAAAAAGTAGCTGTTGACATTAACGGGTGCACCAACTAGTGTGAGCAGTGGTCTGAAAATATTATGGGACAGTCTTCTGTAGTGGAATGCCTTTGGCACCATAAAGAAAACTACATGGATTATAAAATGGAGAGACATTAGAAACATATTTAGCTATAAGAGAGCTATAAACATTACATTGTTATAGACTGCATAGGCTACTGCATATGTTTAAAGACTACTAGTGTTTTTTTTTCTGGCTCCAGTAACCTGATATAGTAAATATGAGGCAGCTCCCTGTCAGTGGCTGGCCCCAGCATTATTTATTGATGTTGTCATAATCTAAAGTATAATGTATAGTCAATACTGGGACCAATAACAAAGACACATGCAATAGCATAAACGGACAAGACTGTAGCTCACTGAGCATTTTAACATGCACTGCATGTACATGAACACTACAACTATAGCAGTGAGGTTTTTCTGTAGCTTTTTTGGATAAGCAAGCCGATGAAATCCTGTGGACAGAACTGGCCTGGAGCTTAAGGCTAAAATTTTAGTGGGAAACCGCTGATTCATTTCAGTCCTCAGAAAGATTGCAGTAAAACATTCAAACGATGTTGCAGAAATGTGGTCCTATGTTTTTTGGTCTACCAGAGCAAAGCCATCGGTCAGTCTGGATGTCACAAACCCAGCTATGTTTATCATCTTATCAGGCCCAGACCCTCGGATTGGCATTCAAATCAAAACTCACAAAGGAAATGGTGTTTAAATTTGTGAACTCCAAAAAAGGAATAGTTTAAATATCAAAGTACTCGGTCTATTGTGTTTACACCAACCGAACTGATGTTTTTTAATCATTTGTTAAAAAAGATTAGAGCTCAAATAAAAAAGAACTCGCTTTCAGAGGACGTGAGGAGTGGAAATGGTAAGACGGTAATGTTTTCTGGAGGCACTGAGCGTCTATTTTGTTTGGATTTCATAAAGTTTATACTAGGGCTGTTAAAATGAATGGTCTCTGGTTCATACCTAAAAGAGGAGGCGAGTTTCTCTCCTAGTGCTTTTAGTAATACCGCCGGCAGCAAGTACTTCAAGTGATATCATGCACTACACTATGCCCATCTGCAGTGAACATCTGGCACTTATCGTATTGACTTGAAGAAGAGGATAATGACAGTGATGATAACTTTATGAGCACTGTGAATGAATGCTACTAGACATGTACCAAGACTTCACTACAAGCCAAAGACTGGTGGAAGTGATAAAATACTGTACAATGGTTTTCCAGACACAGAGTGAGTCCGTTTGCTGACTTAAAAGGGCGGATAAACCAAAAGTCTGGGTCTTAGCAATAGAGTAATGTCAGGTATAGCAATGTTAACCTTAGCATTATCATTTTTTTTCCACTTACCAGTTACCTCCATGACCGCAATTCATGCTGCACGTCCCTTTTTCCGCATTGAGACTATGTCTCACATGGCTCCCTCAACCATATGTAGTGCACTATGTAAGGTGCTCCTGCACCCAATTAGAGTATATGTCAAATGATGTCCATAGCCATTTGGGGTTCCATACTGGACTTACTGCACTTTTTACCCAAAAACAAAAACTCCGTAAAGGCCATGTTCATTGTAGAACTGTAATTTTTACTTGATTAAATCACTTCCTCTAAAAAACATACATTTAAGGTTATCTTCTCAAAGAAGTTGTAATTAGTTGCCAGTGATCACTGGGGTATGCAAATTGCAGGCTGAAGATTCTTCACAGGAGGGGAGTTTTTAGCACTCAGGTCACTTTTGGAGGAGAGGAGGAAACCCAGAAGCATGAACCCACAAAAGCAGCATTTTCACTTTACATTAAAACTTTTTCTGAAAAACTGTAAAATATAAACTAAAGAATATTTTACTGCAGTGAGTCCGTGCCTCGCACCCGTAGACCCTGGGATAGGCTCCGGGTACCTGCGACCCTAGTAAGGATTTACGGTTACAGAAACCACCATTAGCCAGGCACTAACACAACATTGTAAACCCCACTAGGCAGAAACCATTATTATAAAGTTAGGGCTTATGTATTAAACATTGCAGTATGATGATATCCACTAATGCTGCATAATTATATGATATAAAAATATGGTTGTATTTTTAAAGCTTCCTATTTCATGTCCATTTGGATTGTTAAAGTAATTAGCACATTACTCCATAACTAATATGATCAATAGCGGTAGCTCTAGTTCAGTGCGTCTTCTTGTAAAATACTCAGTTCATCTTCTTATACAGTATATTACAATCAGTGTTAAAGAACCATTTCAAAAGTTACAATTAAAATCCACACTCAAACAAATTCCAGTTGTTATATCAATTAAAAATGTAATTTAGTTTGAGATTAGGCGTACTGTATGACTATATACTATGTACGTTTTTAAGACTAGCTCTATGGCGCTCAGTGCTACCGCAGCCTAGCAGGTCTGGGACCAATTGATTCAGGGAGGATTATGGGTAAAATGAACCGGGGGCGGATGATGGATGACCGTCCCCCATCATCCTCACATCAAGGGACGCATTACAGAGAGTGGGATGAGCATCTGATGACACTCTGTTTACACCGTTCCTCTCCATCGTGGATGGGAAAGGACCAAATGGCATTAAAACTGAACGGAGAAAAAAAAAAGAGAAGAAGTATTTTTTTTTATCTCCCTGAGGATGTGAGAGAGGAAGATGGAACAAGTAAATCTTTTTCTAGATGTGAGTTCCCTCTAAGAAGCAGACCTCTTTTTCTCTCCCTCCCTCACACAGCCTGTCTCTGCTCTCTCTTTTTTGTGGCTAGAAAAACGCTTGAAAATCTGCAGGAGCTGAATGTGATCTTAAACAGGAATCGACTTCCTCAGTGTGTGGAGTGGTGGGGCTGCGGTGGAGGATCTTTAGGGAACGTTACAGGTTAGGTGGGCCTGCAGAGCGAACTCAGGTTCCTGTGCTGAATCAAAGTCGATAGAAAACTGTTTGAATTTCCAAATGAAGAAGCACTGGAAAGCTTGCAATGGTCTTATAGTTTTGTTCATCCTGTATGATTGTTTCTATATAATGAACTTGTGTTCTTTATTTAAACCTGTTTTTGTGTGTGTGGTGTTGGGTTGAATGCATTAAAGGCAGATTTTACCTTTTCTTTGTTTTATTTTTAAGGATTTTCTAAAGCTGGAAGTTAAAAATGTTTCGTGTGCCAAAGTAGAGGACAGCCCTGGCATTTCATGTGTTTTTTCTCTCCAAATTATTCTTTTTTTTTTTGTTTGCAGTGAGACAATATGGTGCTTTATTGTAATTTGATTATAATTTCACCTTTGCTGCTGTTTTCTTAGCATCCAGGTGTACCAGCAATTAAACGTCTAATTATAAAATCATCAGATTTTACACAGCTGATCTTATCCAACCCAGTCCTGTAGTCAATCTGCATTTCAGTTCATGTAGAATGTGATCATTAGCTAATGATGTGAGTCTGGTGCAGGAAAGCAAACTATAGTACAGTTGAGCCTCCAGGGCAAGAGTTAGGAAATGCTGCCCTAAGTGAATGACTTATATATGAGACATAAATCCTTGTAATTTCTCCCTAATATGGAAAGGTTTGCTGCGGTTCACTGGTGACAGTACCATCACCTGGAAATCAAGGCAGCTGTGAACTTGTTCCAACATCTCAATATGTGCTAACTATAACTCAGAGGCCTCAGGCCCTGAGAAGAAGCAGGACTAAAGCAAGAGTTTTTTTCTTTGACATTGGACATCCAAATGACCACTGGCAAATTGTGAAATATTAGTGTTCCATTGAAAGCCTAGGAGCACCAGTGAGACCTGGCATACCATTCCATCATAGGGTTTGTTTATTATATATGAATGATTCAGTTCAAAAAGCAGTTAACCTTTTGGCCTCCATGGACGCAATTTGCATCCATTTTTGTTACCTTTAGTCTAAGACTCATGACTCGCGACAGGAGTATCACACATGTATGATACACATATTACTGAAATCGAGAAGACTTACCCTATACGATCATCTAAGTCCCGTGTTTGTGCAATAAATTATTCCAGAGTAATCGTGTGCACAAAAGAGAGTAAATTTAAAGGGTTTCCCACAAAAAACACACTGCTGAAACTCCATAAAACATCCATATTATTTACT
>JBBPCZ010000007.1:6019852-6045604 GCA_037974445.1 Brycinus macrolepidotus
AAAAAACAACATAAGGCATGAATGGCTAGCTTATGGAATTAAAATGTTATAGCCCAATAAATAAAGGGATGCAAAAATGCTCAGAAATGGCCCGGAGTTCAAAGGGTTAAACAGTTTCCTCCTGGATCAGTGAAGTTTTTTTTAATTCTGATTCTGAAACTTATTGGAAAAGAAAAGTCATTTGAGTGATTCTGTTATCCCTTTGATATTCCCTTAAGAGATAATACTCAGTTCTCTCATTTTTCAAGGATCTCTTGACCCACCTGACCTAAGAAGACACAGTATGCTCAACGCCCTGCTCTGTTTGCAAATGCAGCACCTTCTCTAATCCATGTCTGGCTTTCCTCATGCTCCATGGCTTTATACTTTGGACACACCCCACCCAGCTGAGAAACATCTTTATTAATAAATGGTTCCAGGTTGTTAGTCTATAGAGGTTTTTTTGTGTAGGTCTTGGACTGAGGTGTTGGATGTTTGGGACTGAACTCTCTTATGCACGGGATACATTGTACAATTTTGGGCTGTCACAGATGAAAGATGACAATAGTAAAAATATCGCATTGATTTCTTCAGTTGTGGCTCCTAAATGGTGGTCCTATGTCGTACTGTGAAAGAGGTTCAAAGACCTTGTAGGACCTACATCTACTGACCAGCCAATCAAAATACAGCATGAAATGATCTTTATATCAACACACAAAATCCAAACAGCATGGAGGGGAAACACCGGTATGTGGAATTCATACACACCATTATACACATCATCATACATCTACACACTTTCACACACCATCATACATCTACACACCTTCACACACACCATCATACACATCATCATACATCTACACACTTTCACACACCATTATACATCTACACACCTTCATACACACCATCATACACATCATCATACATCTACACACTTTCACACACCATCATACATCTACACACCTTCATACACACCACCATACATCTACACACCTTCATACACACCATCGTACATCTACACACCTTCACACACACCATCATACATCTACATACATGTTGTACCCTTGGTTATTAGATCCATGTTGCACAGTGTGATTTGTATTGATCTTATAAGATTGCTGAAATCGCTCAGTCTGTAGAAGACATTAGCTGAGTATCTGCAGTATGAATTGTGCTTCGTTGATATGTGACTTTTTGAACTGGTTCTCATCAACCTAATCACCCTGGAGTAATGAGGCATCCAACGAAAAGACAAAACTGTCCCAGTTTGAAATAGGGATGTTATTATTTATTAGTGTAGGACATATTGTAATTAAAATAAGATAGATTCCAACATAGAGGAAATATGCTCAGTCTATGCTCTGGTGTGCCTGTTAGCATAGGAGTGAGCCTGTAACTCACCCTGTCATGTTTTATGTGTATCAGTGGCTCCAAAAGGACATGTAGACATTGGCAATGCTTACAGTGATGGAAAAAAGTACGGTGTGTAGTCTTATACCTTCTGGTCACAACTGTACCAGGTGCAAGGTCGGTCTGACGTTCTACAACCTCACGTAAGCCTTATGTGAAGACTTTCATTGGAAGTCTGCACATTTTGATCTGATTGATTCCACCAGAGCAGCTGCCACCTGCACATTTCTGATGCCTGTGAATGCACACGTCTCAAACAGCTGTGTCCAATCAGCTGGGTGTGGAGGGGCAGGGTGTGCCCACGCAAGGCAGTTACATGAAGTTTAGTCTTGATGGAAAGTAAATAAGTATATGCCAGCTCTGTTTCCACACAGCACCATTGTTTCACAGACGGTCTGAGGAGAAGAGGCGAGAGAGAGAGAGAGAAGAAAGGAGGGTGGATCTGCTTCACAGCTGTGACAGGGAAAAGAAACTCAGACGGATTAGAAAACCAAAATCCGGGTGCTCCGTGACAGGCTTCTTCCATCCGCACACACACACATACACACACCAACTTTTGAGGGCTTTTCCCTACTCCATGTGCTTTATTAATCAAATCAGCCTTTTTTGTTTTTGCTCTTTATGTGTGCGTGGGTGTGCCAGAGGAACTGTGTGTTGGTTGCATATGGGTAAGCTGTGTGCTTGCACTTTTGATAGGTCATTTGTAATGGAATAGTCCATACACTCATCAGGAACCTGTCCAGCCCCGGCCTCCGCTGGAAGAACTTTCCCCGCCACCGAATTTCCTGCCAACTTCAAAGGCAGTTTGTGCTTCCAGCATCTACTTCAAACTCTTTCTTCCACCAGACTGGGCATTTTTAACACACAACGTCTGTAAGTTATACTGTGCTCCCTCATTATTCTGCAACTTATGATATGAGCCCTGAGAATCTATTACTCTCTTAAACCCTAGGGTTTATATATCGTTATAAGTCTTAATCCATTATCTTGGTGCTACTCTGAAACTAATATTTAAGTTATGTAGTGAAGCAGAGTGAAAAACTGAAACCTTTGCCTGTATCAGGGCTCAAAAACAACTTGAGGACTACAAGGAGCATAAAAATGAATGGTATTTTGCTGGAACACAAAATAATAAACATAATTATCCTTAACTCTTCTGGAATGCTCATTTAAAATCTCCCTTAATCTCTTATTTTTTATCTGTTCTTTGTTAAAGAATGCCTTAGAATGGTAACCAGACCTGTTCTGGTGAACAGCGTTAACAATAAAAGCTTCTGGTCTAATCACTCTCCAAACCAGGCCTACACATAGCTTGTGTAAAAAGAACAGAATTAACAATTTTTTGTAATTTTTTTAACCAGTTTAGGAGCATTATTTTGAAGTTGGAAGGCAAGAACATATATGTTAAATATTGGTTCTATTAAGAGTGAACCTATTTGTTTCTGAGCCCTACTATATGGACAAAAGTATTGGGACAAACCTGTTTTTCAGGGTTTGGGCTAGGCCCCTTCCTTCCAGTGAATGGCAGTTTTAATGCTTCAGCAGACCAAGACATTTTTTGAGGAAGAACCTTTTCTATTCCAGCTTGACTGTGCCCCAGTGCACATGGTTGGATGAGTTCAGTGTGGAAAAACTTGACTGGCCCGCACAGAGCCCTGACCTCAACCCCATCCAACACCTTTGGGATGAACTAGAACGGAGATTGCGAGCCAGGCCTTCTCGTCCAGCATCAGTGTCTGACCTCATAAATGCTCTACAGAATGAATGGAGACAAATTCCCACAGAAACTCCAAAATCTTGTGGAAAGCCTTTCAAGAAGAGTGGAAGCTGTTATAGCTGCAAAGTGGGACCAACTCCATATTAAAGTCTATGTATTTACTTTTGTACATATAGTGTACAAACCCTTAAGGTTTAATGGTTTAAAAAAGGCCTCTGACCAAGCCTCCATGTTCTCAGCCTGCAGAGGCGGCTGCACTAAAGGGAGTCAGTCTTTAGAGAGAATGACACCAAACAGGAGCCACAGCAGCGACTGTGAGCTCCACTCACGCTGCATGAAAGGTCCCAGCTGGATTTGTGCAGTGCTGTTATCGCTTCCGGCTGGCCAGACATGCTGCAGGCTGAAGAATGTGACAACACGGCGGGCCGAAGGAATCGCTGATTCACTGAATGATGAAGCCACGGCCTTTCTGAATGGCTGGGTGTGTGAATCAGGCCCCCTTGTTTGATTGATTCTTAGTTTCTATGGCTTTCTGAGTCAGGACCTGATACCCTGGAATAAAAAGAAACAGTAGGCTGGACGGGAGTGAACTGACGCTGCATGCCCCAACTGTTCTAACCCTTATAAAGCCAAGCTTGAGGTTTTGGACTCTTTTTTTTTTCTTTTTTTTCCCTCTGTCGTGTTTTTAATTGGACCAGTGTGTGAGCGTGATGACTGCTGTGCTGAGTGTTTGCAGAAATTCCCCTTGCCTTGTTTTGGCAGGAGAAGATGTGTGAGGTGAACAAAATATTTGGCCAGTGATGCTGGCGGGGAATAGAGAGAGCATTCTTCTTCTCCTTCTCCTTCTCCTTCTTCTTCTTCTCCCTCTCTTTCTTCTTCTTCTTCTTCTTCTTCTTCTCCTTCTTCTGCTCCCTCTTCTTCTAACATCCCTTTCTACATCCTGTTTTTCCTCCACTGCTCCTTCTTCTTTATCTTCTTCTTTCTCCTCCTCTTCTTTTCATTTCCCTCCTCCTTCTCCTCTTCTTTAATTCTCATCATCCTTTTCTTCTTTCTTTTTTTCCTCCTTTTCTTCCTTCCCCTCCTCTTCTTCTTCTCCAAGTTCTTCTTCTTCTTGCTTTCCAACCTCCTCCCTTCTTCATCCTCCACCCTCTTCTTATTATTTCCCTTCACTTTTATTTATCTTCATTTGTACTCCTCCTTTTCTTCCTCCTTGTTTACTTTCTTCGTGTTCTTCATCTCTGTTTTCCTCATTTCTGCTGCCTCTTCTTCTAAAATCCCTTTCTTTTTTCTCCTTCTTCTTCTTCTTTTCATTTCCCTTTTCCTTCTTCTCTTTAATTCTCATCATCCTCTTCTTCTTTCTTCTTTTTCCTCCTTTTCTTCCTTCCCCTCCTCTTCCTCTTCTCCTAGCTCTTCTTCTTCTTGCTTCTTCTTGTTTTCCAACCTCCTCCCTTTTTTCCTCCCACACCCCCTGCTTATTATTTTACTTCATTCTCATTGTTTTCGTTTGTGCTCCTCTGTACTCCTTTGTACTCCTCATTTTCTTCCTCCTTGTTTACTTTCTTCATGCTCTCTGTTTTTTCCTCCTTTTCTGCTGTTTCCTCTTTTTCTAACATTCCTTTCTTGTTCTTATTCTTCCTCCTCTTCTTCTTGTTCTTCTTGTTCTTCCACTTCTCACCCTTCTTCCTCTTCTTCTTCTTCTTCCACCTCTCACACTTCTTCTTCTTCTTCTTCTTCTTCTTCTTCTTCTTCTTCTTCTTCTTCTTCTTCCACTTCTCACCCTTCTTCCTCTTCTTCTTCTTCTTCCACTTCTCATCCTTTTTCTTCTTCTTCTTTTTCTTCTTCTTCGTGTTCTTCTTCTTCTTTCTTTTCCTTTTACTTACTATTCTCTTTTCTAATTTTTTTCTCACTTTGTGTAAAAAGTTCCACCGACAATTAACCCAAAGTGCATCACCACTTATTTCCTGAAATGCTCCTAATAGGCCACTCATTCATTACTCAGTATCTCAGTCAGAGCTGAGCTGAATTCAGCCAGAGCTCACTTCTGCAGAAAGCTCCACGTTTGTTTGCATTAACCCAAACATTCTCATTGTCTAACAGGGGAAAAACACAGCCCTCATCCTCTTCTCACAAATATCTCTCCAGTAAATCACCTCTTCCAGTCTGAGTGACCTTACAGTAAGCTCTGCCTCTTGTGCACCTTGGCCCACTCTGTGTTTATTGAATTGTCTGTTTGGATTTTCCTACGTAGGCGACTCGTATTGTGATGTCGCCTCTGTGGCCGTGCTTATTCATAAATAGCACTGACCACACAATGATGGTGCTAGCTCGTGATGCAACTTCCTCTGGAAATGCTATGTCACTTAACTGTGTGGTCCATCTCTGAGACCAAATATAGAGCGTTCCTGTAGGCCCCGGGCACTTCAGTGTCTGTTCTCAGGATATCTCGCAATGATTTTCCAGGCACCCTGAGGCACTTTACGCATCTGAGGTTCAGTTCATTGTGAAACACTAATGTTTTCATATGACTAATTGTGTTGATATGACTAATAAGATCCGAGGAACAATGAACTACTTTAGTGCACAATGCACAATAGATATTATGATGTCTTCTGCTCTAATGTTTATATGGTGGCATAAAAAAGATTTGCTTCCCAAAACCTTTATCATGGTAAAATGGCAAAAAAAATGTTGACTGTTAGGTAGTGTTTTGCAAGTGACACACAGTTTGTTGGCTTTTGTGTTTCAACACTTTTGGGAAAGCATGCCACTTACAATTTGGAGGGGAAATCCACAATGTTTTTTACCTTTTAAGAAACGCTTCTACATAGTGTGAAAAAGAGCTCCACTGTTCTTAGTCAAAGAGGTTTCTTTTATTACTAATAAGAACGCCTATTGCTGACAGTGTACTTTTAATGAACTTTTGTATATAATATAATATAAAATAATATAATATAATATAATAAAATATAATATAGGCCCCACAGTGGTGCAGTGGGTAGCACTGTTGCCTCACACCTCCAGGGTTGGGGTTTGAATCCAGGTCCTGGTCTTGAGTGTGTGGAGTTTGCATGTTCTCCTCATGGTGGTGTGGGTTTCCCCCGGGGTCTCCGGTTTCTCCCACAGTCCAAAGACATGCGCGTCAGGTGAATTGGGGATTCTAAATTGACCGTAGGTGTGAGTGTGTGAGCGAATGGTGTGTGTGCCCTGTGGTGGGCGGGCACCCCGCCCAGGTGAGTCCCTGCCTCGTGCTAGTAGACCCCGGGGTAGGCTCTGGGTACCCGTGACCCTAGTAAGGATTAAACAGTTACAGAAAATGAATGAATAATATAATGTAATATCAGTATGACAAAATATCAGTATATTAAAATGTTATATTGTGTCACCATTTTATAGAACTAATAAGTCATTCAAGGTCATTTGCCTAATAACACTCTGTAACTGTGGCCATTGGAACATAATCACTGAAATACATGGTCTTGAGTGGTTTATTTCTCACAGTTCGGAACTATATTAAATAAGAAACCTATTTATTTGTTCTGGGAATAAAACTTCCAAAAATAGCTCAGGAGAAAGACAAATTTATCTTCCACTGGAAGTTAAGTCTTTGTTCAGCATGAACTTTATAAATAATATTAAAAAAATGAGTTAATCACAAAAATGGAGATACAATGTTTTGTTCTGACCGTGATGATATGCTTTAGTTCCAACAGTGTTCTAGCAATTAAAAGATGACTATGACGGGTCACAGCGGGTTCATCATATTTGCATACATGACTCATATATGATGTTCCTGAAGTGCACTTCCATCGAAATGCACACTCCCAACCTGTGAACGGTTTAGCAGTTTTATCCCTATCACCATTTCCTTTCATTCTGAAACCCAGACACACATGCTGAGGTCTCCACACTGACACACTATGCAAACAAATGAGTAAGTTTAGACATTGGCCATGAGCTTCTGTTTAATCTGATGTATTGTTTCTCCATGAGTGATGCATGATGGCTTGCAACAGAAACTGCAAACCAGATGGCAGGGGAGTGTGTGAGTGTGTACAGTGGGAATGGTAAGACTAACATCTTAAGTTAAACATGAAAAGAAAACACAGAAACTTTCTGCAGGTTGACATTTTTGGTGGATTTGTCTTTCAGGGAAGATCTACAGGAAAAAAAAATAAAACAAAAAAACAAATTGAGTTGAAAAGCAGCACCTTGCCTGCCTTCGGCTTGTCTGATTCGTCCTCTATCAGTGTGTTCTCTGTCCTTGCTGCAGGGGACATGCGAACAGGGGGTACTTTAGGTTTACAGCCACATTGATGTCAGCGAATGGGGGCGTCTATGATCTCAGAGTGAAGGAGGGATAAAAGAGATGAGAAGATGAGAGAGAATGAGACAGCGATGGAATCCCTCTCCATTCTTTCCGCTCTGGTGCGGCGGTGACTCACCTATGCGTGGGTGCAGTGCGATCCCTCCACACACCTGAGCTCCCCACCAGCAGCTCTGATCAAATGCAGCTCTGCAGCTCCACACGTCAACGGGACACCATCCTCTCCTGCTCTTCTGCCTTTGTTCCCTCTATTTCCCCTCTTTCATCTCTCATTCCTGTCAGTCAAACACTGAGGTCAGCCAGAGAAAGAGAGAAGAAGTCATAAAAAGGCTTGAACTGCTCGGGCTGAACTGTCTCAGTCCTGACTCAGTTTAATGAGGAAAAGACTAGATGTCAACTTTATTGCAGTTTGAGTTGGAAGAAGCATTTTCACTGTGGTTTATACACCACAAGCTGCACTACATACTCAATATTCTGTTTATCCAACAAAATAAAAGTGTTAAGGCAGGACAGTATAGGGGAATTCATTTTCCCCTATAGTGATTCACAACACCACTGATTACTGATATTCTTTTGTTGAAGAATGTTTTTTTATTGAACAAATATTTTTCTATTGAGGTTTTGTATTTCAGAATCAGAAAACTTTATTGATCCCGGAGGAAATTGCTTATGTAATGACTGCAAAGACACACAGAGACACAGAGACAAGGACAATATAAAATATAAAGTAAAATCTGTAGAAAAACCTCAATATGAAAATACACTATGCTATATACAGAAATGCTGGGTATAAATACTATAGATAAGTATCTGGCATGCAAATGAGACATGATCTACTTAAACATTTAAGTTAATCTACAATTAACATGCAAAATGAACATGCAAGTGATGCAATCTCAAATACACACATCATATGTATGAATGTTGTTATTAATATACAGGAAAGAGACACAGCATGCGTGTGTTGAGTGTAGGCAGAGCTCAGCCCTCATTATTGTTACTAAATTTTGGAAAATACAAAACATCCTGAAATGAGTATATTCATTTTTAATATAGTTTTTACATTTTTTATTACAGTTCAAGAGGAAACATGTTATATCCAAAACTCTGCTGTTAAGAATAATATTCCCTGTGTTATCGCCATGATGAGAAACAGTGTTCTGTAACAAGACTGTAAAAATCATCGAGGCAAGGTAAAGGTAAACCAGGCTGCCTCTAATTGGCTAATTGCCTCATCCAAAGTGGGCTATGGACTTAAAATGAAACTCAAAACAGAAATTCACGCAACCAGGGAGCAGAGATGCTTGCATTAAGTGGCGGCAGTCTGAAGAGTGGACTCTTCCATGAATAGAACTGGGAGGAAAGGGTGGCACCGTCAGAGAACTGGGAGGGGTTTTGTCTGTTGAATGTGTCTTGCAGAGACAGATGCATTCGCACTGCTGTAACATGTGGCTCGAATGTGTCTGAGACCACCTCCTAAAGTGGTTTGAGTGATCAGATTTATATCTGTTTTAAATGCATCTTGGGTGTGTTTACAGTTGTCACTGACTGCATTCTCATATCTCATATCTCATATCTCATATCATCTCTCTCTCTCTCTCTCTCTCTCTCTCTCTCTCTCTCTCTCTCTCTCTCTCTCTCTCCTGTGCTATTCCCTTGGGCCTAAACCTGACTTATCACTTGGAGTGCAGCTCCATGTCTCTTGTTGGAAAGATAAGCCATCACTTACACTAGTCTGACAGTTCAAAGCCCCACATTGATTTTGATCAATCTCTCACCTGATGGATTCTGACACAAATGTCAAAACAGTAAAACTTCCGGTGCGTGGTAACATTAGTCATACCTGCTGACTTCGGGTGGCTGTAGATGTTAGAGTTGTGTATTTGTGGGGAAATAGTCAGTAGGCTGTGACAAACAACTGCTGTGGCTGGATGGATGTTGAGATATCAGTTTGGTTCTGCAGTGTTCTCTCATAAATGTCTGTACAGGTCTTTATTCAGCAGGTCCTCACAGTCATGTACACACTAAATTGTTCTATATAGTAGCATAAAAGAATTATCTGTCTTTGACAAAAGTGGACCCTTTTGGTGTAACCATATTAAAAAAGTATTTTAAAAGAGCCATTTACAAGAAGTTCTCCCTCATAGAGTAGAACAGACAAAGAACCATTTAAGTATTCACATGGTTCTTTGAGTTGTCACAGTTCTACAAATAACTATTTCCATCTTTATGAACACTTGAAGAACCTCTTTTGAACTGCAAATGCCTAGTCAGATCTTTTTTTATTTGGTCATTCTTTATTATCTAATGTTTACTCTTTGGCCATATTGTCCTCATAGTATGAAAAGCAAACTACCACAAGCAAATATTTTCCCATTCTTTGTATCTTTTTCTTTTATTTATTGGTAAAATGTTTGAGTCTGGCCAGGTGATGAAGAAACCTTTAGAAACTTCAGTGTTTATGTAGTGTGTTCAGATTTCAAATCAGCGCTCAGCACCTGCACTGCTGAGTGTATTTTTCCAAATAAAATGATAAAAGATGAAAATAAAAGAAGGGTTATTGTGAAAACAGTAATTTATTTTGGTTAGACTTTTCTTCAGGGACTTTTTATTCTGATTTCAGGCTGTACAAACATTTTATGATGGGTGCATTTACTTAACTCCCCACTCCACACTCCAAAATCTGACCCAAAAAAGCATGTCTAGACATCCACTTAAAAACTTTATTTCCTTTAATGCAGACCACTTTTGCTGGCAAATGCATGAGACCTGTCTTGCCTTTTCAGCGATTTTTCAGGATCTTTGGAAACTACAGAAAATTATTCATCAGCTATTGTGATTCCACATTTCCCAGGATCGTCTCCTCATTTCCCTCTCTCACAGGGACGGGTTAGCGTAATTTATTTTATTTGGCAATTGGAGTTGTAGCAAACGGCACGAACAAAATATTGCAAACTGATAGCCATTATTAAGTCACGTCAAGAAATAATTTGTCCTCATATGACTACCTAAAGTGCCTCTTTTGCGCACCAGGTGCCACGTCCCAAAACTCCGAGGAGATCTAGCTGCCTTCAGGACCCCGTATAAACTGCAGCTCTTGACCTGGTATTTTACGAGGACATTCTTTTGACCTGTGATAATGTCATACATGACTGGCCTTTACTGGTCTATGAGTGTATCTGTGCTGGTAGGCCTTGTCCAGTAACTGCTAGCTCAAGCTGCCAAGCTGTCACAAAAGTGTAGTGCTTAAACATCCTTCTGTGCTCATACTCCAGCAGCGGGGCCTCCCACTGGAGGACCAGAGCACTTAGAGACAGTTATGGCTCTTCGCGAGTTGCGTTTTATTACCCTTTATAAAACGGTAATCTTTCTCTCAGAGACTGGAGCTTTTGGCCTGTCTGGTTCAGATGGCGTGTGAGTCTTTACTCTCATGCACACACAAACACAGTGGCGCACTCCTCAATGAAGATTAAGCAGAGGTCTGCTCTTGGAGGGTGAACTTACTCTTTCTTGTTTTTTGGGGTTTTTTTTGTTTGGTTTTTATAATCTGGCTGGTGTCGGCAGGCCAGATGGACGAGGTGTGAGGGCATCCTGGTAATCCATGGTTTCCGTCTCTTCGTGTCCACAGCAGCTCATCCAGAGAGTCTGAGCTTTGGAAGACAGCCAGGCTTTTTTCTTTCTCTCAGATTGATCACTGACCATTCTTCAGGTTCCGTATACACAATCTGTAGCCCATTTTACACTGAATTAGTTTGGTAGATTCCCTCCTCAAAAACACACTCACCATACCTGGCACTTACCAGGTGAGTTTGAGCAGGGAAATCACTAAACTGTGCTGGACAACGTCCCTCCAGGGCCGAGGTTGGGCACCACTAATCTAATGTAAAGCCCTAACAGAAGAGCAGAGGATGTTATTGCATGGATGAGGATGAGGGGGAAAACTCCTTAACCTTTCAGTGGGGAGAGGTTTTTTTTAACAGTTCTACCTGTTGCTGTGAACGTTTTCTTGCACCCATGTTCCACACTGAAATTCTAGATTGTATTGTAAATTGTATTATAAATTTGTATTGTAAATTGTGTTGTTGGATTGTATTGTAAATTTTTCTTGTATTTGCTCTGGTCGGGCCTGTGTGACAGATCCACACTTTCAGAGCAGGAGTTTAACAACATCAGTTTCAGGCCAGTGTCAATGTATGCAGCGGTGTTGTGATTTTATTCATTATTTAAATAACGTTATCTATCTTCTCGCAAAACAATGTTAGCCTTGATGCTGGTGTCGCTCGTCTGACTTCGACTTATGACTCGTTTGACAGAATGATCATTATTGTTATACAACAGCAACAGCTGTGGTTGCAATGGGTACAATGCCATAGCAGTTATAAATGAACAAGGGAGAAGATAAATACTCAAAGAAGAAGGTTTTTCAAAGATGTGTAACAAAAAACAACAGTTTGGCTGTTTGCTGGTATTTTATTGACAAATGTGAAGTATGCTCAATCTGTTGTGGTATCAAGTGTAATAAACAGCATCCCCTCTGTCCACCATGGCTGCAGCCAAATAGTTGAATAAAACTTCCTTTCATGTCCACTTTCCTTAATTTTGACTGATCTGGTAGTCAACTGGATTCACATGCAGCTAGCTGAGAGACTGATAAGGTGATATCAGGGTATGCAGATCAGAAGGTAAGTTATCGGACGTGACCCATGTTTCATGTGATTTAGATATGAGTTGTCAAATGTAAAATAATTATAATAACAAAAATGCTCTAAGAGTAAAGATTATGGCATATCGACTGTGATCTTGAATCGCTATTAACTTGAACAGTTGTGTCATGAGTTAGAATGCATTTGAATGTTCCCTGCATTGTTTAACGTTCCAAAACACACCTGTTTGATGCAACACAGTGACACAGTGCGAGTGGCAGCGGGTATTTTCAAATTACACTTAAAAAAAAACTAAAACAACAAAATTCAAGTATACAGATTTTGTTCTGAAAGCAGCGATGAGCAAACTTAGGACACCGAACATGTCTTCAGTGATTATATTTTGTATAAGGGGAAACTGTGCAAATTCAGCAGAACTGAGTTCACCACTGTTCATACTGGCCTGAGCCACAGAGAGCTAAATGTTAGAACTTATTATACATGTGTTACTCTGAAATGCTTTATGAGTGCGGCTCTGCAGCACTATTCAGGAGTTCCTGTTCCTTGTCTAATGCCTCTGAGGCTGCACAACAACCCCCCCCCCACCACCCCACCCCCCCTTCACACATACACACACACACACTCACACAGACACCGAACCTCTTCAATGGGGTAACTGAGTTGAAATCATTTGAGATGTTTTGAGGTCCCAGAGCATAAAGTAGCGGAAGATGCTAAGTGAAGAGAAATGCCTGCAGCTTTTCAGTTTAGTGCTTTGGAAGTGCCCTGCGAAGGACATCATGCAGCTGACACACTTTAACCTCTTCTCTCTGAATTTACCGTGTTATCATTGCCTTGGAGATAGAGCACAACACAAGGACACATTTGCAGTGGATGGCTACTCAAATGGTGTAGCAACTAACCACAAATAACTCTTGCACATTCGTCAACCATATGCTATACAGATATTGTACCATGGCTGTATATTTAACATACACTATGGGAGGTGTGTATTGTATGTGTTGGTGTACAGCCATATTGAAATATGGCCATATCTGCCATGAATCGTAACTTTTCTTTCTTCTACTGAAGGCTTCTACAGTGTGTTTATCTTTGCATCTCAGCTTAATCCTCAGGGGTGGTTCCACCAACAGGTCTTGATGCAACAGTAGTTGTTTAAAACTTACATGAACGTAAATTGCACTTACATAATAAAAGCGTCCTCCAACTCATTTGAAAACAACAGTTGTGGCAGTTGCAGCAGTTGCGCGTGTCTTAAGTTCACGAAAGACAATTCAAATATTGATAATGTAATCACATCACATAATTTCAAACCTTTGATTTAACAGGGTCAATCAATACAAAAATAAATCACAAGCTTACTAGGAAGAGAGGATCTTTCTTGTCAACTTCATGCAAGGTTGTTTTTTTTTTTTTTAATTACACGGGGCGTGACAACACATGAATTTCTCAAAGCTGTTTTTTCTCTAAACAGTAACAGCTGCTGCTGTTATGCATCTGTTGTCGTAATCTACACAGCTAGATTCATTTTCTCCTCTCTTAACGCACCCTAATTTTACACAGAGAAGATTTCTTTGGGATCCAAAGAATGAAAATTATTACAGAAGCGGAGGCTGAACTGTGCTCCTCAGTGAACTTGTAGTGCTTCTAGGACAGAATGAGTCAAGTCAAGTGAAGTCAAGTAGGTGTTTATTTTTGTTTCAGCTATATATACAGTATAGACCATCTACACAGTACACAGTGTAATGAAACATGGTTTTCCCAGGACCATGGTACAACACGAAGGATAAAAACAGGAACCACACAAGACTACACAAGTGTAGGCAGGACAGGACTAAACAGAGAGTGCAAAAAAACACAAGAGCACCAGTACTATCATTTACAGGACAAGACAACATACAATCGACAGGAGCAGTTACAGTGCTAGTGTGAATGAATACAGTATGATGACAGATACTGTGTTCTGGCAGCAGAATAAGTGCAAAAAATGCAAAGATTGAGGTAAAAAATTGTGCAAAAATAGCACCAATAGCGACAACAAAATAAAAAATTTACAGTATATAACAAATACAGGGTATTTACAGTGGCAGTTGGGGAGTAAGTGTTCTTTGTGCGTCACCTAAAGATGCTGGCAGGGGGAGAAGACATCACAAGCAGTGCATGAGGAAGCAGAAGTACAGCAAATGGGTTGGGGGGCCATGCTAGGCTAAAAGCTAAAGCTAGCTGGCCAGCCATCCCATCCATCCTACTCGCCAGTGTTTGCTCCCTGGACAATAAACTGAACTATACTACACTATACTACACTGGAGTTTATGACTGTTAGATGCGTAGTGGGGTGTCAAGTAGGTTATGACTGCAATGGCTGCTTAAGCATGAATTTTCAAAGGCTTAACACACGCAAACAAATTAAAAGGTCAAAGAACCACAGATTAACAGACTAAAAAGGCATAGGAAAAAGATAATGACAGTGACAGCTGGAAAAATTAACCAAAGATGCTAAAAATGAGACAGTATATCAGAAATACGAGCTGCTAATTTAACTCGTGAGGTAACGGAACATGTTGCATGCAACTTTGATTGTTTTAAAATGTGAAGTTGCATGGATATTATGTTACATCTTCCAAGTAAAGCTACCCTAAGACTGGTCTCAGCTGCTACTAAGTGTAACTTTGGTTGGTGCAATGGGTGTAAAGTCCTCGGAAAAATAGTCCTCACTACAGCTGACTTACATCTATGCATTTAGCCACTGCCCTTGTCCAGAGCAGCTTTCAATTTATTTATGTTACCAGTACAGGTGAATGTAGTGAATGTAGGAGTGATATAGGAGTCTTGCCCAAGGGCTCTTATTGGTGTAGCATGATCTGCTTGCTTGAGCAGAGAATCAAACCCCAGTCTTCTTTGGGCAGGACAGCCATTATACTACACAAACAACTTAGCAGTTAAAGTGTGACGTAAAGTCAGCCTTATCAGTGTACGCCCATGTAAAAACAGATGCAACAGTGACGGCTGTTAAAAAAAAACAGGGTTGCTATGCAAAACTGCTGTGCATGTACTTACTACTGGCAACTTGCCAACTAATGCTGCTAAAACTAATTTTAAAAACTTCAGTAATGTTAGCAGTGAAACCCACACATTGACTGAATTAAAGAGTCTGCTTAAAGTCTCACTGATAAATAAACATAATGGATTCTATGAAAAGAGAAAGAAAGAAAAGGGCAACATGGGTGGGTTCGGGAGGAGAACGCACAGTAGAAAAGCATTTCTCAAGATTTTTCAGCTGTGACCATTCAAAGATGTACTGTCCAAACACATAAGTTATGAGTTAGTGAAGTTAGCTGCATAAGCACTGCTGCATACCACGCTGGTTAGAAAGTCTTTGCGGCAGAAAAAAGTCTCTGACACGTTGTGCAACAGCACTTTGGCAAGCCATAAACAAGCTTGTTTAAAGTGATAACTATAGCCTAGAAGGTGTGGAATTCAGCTTATGACCTGTTGGTGCTCTTAAAGTCACACCTAGAAAGTCACAACTTATGTCCAGGTGTAAGTCCTGTTGGTGCAACCAGGCCCAGAAGAAGGCCTTTGGTGTGGCATAAGTTGCTGCTACATTAATAAAAATTGTCTTAGCAAAATATTACACTGATATTCAACATCACTTCTTGCAGTTTTATTCAAGGACCATCAAAAGGAGCCAAAGTTATGGCCCAGCATGTTAGCTATAAGGCTGTAGTCACTGTAGGCAGAGCCGTAGTCAAGACCACCTTTGTTGAAAACCAAGACTAATCAGACAGAGGTTTGAGTCCAAGACAAGACTGTGTCCATATGCTTCAGCTTGTCAACATAATTTCTATGGCCAAAATGAAAATGGTGATCATGTATGCATCACATGCAGAGCACACTGATTTCTGGTAGACTTATGACTGATTATCACATGGCCAATGACAATGCCCATCCTCGATGGATTTGAAAATAATTAAACCAATGCCTATTTTCTAAACAAGTTCACATAAGAGTTACTTGTGTGTAACAACAACAACATGTATATTCTAAAGGCAGCTGAACTGGAATATTTGGTGAGACATGTCTGAGTACATATTCCAGTAAGTCCAAGACAAGTCTGAGATAATAGAGTTTGAGACTGGATTTGAGTACTTTAGCCCTGGCTGTAGGAACAAAACCTTGTGTCTACAAAATGGTAATTCTACAGTAGAAGGAAAAAATATTCTTAACGTTTAAAATAAATCTTGTGATAAATAGATCAATAAAATGGTGAGATGTACAATTTCAAATAATACAAAAAAATAAAAGAAAGAAAATGACAAAAAGATGGTGATCAGCAGTGGAATCAGCAACTGTGAGAAGCAAATATCTCCGCTTTTGATAAGGAACTCCTCACCTCCCACTAACTAGAAATAACAGCTTCATTCTGGTCTCTGTTGGTCCACATCATCTGCACCGTCAAACTGAATGAAAAAGACAGTCACAAGCATTATGGAATTTTCTAAAGCATTTTATTGTTAAATTGTACTGTGGAATTCAGCTGGCTGTGGCCTCATGCCAAACTAAATTGTATCTTCTGTGAACCGTATGCAACATCATCGCGTTTGACCGCAGAAACAGCATTGCTGCATGACGCCATCCTTTGCTAACATGTTTGAAGTCGCCCACCTAACATTTCCCCAGCGTTTTAATGTGTCTGTACCAAACCACGACACCACACAGACACTCTGAAGCCTTTGATGGAGGCACAGATCAAACAAGGAAAAGTGATGTGTAACCTCACAGCTGAGAACCTTTCTGTAGCCTCCCCTCTCTCTGCACCACGAAGTCTTGCTTGTTCTGTAAACATACAAGGCTAAAACAACAGAGGCGGCAACATGAAAGATGCTGGCAGATGTGTGTGCTTATGTGTGTGTAACACAGATGTGGGGGGAGTGGGGTGCGGGTGCTTGCCACTTTAATGATGTCGGTAGTAGGATTTGTCAGAAAGCGCTACGTTTGCGCTCTTGTGCTTCTTACACCTGCAGTGCTGTAAATGAATCAGTTCACTGAACACTCACACACACGCATCAGCTTCCAGCTGAGACCAGTCTTTAAGCAGCCACCCAGCTAGCAGCTTCAGACAGCTTCCTCTGCACAACATGGCAGCCTCTAACAAGGGCTGATTCACCATGCCTGGCTCTCCTTCAGCAAGGCCTGTAAAAGCCTGGAGACAATATGTTAGCTTTGGACATCTTGTCAATATATACCTCAGATATGCTTAGATTACATAATATAAATCACAAAACACACAAATACATGGATGGCATTGTTCATAACACTTTTTAAAACATGCCTTCCAGGTTATTACCAATAGAAGAGAGCCCTCAGGCATCACATAAGGCCTAATGACTTCTGTGAACTTAAAAAAGCAATTTTTAGGTTATTCAGTAGAATCTTGTTTGTATTTAGACTCATCAAGTATTACAGTATTACTGTAATTCTGTTAGAAAAGTTTGGTTGGAAACAATAGGTTTTAATTCCTAAAAGACCTTACAGAAAATGATCCAATCTGACTTTTTTCTCTGTGGTATCTTGGTCAATATTGCTAAGCTCTCCTGTTAATCAGGCTGTTGGACACAAGGCTGAAGTTCTAATATGTCAGATTAACCACCAAAATAATTAGAAACTAACAGTGGAATCAGCCAGTCACATTTTGATTTCCAATGGGTGGGACCAGTTTCTTGTGGGAAAACATCTCTCTAGTCCTCCAGGAAGTCCTAAAACACATTAATGGCTAACACACGAAAGGTTCCTGGTTGGAAACCAGGCAGAAACATACTTCCAGTCGGTCTCTAGTCAGCTGATAAAGAACAGCAACTCTAAACCAGGACTCTTTACTAAAGGAGTCGCTCTAAAACTACAACATGTAAGGAAAAGCATATGTTAATCTTACTGTTACAAGCTTCATATAAAATGTGGAATGTATTTTGCAAAATTCATATGTTCACGTTTAGAAAGGCCATTAAATGTTCATGGGCAGTGTCATCAGCGTGGTATTAACATACTACTAGAGTCCTATAGGGACAATAGCAGGAATTAAAATTATTAAATAGGTGTATTTTTTCCTTATTTTTTGACCCTATTTTGATATTTAAGGTGCAAACTGAATACTTAGCTTCAATAGTCATGTTTCACCATTGATTATCAGTGGGTATCAGGTGTCAGGTTTGCATAAATGCTGGTGTGACCCCATGCAAGATGCCTTTAAAACAGATATAAATAGCTCAAACCACTTCAGGAGGTGATCTGGGATAGATTTGAGCCAAATATTAAGACAGTGCAAATGCACCCATCTCCCCAAGACACATTTGACAACCTAAACCGCTCCCACGACTGTCACAGTGCCCACTGCTTGCGGAAGAGACCACCCTTCAACATTTAATGCAGACATCACTGCTCTTTCAGTTCATCTTTTCATGGGAGTTTATTTTTAATTCTGCAACCCACTTTAGATGAGCCAGTTAGCACCAGAGCACCAGTTTGGTTAAACTTTTCGCCTCGTTGTTTTTCATCATCTCACTACAATACACTGTGTTTTAACACACATGGTATATTACTCACCACATAGTAATCGGATTTCAGTCTGGATGACTGCAGACGCATTTGACTACCAAGTGTAAATGCATGTGGCTACAATTTTCTCAAGAGACAATCTGGATAGTAGTCACATGAAGTCAACAGGTGAAAACAGGGTCTCAGTGACCTTATTTAATACTGACAACAGTAGAAAGTTATCTTATCCACCACACTGATTTTACTGATTTATCTTACCATATCATATTCTTACTTTTTATTTCATGTATGTGTGGATTTGTGTATCTGAAACAGTCATTTTTATTTCGTGTTCATTTTAACCCCTTTTAATCAATCAGCAAGTGGAACCTGATGCTGACATTTTGATCATGGGCTCCTTTATGATTGGTATCCTTGTATAGTAACTCATTCAAACAGCACTCTGTAAAATTTTTATTCTAAATGTCCTTTTTTTCATATATGGGTTGTATGCACTGGGAAGTGAGTAGGACATTTCAGTAATAATAATGTTTACATACTACAAACTATAAACTTTTCATTTGAAAAAGTGAAGAACATGCGATTTTCCACAATAAGGGCCTTTAAAAAAGTTTTAATACCTTTCAGAGTTATGACAAATATAAAATCAAAGTTACCTAGATTAGCTGGGATGGAATGCACTGCTCTCTCTCTATGTGTTGTGCTGGTAAGCAAGCTGAGCTTTGTAACGGGTCATGGCAGTTTATAGAAGTACAAGAATGAAATGTACTGAAGTGAAGGCCAAAGGCTGGGGAAGGATGTTTACTGGAACGTGCATGCCCATTTCCTGCACTGTGTTAACCCGAGAGTGAGACCAGGAATAATCAGGTCAAAAAGACCTGCAAAAATCAACAAAAAGAGTGTTACCATACATACATTTATCATCTCAGTTTGAGCATGCAGCCAAGTCAAAGCTCAGAGAGAATGAGTATGAAAATAATATTAAGAATGAAAAATGTTAAGGTGCATTTATATGACAAGAAGATTGATTTCCATGTTCCTTTAAAAATACATTATTGTAAGAAAGTGTTTAATGCAGCCTGCGTTCTGGGTTGGGCCGGGTCCTACTTCAACAAACACTTTCAAAAGAAAGGCTTTGTTGTGGCTTTTTGGTAAAATCCCCCATAACTGGGTCACGGTGTACAGTAGTTCCTCCATATTTGAACTGAATCATGGGTCATGTATGTCCAGTGGTGCGAGTTTAATTGTGGGCCCAATTTAAGGGGTTACCCCAGAACATTCCCCATCTGTGCTGATCAGTGTGCACTGGGGTGTGTGTGCGCGTGTGTGTGATTTCCGTGTATGATTTGAAAGGTTTGGCACGTGAGCAGAGTTGGCAAGAGGAGACAGGTCTCAGGCCCCTCTAAATCTCCCTCATGAGGAGTGTCAAGAGGTCAAAGGAGCATTCCGGTTTCTTCCGTGGAATAAACTCTTCCTCCCAAGCAGATTACCCACTGACTAGACTCCACACATGCATACATAGAAGGCTAGGTAGTTCCAAGTGTCTCTCATCGCAAATCTTTTTAATGTGGCGTGCACTGCCTGTTGCAGGCTGTGAGCACAGGATACTAGACTCATAAAAATGGAAAAGGAAGAAGCAAAATCCTGTGACTTCTCGGAGTTCGGAATTCTTAAAATATTTCCCTCTTGCTGAAGGCACACAGGTGTCTGGCTTTTAACCTCAGCATGCCTAAAATATGGGGTCCACTTTTAGCTCTATTTATTGATGCTTAGCAGACCTCTTAAACACCTGCTTGTAGCACCAAACCATTACTATACTTCAGGCTCCAATAACCTGCATCAGTTACTTGCATTAATGCTTCAATCAGGCATTGCTGTCTGATGGCCAATCCAGGGATTCAGTGCAGTCAGAAGTTTATTGGTAGAAATCTTGGTAAAGTATATGTCCCAAAATATCCAGACCTCCCTTCACTGCTAAAGTGTAGCTTCTTTAAAGAAAAAGATTAGGGAAAAAAAAAATATTTCACACAATTTCCCACTACCCCAGATGTAGACCATCAGCCAAGACATGGTGTCCAAATGCTGCTTCTTTCATTTTGAACCAAACCTCACCGGCTATCATTGCTAACAACCAGTAGAAGTCAATACTCACCTAAATCTTTTCTCAACCCGCACCATTGAGAAATATAAATACATAATATAAATTCATAATATATATACATTTCCAAATCTTTTTTCAACCCACTCACACCATTGAGAAATATAAAAATGAACAAAATGTCACAATGTAGCCAAATGCTACAGGATCTGGATGTGAAAACAAAAAACCTCAGGTGTAGAAGTGCTGATCTACACTCAGCTTTTGTGACACTGACCATCATAAACATGGGGGAATCTGATCCAAGATCAGGCCTCCTTACGACTGCTTTGAGAATAGCAGCCCTGGTGTTGCCTGTAGAGGTTTGTTTTATTGCTATAACTCAAAGTAAGTCATGAGTGAGTCCTAAACTACATCCACAAGTCTGGTCCATCTTAATGAAGAGCTGAATGTGGTCTGAGTCGTTTTTGGGGATATGTTTACAGAAAAGATTTGGTTGACTATTGCCTTGAAGTTAGTTCAATTGAAGTTTGCTAGTTTGTTAGATAGCATTGTAGGACCATTACCTGGATATCAAACATGTTTTGGCTGATCAAAAAGTCATGCTAATTTGATTTTTCACCAAACCATTCCTTTATAGATACATTCATATCTGACTGAGGTTGTCATGTATGACTAATATAATTTAGAAAACCAGGAGCCGCGCAACACCTTCCCCTATGCTGAAAGTTGTCTTGAAGGGTACAAAGCACCCTAGTAATAAGCTCTGGAACTCCATCAGGGATGAGTTGGAGTGGTGTTTGTGATCCAGATATAAGAATCCAAGATCAGTACCTGACTTTGACAATGGATGCAATCAGTACTGAATACCAACTACTAAATTGTACTAAATTGCACATTTTTACTGCTAGTTCAGACTTTATAGTTTGTTTATATATGTGTACTCTATGTGTCTTTTTGTACCACACCATATATAGCTGAGATGCCAACAAAATTTATTTTGACTTGACGTTGAAATCTAGTGTAAAGCCATCCCAGAAGAGTAGAAGCTGTTACTATAGCAAAGGGAGACAACTCCCTATTAATACTCTTGATTTCAGAAGCAGATTGGATGAGCAGGTGACTACAAACTTTTGGACATATTGTAATATGGGCAATACTCATCATTCCAGAAGGTTTACGTAGCGTCCTCACTACATAAACAAATGTTACAGTTGTCAATTTATTGTGTTGTCTATTGCCATAACTTACGTTCTGTTGAATGTTGAATGTTGCTGTATGTTGCTCCGTGGTCCATGGAGAAACATTGTCGCATCACACTATGTACGTGTTCAAAGCTGCTGATGATAATAAAGTAACCTTGAACCTTGAAACACACCAATTTTATATTGTAAAAGCTTTAGTGACTTATAACATTGTAGGTAAAAGTCTCCATTGCAGCAGTACTACAAACTGTTCTGAACTGTTCTCCAGCCACTTCCTTTAGCTTTATAGAAAGCACACAGATGTGTGCTTTTAAGGCTCCTTTGATACCTTAACTTTCTTCAGGTCAGCAATGAGAGAAGATGATGAACAGTATGACTTTTCCAATGCTGGACATTGGATGGGGATTTTCACACCAGTGGGCTCGACTGAGCTTCTCACGTTAGTGATGAAAAACATAAAAACAGATGAGAACTGTCACAAGTGAAGGAAACAAAAATTCTTTAGCCTTAAGCACAACACTGAAATATGATTTCAAAGAGAGGAATAACTGAAAAAAGGGTTTGGTATTAACAGCCCATGCCTGGGTGGATTCCCAGTGTGTGCTTTAGAAGATACTAAACGTTTTACACCAAAGTGTTTCCGGTTGGGCTGTACTGGGTGTTCTGCACAGGCCAGCGCTCGCCAGCAGGGAGCTCCTTTCGGCCTTGTTTATTATCTTTAATTCCTCCCTCCTCTTCCCCACGCCTCCCTCCGGTCCTCATCTCTGCCTCAGGAGCACCATCACCGCTCCATCCAGCATTAACTCCTGAGTCCCAGCCCAAGCAGACAGCCTTGAGGTCAGACGGAGGACATCTCCAGGGCCACATCATTCATTTCTGGACAGCTAAAGCCAGGGAAGTATTCGCCCTGTCACACTGACACAGCCTTCTCCTCTGACTCACTTGGCGCACTCAGAAATGCCCTACGCCCTCATTCACCCATGCTTCCTGCTCTCCTGCATGGCCAATGAACTGAATGGGTTTTGCTTTCATAGTCATTCAAAACTTATGACTGGAGATTTGCTTTAAGTCCAGAAATCTGGCCACTTTATTGGGTACTTAACTCTAATTTGTTAGTTAATTAAACAGAAAGTCTGGGCCCTGGTCACGCCATCACAGATTCCCATGTTGTATTCTATTGTTGCCCCTTGAAGTACCCCCTCAACAATTACTGAAGCCCGTGAAGTGAACTACGCTTAACAATGAGCAGGTGAAAGAAGCAGTCCAGCAGGAGGTACAGTAGAGGCCTCAGCACCAAGTGGAACCCAGCTTGAGTCTGGTAGATGATCACCTTCAAAGCCCAGCTGTCAGATTTAATAGCCTCAAGATCTGAATTATTTGTAACAGTCTGTTAGACACTGCTAGATTATCTGCATGATCTTCTTTAGAAAAATACTTTAAAAAATATTTTTAAAAGACCTTAAACTAGTGTTTGTTTGTTGTGCTATGCACTTAATTGTATCATTCAGGCTGATTAGTTTGTCAAAATGTATGATTTTATATGGTTTGCATGTCTTCATCCGTCAGTGTTGCCTCACTATAACACCCAACATTACACTATACCTTTGGTGCTCAAACCTTCCTAACTCTATAGACTAATGAACCCAATAGCCTAAACTTTCTCTAAACTAAACTTTATAATGCATATTAAAACTAGAATTTTCTTTCTAATTGAATAAGATTACTTTTTTTCAATTTTACCTAAAGGATTTTCTAGAGAAAAATAGTTCTGACGCACAGTTTTTTTAATACTATAGTCAATTGTGTTACAGATACATGTGCAATAACACTAACATGTTCTAATACTCTATACGTTTAAATCAATTGTAGGAGATAAAATGTCCAAGATCCCAATTAGGCCCGGTCCGTAGTTGTAAATGGACAAAAGGGCAGCATAAATTAACCTTGCCGGTAACGTCAGACTAAGCAGGCTGTCCACAGAGAAGCCTCATTCATCAGCGATGTGTCAAGCTTTTAACTGCCATGTGTCAAACACTCAGAGGAAGTGCAGGTGTGGGTTCTGCTCCCACGCAGAGCTCCTGAACCCAGCGCTCACATGCAGCACTCTGTACTTTACGAGCTGAGGGCTGGACGCCCAGCATGCTTTCAGCTGGGAAAATAGGGGATCTCGCCGGGCTCCATCAGCAGACTCATTCTGGAGAGAAAGTTTCTCTGTCAAATGGTTGGTCTCTGTCAAATGGTTGCTGCTAATCTGCAGTTCTTTTGGATAATTCAAACCATGGATACTTTACTAGCTCTGTATCCATTTTTCTTGTCATCTCACCTTTTTTTAACTTCTGCTTAAACCTCAGTTTGGAACAAAGGCAAGTAACACATAAGTGGAACAACAGTGACTTCACTGAGTCTAATAAAACATGGAACTTTTGCACTTATTAAAACATCTAAAATACTTAAAGAGACCTTAAAATAGCGTTTTTTTGTTGTGCAATGCAGTGTTGTACTGAATTGTATCCCTGAGCTTCATTAGTTTGTCAGAATTCATGATTTTATATGGTGCGCATGTCTCTGCATCCATCAGAGTTCCCTCATTATAACACCCAACATTACATAAATGTCATACAACTATTGGGAATTTGGTGCTCAACCCATCCTAACTCCATAGACTAAATCTATAGACTAATAACTCAAACTACATTTTATAATACATATTAAAACTAGCATTTTATCTTTCTAATTGAACAAAGACACAATGAAATTGAAGAATGCCAATGCAAAAAGTGGGCAGAAGTTATTGGAAAGGATGTTAACAGAACAATTATGTATATTCAGGAGCGTCCAGCACTTCAAACCAGAGGGTTACTGCAGAAATTTGAACAAAGATGGTCATAAAGATAACAGTGAACCTATTTTATACATTTTTACCCTTTCGGACAGAGAAAAGAAGCGTAACTGATGTAAGACAGCAATAGAACCAGGTAGCTAACTTGCTAATTGTACCTTTTAGCTTGTTGCCCCCCAGTCTAACAAAGGATCTCATTTGTTTTAATCATCATTTCTTTCCACTGTAGTGCTGATTTCAAGACAGCTATCAAAGTTACACAATTCAGCAGTAATATTAGCTATATTCTGTCCTTTTACATTCGCCAGCCAAAAAACACCCAAAAATCTACCACTAAAGTATCTTTCACCTCAAGACAGATCGTTAGAAGGGAGTTTTTCTACCATTTCAAATGGAAAAAACTTACCTCAGTAGACTACTGTGGTCTTTCTGCAGGATGTGAGTGGGCAGGTTTATGCCAGATAGCAATGTGTGGCAAGGGTCGATTTTTTTCATTTTGGTCAGACTATCACTTTGATCTTTTTTCAAAGCCCATGTAGTCACTTAACATGCTGTAGGTTCAGCGTAGATGTTAAAATATGATAAAAATTTGAGGTGTTAACCTTTGGAATCTGCAGTTACCAGAAGCGATGAAAAAAGGCACGTCGTAATTTTATTCACTTTAGGCTGTTGGTGGGTAACGCCACTGTCCTCCACACTGCACACTGGGGTTCATGTCCCCTTCTGGGAAAACACACTGCACCAGTAATAAGAGCCCTGATATTACATTCACAAACACCCATAACTGTTAGTAATGTGCCAATTTTGGCCGCTGGTGGTTAGTCAAGTCAAGTCAAGTCAAGTAGGTTTTATTGTCATTTCAACAATACACACAGTATACAGTAAAATGAGATAACGTGCCTCCAGGACCATGGAGCAACACAGAGCAGAACAGAACAGAGCAACATCACAAGTGCAGACA
>JBBPCZ010000007.1:6045704-6060488 GCA_037974445.1 Brycinus macrolepidotus
AAAAACAGAGATATACACACACACACACACACACACACACACACACACACACACACACACACACACACACACACACAGATTGGATTGGAACAAACCCTGTCACGGTAGACTACTGACCAATCGTGGCTCATGAGGAGGGTTTAGTCTGAATACGGGTGGAATAAAGAGACGCGTGTCTGGAGATCTCCGGTGAGTTAGACTAGAAAAACGCGCTCTCCACTCCTCTTAGCAGAACTTCTCCAGGACTTTCACCAGTTTAGCGACTTTTCCTGAAACAGAATGAGGGAGATTGTTCATATACAGGCCGGACAGTGCGGGAACCAGATCGGAACCAAGGTGAGAACCAGGATCTTCACTGTTTTTGGACTTGGAAACTGAAATCTTACAAAACTATAATTAAACTTAAATAAAAACATGGTTTATTTAGTTTGGAGACTGATCAGCTTCATGTCAGACTCAGTGCAACTGGGCGTGCCTCTCTTTTAACTGGTTTGAGATTTTGTTAGTGGAGAATTCAGTTCTGGAGTCCTGGAGTTCTGGGTGTGGTGGGATGCGTCCAGCTGAGAGTGACCACCAGAACTCAGAGCTCTGAGGGCATGATCTCACTAATGGACTTTATATATGAATCTGGTGTGAAGTGTGTGATGTGGATCTTGTTCTAAACTGTTGTTTGGTTGTGTGTGTTGTGTGTGTTGGTGACACATCAGTTCTGGGAAGTTATCAGTGATGAACACGGGATCGACCCAGCAGGCAACTATGTGGGTGACTCAGGTCTCCAGCTCGACAGGATTAATGTGTACTACAACGAGGCATCCTGTGAGTAGCACTCTCTCTCTCTCTCTCTGTTTCTCTTTCTCTCTGTCTCTCTCGCTCTTATTCTCTCGCTCTGTCTCTCTCTCTTTCTTTCTCTCTCTCTCTCTCTCTCTCTGCCTGTGTGTGTGTGTGATTGTGAGTGAATGTATGAATCAGCGTCCTTGTTGAACTTCCTTACCTACCACACACACACACACACACACACACAGACACTCTCTCTCTCTCTCACACACACACACACACGTTTTTATGCATTATCAGGACATGAGATCATACCCATGTCCAATATGTAATAATAGTATACCTCATATGTATGTATATTTTAATATATCCCGTATCTATCTATCTATCTGTCTATCTATCTATCTATTTATCTATCTATCTATCTATCTTTCTATCAATGACAAGGGCTAAATTGTGATGGCTAGATCTATCTATCAAAATTTCCCACATGTATTGAGTTTTTTCTAAACCTAACTCTAAACCTAGGCCTCATATTTACCTCAGTAATCAAAAAGAAACGTTTTTACCCTTTCAGTTTTAATGAAAGCTTTTCAAAAATGCTGTATAAAGTCAGAACCATTTTGCTGATCCTGTTATTTTGGGTTAGCCCTGTGTTTTCCTATAAAGCCAGCCCACTGTGGTCCTTATAATGTACAAAAACAGACACTCACACACACCAGGCCTTTGCACCTCCAGCCCTCACACAACGATTGACCTCAAGCTTTTAATCATGTCGTCACACTAAAGGAATTTATTTGGCTCCCTAGCCTTCACTTTAGTATCATTTTTAGTAGGCCTGAACGTGGAGGCTTCTGCTTCAGCAGTGACCACTCCCATACATATCAGACCAAAGACTAAATATAATTCATCTGTATATGTATGTCATTCCTATGTTTAATAAATGCTTTGGATTGAATACATCTCAGTGAATGGAGTAATATGTGTTGGCTGTCTGTTCTCTGTTTGCAGCCCATAAGTTTGTTCCTCGAGCGGTGCTGGTGGATCTGGAGCCAGGCACGATGGACAGTGTCCGCTCTGGTGCATTCGGGCAACTCTTTAGACCAGACAACTTCATTTTTGGTAATTTTACAATACATTTACTTCATTTGGCAGATGCATTTATTCAAAGCTACTTACAATTTTTGCATATCACAGATATAGGCAAATGTTGTGTTAGGAGTCTTGCCCAAGGATCCTCATTGGTGTAGTGGTGTGTTGCCCAGGGTAGGAATCAAATCCCATTTTCCTGCTTGGAAGGCAGCGTTTTTATCCACTACACTAACCAACCACACTACACCAATATCTCTTCATATTTTAAGCAAGATATCTGTTGTTTCTTTTTTCATGAGAAAGCTTTATAACGTGCCTTCTAATGTTCTTCATGCCCCCAAAATTTTACTGCAAGTTTATGTTAGTCTATGGTTAATCCACAGGCTGCAAAGTTCTTTTGACAGATCAGCATGTGGCCTCATCATGTGGCTGATGACATACAAATGTGGCCTAAATGTGGTTGGGAGTGTATTTTGTGTTTAATATGTGAAACCTGAGCATTTGAGTCCTAATTATACCTAATTATGTAAATGAAAGGTCTTTCTTTACTAACTTATTAAACCATTTTTAAAGATTGTGATAAAGTAATTCAGAGCAATTACAAACAAAAAAGGCTCAAATGATGAGCAATGCACATAAACAAAAAATACCACAGAAAAAACTTTATAAAAGAGGGGGTGGGGTGGATCCAATCACAAAGTTTTGATTGTCTTTCTTGAAAAACATGGTGGGGTTCATGAATGTTTTGAGTTAGACTGATGAGAGAGTGATGGGTGTGCTCATCAGATCAAGCTTCCTGTCATTGCTTCCAGAGCCAACAGTGACTCTTTTTTCCTTTTTCCATGCTTTAATGTAAGGATGCATTTCAAAGCAGGCCCCTTCACTAGAACTCTGTTTACCAAAATGAGCAGAGAACACCCTCAAGCTTCATAATCCATAATTCATTGTCATTCTTTATTAACAATCAAGATTCAAAGCCTTTGGACAGGCAGAGTGTCCCTGAAGACTGGATGTGATCTGGCAAGGGTTTGATTATAGTGCACATCCAGCATTCATTTATTAGGCTGAATATGTCAGTGAGGACATGAGTTTACAATCCTAAAGCAACAGTTTGTCAGTTTTCACCAAGATATACAATGTATGTCCAAAATATATCCAACATCTCTTGTGAAATCAAGCATATTTATAGGGTGTTTATCCCCCTAGCTGTATTAACAGCCTCTGTTATTCTAAGAAGACTTTACTCTAGATGTTGGAAGACTGCTGTAAGGATTTGATTGCAATCAGACACAAGAGCATTAATAAGATCAGGTACTGATGTGGGATGATTAGTTCAGCTCACTCCACTCCAACTCATCCTAATGAAATAAGATTTGGTGTCTGGATACTTTTGGATGCATATTGTCTTTGCTTTGTTTCATTTTGAACTGGACCTAATGTAATGGACCTGTAAGGTTAATGTAGTTTAAAGGATAGACGTGTACCGTATATCTTAACAGACAGCAGTGTATGAACTACATGCATCTGGAAGCCTCAAATTTTGTCTATACTCTTGTCTGTTTTTACAAATAACAGTAAGTCATGCATAGTCAGAAACAACATAAGCAAGCCTTTTGAGATCTCTGAGAAACTGAATGCAGTTTGGTGCTCAATTTGCACAATGCTACTTGTGCTTAGTATACTCCATTAGCCACATATCTTCACATTTTGAACACCAGCTGTGCCCTTTTACTTGTTTAATGAACAGAATCCCTCATGGGCATGGTAACAACCATTTTTGTTCCATTATTAACCAAGCTATTAACCAACCATCCTAATCAGGACTGACACAGTGACCCAGGACTGTTACTGGCTCCACTAACAGGAATGTTAAACACATTGGATGTTGTAGAGGGTGGACTGTAGCTTCAGCAAGAAAGCTGAAATAAAAAACAGCCAGACATATTTAAGAACCCAATGTTGTCTTTGGCAGATGGCAAATTCTGTGTGCATGCCAACAAGTATTAAAAAAAGAAACACTGATCCACACATATACATATAACATAAACAGTAGTTTTGACTACAGATGTCTGTGTTGCACAGAATCTGGTGGAGCACTCTTCTCTTAAGCCCCTGAGTCACTGTGTCTTTGTAGTTCTCATAAATTACACATTTCATGCCTGCAAAACATCAAATTGGACTTTCCACACTGTAGATATAAATGAATGGAAAATTCTAACACCACAATCCATTAACCTCTGCCTCTTGCAGCATATGTTACAAAACTAATGGATACATGTGCATACTGTAAGAAACAGGTAGAAATTACAATAAACAGACCTAACATACAGCCTTATATGTCACTGACCTCGAGAATGCTTTTAATGCTTTGATTCATCATCATCTTGCTTGATTTCAGGAAGCCTTCAACATAAGCGACACACAAAGCCGTGTTTAGCAGAGTTATCTGTAACAGAATTCTCCCACACAGTCATGCATCCCAGGCATCTTCACATAGTCTGAGTCCTTGCAGTCGAAATGATAAATGGGGAACAATTGGCCCAAGGCTAGATGTTGCTAACCGCCAATGGGGGGAGGGTGGTGGAGAGATTGGATTTCATTTTTGTGGCTTAAACTCTTCTCTCCTCTTCTACCCTCTTTGTTTTTGGTGGTGGTGCAGGACAGACAGGTGCAGGGAACAACTGGGCCAAGGGCCATTACACTGAGGGTGCAGAGCTGGTGGACTCGGTTCTGGATGTGGTGAGGAAAGAGTGTGAACACTGTGATTGCCTCCAGGGCTTCCAGCTCACACACTCTCTGGGCGGAGGCACCGGTTCAGGCATGGGAACCCTGCTGATCAGCAAGATCCGTGAGGAGTACCCTGACCGAATCATGAACACCTTCAGCGTCATGCCATCGCCCAAAGTGTCTGATACTGTGGTGGAACCCTACAACGCTACGCTATCCGTTCACCAGCTGGTGGAGAACACGGACGAGACCTACTGTATTGATAACGAGGCTCTTTACGATATTTGTTTCCGCACTTTAAAGCTAACCACGCCCACTTATGGTGATCTAAACCACCTGGTCTCAGCCACCATGAGTGGGGTCACCACATCTTTGAGGTTTCCAGGCCAGCTAAACGCAGACCTGCGCAAGCTAGCTGTCAATATGGTCCCCTTTCCTCGCCTCCATTTCTTCATGCCTGGTTTCGCGCCCCTGACTGCAAGAGGAAGCCAGCAGTACCGTGCCCTCACCGTACCTGAGCTTACCCAGCAGATGTTTGATGCCAAAAACATGATGGCCGCCTGTGACCCGCGGCACGGCCGCTACCTCACTGTGGCGACTGTCTTCCGTGGCCCCATGTCCATGAAGGAGGTGGACGAGCAGATGCTGGCCATCCAGAACAAGAACAGTAGCTACTTTGTGGAATGGATTCCAAATAACGTCAAGGTTGCCGTCTGCGACATTCCACCCAGAGGGCTCAAGATGGCCTCCACCTTCATCGGCAACAGCACGGCCATTCAGGAGCTCTTCAAGCGCATCTCCGAGCAGTTCTCCGCCATGTTCCGCCGCAAGGCCTTCCTGCACTGGTTCACTGGAGAGGGCATGGACGAGATGGAGTTCACTGAGGCCGAGAGCAACATGAACGACCTGGTGTCTGAGTACCAGCAGTACCAGGAGGCCACAGCCAACGACAGCGAAGACGCGTTCGAGGAAGACGAGGAGGAAGTCAATGAGTGAAAAGAGTATGCTGCTATTTTGTGATCATACACACACATATTATTAATGTGTTGTATTTTCTTAAGCTGTGATTTTCTTTTTTTTTATGTGGATTGAAATCCTAGTCAACGCTAGGGGAAGAGTTTGCAATAAAGATTATTGGAAGAGCTAAGAGGTGTGTTTTCTTCTTAATAACCGTTAGGTCAATCAGTAGAAAGCGCCTTTAGAGAAAATAAAGACATAAGCCATGAGAGGCTGTGCATTACAATAACTTTATCACAGATTAGGGTGTTCTTCAGCACGATGCAAAGCCCAATTTGTTCCATCCTGGACAAACAGAGCATGATTTGGAGGGGTGGAGGAGTCATTTGAGATTTACCCTGGGTTTACAGCTGTTTAAGGCAGATCTGACTAAAACACAGACATGTGAAGCTTGTAGTACATTCAAGTGACATTCTTAACTTTTTTGTTGCAGTCTTATACTGAATCATATAATAAGAAATTCATGCAAAGTCTGTAACTAACAGATGATTATTAAAAGAGCAGCCATTTAGCCTGTTAACTAATGCTCTCTTAGCCTGTAAGCTTGCTGATAAGCCTAATATTTCTAGCTAAGAAAATAAGCTGGCAGCCCCTCAAGTTTTTTTGTCTATTCACTAGTTCACTCAGAGGCTTTTGTGAGCCACAACACAGTAGATATTAGTAATTTGGAGCGTTTAATTGTAGTGATGGGGTCATAGATGTGGGGATATAGAGTATTTTACAGTGGATTCAAACACAACCAGGACCAGAACTATCCATTTTGTAACTGAAAACAGTAAATCTGTGATGGTTCTTTTTGATTATTTTAGTATGATTCAGAATTTAAAAAGTACATAAATACTTCAATGTGAGACAGCAGTATAGAGACAATAAGTCAACAATATAGTCAATAAGTCAATGCACTAAGCTTTTCCTTATATTAATGTGTATAGAAATAACCTTTGGTCAAAAAATAAGCCTATACTTTATAAATATGATCATAATTGACAATATAAAAACATTACAATTATAATGTTTCAAATCATTTCTAATGTTTTATATAGTCAGTTTTTACCATATCCTTCATAAATATGATATTAATTGACAGAATAAGAAATATTATAATTGATTTGAAACTTTATAATTGACTTTCCACTTTAAGATCAATGCATCCTGAAGCATAATTATGCCCCAACAAAACACATTCAATGATTAGAATCATCCTCTGCCATTTAAACATTCATGAGCAGAGCAATAGCTCTAATTCACTCAGTGACCTGCTCCAGGGCTGAATCACTTTAACAGACAGGATATTGCATAGAAATCCACTGGCCAGGTAATATTTCTATCACCACGCTGGATGCAAGTTCAGCTTCATTTAGAGTCCCATTGAGGAGGTGAGGACTGAGCAAGCCGTTACGAACGCCAAATGCTTTGTTCATTTCTGTTCATGCCTCATAACAGACAGGCCTGTCGAGGGACACAAATCCTGCCCACCACGACCTCCCATTATTCCAAACAGCTGCTGAGCAAGGCGTTCTGCGCTTAGCACTGTGTACCAAACAATAGAGGAAGTCCAGTCTCGACAGAACTATTTGTAGCAACAGCATTCGAAAACACAATGAGCGTTTGATGGGATACAGCTGGGTGGAATTCTGTCACAGAGAGAATCAGCTCCTTTTGTTTCAGCATTGCAGACACTCCGACCCACAGCTAAAAGCCACTGGAAAAGATTTTAAACAGAGGTTAATTGCTAACTGCACCTTCTCACAAATGCATTGTTTTCTTAACGTATTTGTGTGTGTATGTGTGTGTGTATTTCGTGATACACTGATATACATTGTTGAGATTCGGCCTTACACATACAAGAACAAACACACACATACACACACACACACACACACACACACACACCACACCACCACACACACACATATATTATTATACACAGTGTACATATACATGTTACATTTTATTTGTAATTTCCTCCGGGTTCAGTAAAGTTTTCTGATTCTGATTCTGAAAATGTATCACACAAATGTATCATATAGATATAGATGTCTATTATATGTGTATGTAACATTATATGTGTGTCTATAGTGTTATATATGCGTGTGTGCTATTTCATTGCTTATATGGAATCTTTACTTTTATTGCACAATAAAAGTACAATCAGAGAATAGAAATACAAAAACCCTTTCTCTGTAGAGATAATTTACTTATAATTATTCATTATGTGTTGTATTAATAATAAAAGCACTGTGCAGAACCAGTATATAAATAACACATTATATTATTATAACTGATAACCACACATTAGAGTCAGAGCCTGAAGGGGGATTGGCTGCCCCAGGCCCCACCTGTGCGGGGGTCCACAGATGTCACTAAAAAAATATAAAATGTTCTTATAAATTCCAGCCTTAATATAACCGCAGTGATATAAATGACAAAAAAGTACTGAGTTCCTGTAACATGTGACTGCATGATGAGGAAACCATGCTGTCATGCTACTCACACAGACTGGCAAGAAGAGGTTAAACTGAATCAGCAGCACTGAAGAGACAAAAAGAACTTTAACTCAGCAGTGGTTTAACTTTTTAGCCTTTTTTATGGAAACAACTGACAACTTCTAACTTCTAACTCTAATAAAGGAACATGACCGTTAAGACGAGGGAGATCAGGAGCTTGACAGAGGAGAAAATAACAGTGAATATAAGAGAAAAATGCGAGAGGGAGGATAAGGAATTAGGATGAGGACAGCTGAGGAAACCAAAACTGAAAACGATACGAAAGGCATCAGGATGACAGACAATGACAAGATGAATATTATTAAAATGAATAATATTATGCATATTATGAATATTGTTAAAAATCTGTCACCACAAATGATATCTGTCCATTATGAAAATATTCAGATTTGCTTCAAAAGAAGGAGATTTTTGTTCACTCTATATTTTTGAAGCATGCACACTCACCCCTGTGTAAGAGCATAGTTCTGACACTATTTCACCTCTTTAAATGGTAATTGTATTGGAAAAATGGAAATATAATATTCCAAATGTTGATGTACATCAATATAATCAGAATCAGAACTTCATTGATCCCAGAAGAAACTGCTTATGTCACAACTGTACAGTCATAGAGACACAGAGACAAGAACAATATAGAATATAAAGTCTAAAAAAGTCCAAAAAAATCTGTAGTAAAAAGCTCAATATAAAATACAGTATGATATATACACAAATACTGGGATATAAACACAATAGATAAGTAACTTACAGCATTTATAACCAATTAAATGCAGTTTTTTTATTATTTCAGAGATGTTCTTCCCACTATCTCACAAACAGTGTCCAGTGAATGACATAAGGCAATGGCATTTTAGCAACGAAACAGGTCCTTTTGCCCAGGGGCTGTTCTGTAACTATCACAGTGTGGGGAAGAGTGTGTTGCCATGGACACACACTAGTCCAGAGGGTCTGCGGTGGTAACAGCTGCGGTGGGCTCAGCTGTGTGGGAGAAGAGGCTGTGCATGTTTGAGGGTCCGAATTCTGGACTGGATTTCAGGCAATCCGAGGGTGTGAAGCTTAGACATGTTCGCAAATTGTTGTAATATTTTTTTTCTACTAAGCAACGAAATTTGCATCCAGCAGTTTAATTTGCAGACAGTAATTTTATATTTTACAACCATTTACAGACAGTAGAACATGCATTTCTATATATATGGCCTGTAAACAGCTATAAAACCCAGTCCTTATTTTGGCTTTTTACTCATTTTTATAGCTCTATTATAAAATAACTATGAATCTGTGTCCTCTTTTCACAGCCACACGAATCTACTGTCCGTTCCTTACTGGCCGCAGTGGATTTTAATGGTCAGCACTTAAAGCAGCAACACGGGCTGCGTAAACTACCTCCTTAAAATCGCCCAACCTAACTGCCATACATTTACGTAATATAATATATACCACCGCATCAATTTAGCAGCGCCTGACAGGGTGCAGAGAGCAGGATGGTACGCTGGCAGGAGTCTCTAATTCCACAGTGGGCCCTCCACACCGGGAGCATAATTCTCCCCATGGGACGTTTACAGCTTCTCCAGATCTGTTTATACCAAAACAAACTGGGACAGTATTAGCTCCTCTGAGTCAGAGCTGTGCACAGAGCCAAACTGGCAGTTAGAAACCCTGTGAAATACACCAGAGCCTGAGAATCAAATGGAGTAGTGCAGGGCAATATATTGCTAATACCAGTATACCAGAACAGACCAGTATAACAAAGCAATATTGATTATTTTTGTTTGTTCAAGCAGTATTGAATAATAAATAAAACCTTTACACTAACATTGACAACATAATTTGCTAAGTGCTTCAAACTATGTTGAAACAGTTGAAAATGTATAATATAATATAATATAATATAAAATAATATAATATAATATAATATAATATAATACAATGGCTTCTGTTTGTTTAAAGAGCCCATATCCTACTTTCTTGAATTCTTAATTCATTTCCTTGAGGTATATATTTGCGAGATTTGATTTACAAAAACCGTGTCATTCATTTGTTTATTCCTCACAATGAAACAGGTTGTTTTGGTTCCTTTAAGACTAATATATGCAAATGAGCTCCATTCTGAATGGCTGCCCCGTACTGTGACTAATCCAGAAAAGTATTCTGGACTGAAACACTCCTTATAACATCACAGAGAATGGGCAAAGCTAAAGTCTGAAATATGCAAATGCTATTCTTTGTGACATCACAAAAACAGTAATATCAGTTTTCAATACAAAGGGCTGTGGACTGGTGAGTGAATGGTGCACTATGAATCTTTAAAAATGTTGAAATACTACACCAAACTGTAGTTTAAGGTGTGAAAGACATGCAGTTTTATATGATATGGGCTCTTTAAGGTTTGCAATAGTGTACTTTTTTGCGTAATTTTTTAAGAAGAGAACTGAACTCTCCAATTAAAACAAGATTTGTCAGATTTATAAGACTTTTGTTTTGCACAGAATAGCAGTAATAAGAAAGCATGGGTTCATTAACTTTATTAATACAAACTAAATCATCTGATACTGTGATTTATTTGGAGAATGTTGATACATTTGGAGAATGTTGAGATATTTAAAAACACTGCCACGCACAAGAAAGAAGAAATGAGCTTCTTATAGTTCCAGCTCAGTTGTAAGTGCTCCTTCTGAAATGTGGGAGTGAATGACATTGTGCGTTACTCAGTAGGAGTGGGATCACATGATTTATGTGTCAGCATTTTGCTTTGGCAACCTGATAAACATGATAAAGATGATTTAAAATGCCAGAGTGGATGCACTATTGAAGGTGTGGGCCCTTTTGACTGCAGGTAACTCCAGAGACTAATCCACATGGAGAATATATTCCTTAGACTAAAAAAATCTCTTCATCTGTCAGCTCTAGTAGAGGCCAAGCTCACAGTGTGGTTCCTCATCTGAGCGGAGCTGAACCGCAGCCCAGCTGCCTATTATGGGATGTCTGTAACACTGGCCTCAGACTGCAGTCAGGAAAATATTACCTAATAAGGGACAGGTCCATTAATGTGAAGTCATTTCTGCTGGACCCATCAGACCCACAGCTCTGAAAGTCCAGTGCCCCCTGTTGGATTGATGAGGTATCATCATTATTCAGCTCATAAAATACAGACCAGCTCTAATAGATGTGCTGCTGAGGCAACTGCTGGGTAATAGTAACAGTAGTAGTTAATACTAACTAATACTAACTAATAGTAACAGCGTTTTGGGAACATTCTTAGAAAAAAAGGGTTCTTCAAAGGCTCTTGGCTTGATTCCAAGAAAAGCTTTCTAATGATGTGAAGGTTCTTTAAAAAGTCCTTCACACTCACATCTCATTTACAAAAATGTTTCTTTAAAGAACCATCTGCTGAAAGGTTCTTCAGGGGTATCACTCCAGAAAACTATTTTGTCACCTTTATTTATAAAAGTGCAAAACAGCTTTTGTATTACTTTGCTTTAAGTACTACATGCACACTATTTGGACAAAACCATTGGGACACACCTGTTTTTCAGGGTTTGGGCTAGGCCCCTTACTTCCAGTGAAGGGCAATCTTAATGCTTCCGCATACCAAGACATTTTGGGCAACGCCATTTTCCAACTTTGTGCACACAGTTTGGGGAAGAACCTTTTCTATCCCAGCATGACTGTGCCCCATAAAGACATGGCTGGACGAGTTCGGTGTGGAAGAACTTGACTGGCCCGCACAGATCCCTGACCTCAAGCCCATCCAGCACCTTTGGGATGAACTGGAACAGAGATTGTGAGCCAGGCCTTCTCGTCCAAAATCAGTGCTCTACACTGATGCTCTACAGAATGAATGGGCACAAATTCCCACAGAAACTCCAAAATCTTGTGGAAAGCCTTCCAAGAAGAGTGGAAGCTGTTATAGCTGCAAAGGGGGACCAACCCCTTATTAAAGTCAATGCATTTGAATGCAATGTCATTAAAGTCTCTGTGGTTGTAATGGGTAGGCGTCCCAATAGTTTTGTCCATATATATATATGAGTTATATGCCCATATAACACAAGATATTCTCATATAAAGTCACATAAAAGTCTTTTGATACTAATAAAGAGAAAAGCATTCTAAATTTGTCCTGTCAAAAATCAAGGACAGCGTTTTAACATTAGGTGTAATGTGATGGTATGACCAGAAGGTGGCATTATTTTACAGCCTATTTTCTGCTAAACTTTAGGGAGTGCCAAACACTGGTTAATTAATCCCTGGAGGGTCCAGACAAGCTTCATTCGGATAAATTCTAACATTGCAAAATGTCAGTGGTCATAATATAGACAGTAATGACATGCATATATAAATATACAGCAGTGGGTCAGACAGGTACAAACACTGAGAGAGGATTTGTGCACTATTGGAGTTTTTGTCACATTTTATTAATGGTGAGTTTCTCTAGGACTTAATAAAGTTCATGGATCTAAATCTTCATTACTGGAATGTGTGTGTGTGTGTATTTTAAGATAGAGGATAGCCCTATCTCAAGAGGATCTGTGATTTGCTGGAAGGATTAATGGGTTTGGAGAATAGAGCTTGGCACAGAGCACACAGGAGCAGCAGTGTCTTAACTGGCAATTAACATAACGGCAGAGAGTTTTTACAGAACATGAATGAATATTAGTCAGCCTGTGGCTGGAGCAGCCTGCTCTTTTTCCTTTCTTTCCTTTCCTTGTCTTTCTTTCTTTTTTTAAAGGGGAATTGATTAGGAATTCTGAGCACTTGCCGTCTCTCCACCACAACAGATAGCCTCAGAGGCGCTCGGCACTCAGCTCATCAAAAGAACAAACCACAAAAAGCCTTCATTCACATGCTCCACAGTCACGAAGGGCGAGGCAATCAAATTCAGTGCTTTCTTTATCAGTGATAAGAAAAGTCAAATAACCAGCCACCTTGCTCAAGTAAAAGAAAACAAAACAGAAATGCACATCACATCAAGAGCACAGCAAAGAGCTGTAAGGCCATGTTTTGGTGCTTCTCATGCGTAACCCAGTTAGAGCAACGAAGTGCTGGAAAGCCTGCAGGCTGGGCAGTGGGGTGGAGTGGAGTGCTGTGTGTGTGTGTGTGTGTGTGTGTGTGTGTGTGTGTTGCATGCATGGCACAAGAGGGAGCTTTGGCAGGACATGCTGAACACCGCAGCCGCTGCTGAGCCTCAGTGTGTCTGCAGGAAAAGGCCTGGCTGCCGTGGAAACGGGAAGAAGGCGACCCAAAGGAGGCAAGCCCTCAACAAGGGGGCGGGCATCGGATCAGAGAGAGAGAGAGAGAGGGAGGGAGAGAGAGAGAGGTGGGTAGAGTAAGAAAGAGCAAGAGGCTGAAAGACAGGGAAGGAAGGAGAGAGAGAGAAAGAAGGAGAGAGGGAGAGAGAGAGAGGTGGGGTGGAGTAAGAGAGAGAGCAAGAGACTGAGAGACAGAGAGGGAAGGAGAGAGAGAGAGAGAGAAAGAGGGAGAGAGAGGGAGAGGGAGGGAGAGAGAGGCAGAGAGAGAAAAAGAGAGGGAGAGAGAGAGAGAGAGAGAGGTGGGGTAGAGTAAGAAAGAGCGAGAGGCTGAAAGACAGAGAGGGAAGGAGAGAAAGAGAGGGAGAATTAAAAGCCTGAAGTAGGCAGCGAGGAGGGGACAGAGGGAAACAGTGAGAATAGAGAAAGGGCAGTTGTAGGTATAAAGGGAAATTGAAAGAGGGAAACAGGGAATGGAGAAAAAGAGAGTAAGAGGGAGAGAAAGGAAGAGAGAAATATAGTGAATGAAAGAGAAGGGAGAGGAAGAGAGAGAGAGGAGAGAGAGACCTCAATTCCACTTTGAGGAAAAAAAAAACAGACAAGCTGCACTGCGCTGCTGGTTTCATCCCCTCACCAAAAGAATACGGGAGGAATACAGACGAAAAGAAGCAGAGAGAGGGGGGGGGAGGAGAGAAATCTATTCATTTCTTACTGAGTAAATCTCCGGAGCGACCGGCCTAAGCATGGGGGCATCCCAAGAGGAGAAAAGGAGCAGGGGATACCCTACTGACCCGAACACCCAGGAAGGGGCCCCAAACTGCCCTCAACACTCAGCCAGGACCTCCACAGATGTCAAGGGAAGGACCACTGACCACTAACAAAGCTTTCTTTCTGCTGCTGGACTGGTCAGACACACACACACACACACACACACACACAGGCCGGAGAGGACACAGGATCGTCCCTGGACAGGAGTGTGTCCGGTCTGTGTGTGATGTTGTGGACAGTGCAGAGTGTCCCGGGACTGGGCCGGGGGGGCACCGTGCTCAGGTGGCTGCGGGGCAGAGTGTGCCGCAGGAGCGTCCTGATCCTGGTCCTGCTGTGGCTGGTGTCCTGGCTGTCCCTCAGCGGCCTGCTCTTCGTCCACAGGAGCATGTTCTCTGACCTCTGCACCGACGACAAGAGCAGGAGGATCCTCCAGAGAGTGGTAAGGACACTATGTTACATTGCATAAGACACCACACTTTATCTATAGTACACATAGAAGAGTGACACATAGACATATATATGTGTGTGTGTGTGTGTGTGTGTGTAAAATGCACTGGTTGCTATTCTTTAATGAACTATTGCAGTGTGAGCTGTGTAAAAAATCAGAAATGCCTCCATATGTGTGTAAGTGCAGTAGTGTTTGTATAGCAGCT
>JBBPCZ010000007.1:6092334-6107343 GCA_037974445.1 Brycinus macrolepidotus
CAAAGCTGTCATCAGAGCAATAGGTGATGTTTTCAATATTAATCTACAATGTAGCCAATAATAAAAATAAAGTAAATTGTTGAATGAGAAGGTGTGTCCAAACTTTTGACTGGTAGTGTATATAATAATAATAATAATAATAAAAAAACTTAAGAAGAACAATAGTGTGATTGTTTCTGCAATCATACTAATAATATCTGTTATAATTACAGTTACAATATGTGCTATATTACTACAATTTAAGAAAAGAAAAAGTAAGGTGGGTAGTCCAATAAATACAGATGATTAAAAAGCTCTATTAACGAGTTTCATCAGGGCAAGAAGAGCTTTCTGTAATTAATCAAATGCTTAGAAACCCCCGGTGCATAAAATGATCCATCTTGCCAAAAGACAAATTTGCCTGGTCTTGCACAGAGCCATGCCCAGAGGACACAATGGAATGGAATGAAGTCTGAAACCACATCATTAATCTATATCTCTGTGAGATTAGTTTTCAGATTGAGTGTGTTGAGTTCAGCTGAACATATCTCCAAGCAACACTTTGTCTTATCATATGCTAACAGATGGAAGGGCAGTCAGTGGTGGTGTACCGCCAACACAAGCACATGGTGATCGTGGAGCATGTTTTGATTTTGCTTATAAAGAGATCCAAATGGCCACATTTCACAGAGACTCTGACAGACCTGAAGGAAAGTCAACAATCTCACTCTCTGGCAGTTATGTCCAAACAAGTAGGCTGCAAACAACGAATCCAACATCATAAATTTCCACTGGCACTGTGACTCGCTGCTAAAGAGACCAGGCTTTTTCCCAGAAACAAGGCCCTCGGTCTATTGATCTGAAACCAACACTACTAAGGGAGTTTGTCTAGTCACTCATTAAATAAAAACACTGTAGATTAAAACTAATGGTGCTCAAAACCCGTATCGGGGAGCCAATAAGATCAACATATTCTTACAAGAAGGGTTCTATTTAATACCAAAAAAGGTCCTATAACAAGGAGAAACCTAACTACTTTACCATTCATTCGCAACAAGAAATTCGTGACAGGACTGAATTTGAGGTTGGCAAACTTCTGTTTTGCCTAGGGCAGCAAAATGTTACACACAGGATCCGCCTTCATCTTTACTAAAGAACCCTTGAAGAATGCTTTTTTTAAGCGTGTACATCTGCTGTCAGAGGCAAGAGTTGACCATTCCAAAGTATTAGTGTAACAGAGAGAAGGACAGGTTATTTGTTTCATCACTTCATTTTTTTCTCCTTTTTAATCCGAGGTAAAATCATGACTCAAGGACTTTCCGGAATCCTGTGGGATTCAGTCCATCTGTACAGTGAGCTCTGTAAAGCTTATCACACAGATTTTTCCAACGAGATAGAAAAGCTCAGCATCCTGCATTCTTTTGGGACTTACAATAGGTAAGTCCATCCAGAATGCAGGATAATTTCGAAGCTGCCAACAGAGGCAGCCTGTCATCAGACAGCTACTTCGTCACTCACTACATTAGGCCTGACCAGAGTAATGGGAGGAGACGGAGCGCATTCTTGAGTGGCTAGAGCATGCAACTTAGAACTGTACTTTCTCCATCCGATGATAAATTAGCTCAGGTTTTCAACCATGACCACTCCACAACAATTTCCCTTGACCTTTCTCAGGAAAATAGCAGCAGATGTCTTTGTGGGGCGCCTCACAAATGACAGAACAGGCCAAATAAAACAGCGTGTTTATGGCCCAGGCTAATACAATCCACCCATGGTAGATCCTGGTAAATGAATAGATGAAATAAATAAATACAGTATTCCTCCACAAGCTCTGCATTATGTATAAACACAGCTAGGCTACGTGAACACGACCATTGTTGTTCACCTGGAACTCTGATATTTGCAACAGTTCCTGCAGAGCTGCAAAGTTGTAATAGATTTGGAATGTTCAGGCTGTTTCTAGGGGAATCACCTGACTTACAAAAACATGTTAGCAATTCCTGAGAAATTCATAAACAACTTTGTAAGGAATGGCCTAGTTTATAATTACTGGCTGCCTGCCACAACCTTGAAATAATAAGCAACACTTGGTGTGGATAAAAGAATGCAAGGTGAATAAAAATTTCTGTTTTCTAATATCCTTACGAGTGATATCATCTCTAAGAAATATTGAGAAGATGCACACCTTGTTTATGTAATCAGTACAAACAAAGTCACTCAAACTGACAGACTTGGCAACGCCCCCAGGCAGTTATTTCCAGTCAGACCAGGCTCCAGTTGAACAGGGTGAGACCTATAAACCTTAAAATTGACATTTTAAAAACACACACTAACATTTCAAAAACATATTTAAAATCACTACCTCATAAATCATTTGTAATGATTGCCTCAAATGAAGCACAAAACATTCAGGTTGTAACTTTTATGATGCTCACATGTCTACAACAAAGGTTACTTTTACAATTACCAACAAGACTGGTGGGATCTCCTGTAATGCAGGTGTTACGCTGAAACATTTTTATTTCAACCAGTGTATGTAGGCCTTTTTTAATAATCAAGTTAAAGAAACTTTTATAGCCACAACAGCAGGGTAACACAGCTGGAAACCCAAACACCTCTCAATAAAATGTGCTACAATTTGCTGAACGGCTTGATTAATCTCACAACAGTTGCAATGAAAGATAGCATTTCTGGGAGGAGTTCTGTGGAACACTGTAAATCACTACACTTAGATGATGTTCATCCAGTTTTTTTACTTTGTAGTAAATAAACAAATCTCAAACTATTTCAGTTACATTATTTTAAATAACAGCATGCTTTTTTCCAGATCAAGTAGAGGAAAAAAATATGTAAACTAAATGTGGAGGAAAAAAGTATAGAGTCATCAACCAAAAATAATCACAAATAGTCCTTAGGTGCTCACTAATGAAAAGCAACATTCTCCATCAAGCTGATTCTAACATTCTTGAATAGCGGTGGAAGATCAGCTTGGCAGGATGGAGCCATCTCATGGACCTTTTTTATTTTCACCCTAAATTTTCAATTTTCAGATCGAGATCCTGACTGTCAGCTGGCCATGTCATTGATATGCCTTTAATGAAGAAAAGCTTTAACATTCTTGCAAGATGCATTATCATCATGAAAAAAAATGAATAAATGAAGACTTCATATTACTCACATCATCACCAAACCTATTTTCCATCAATGGAATGGCAAAAGTGGCCAAAATTTTGATGTACTACCATCTCCCCTGGTCCCCTAACATGCCACCTCATGCAGATTTCATCCAATCATCCATACTCCATGATTCTCTTCAGCCCAGTTTAAACTTATTTTCTTTCGTTTAGGTGTTAATGTTGGTTTTCTTGGCTTTTCTGTTTGTAAATCCCATTTCTTACAGTTTTGGTTTGCATTTTCTATTTTCAAGGCACATTGCTCTGAGTTTTCTACCCTGAGGCTTTGACATCTTCTGTGGTCTATCCGTATGTTTTCATTTTATATCGTCTCAGCTTGTTCATACTTACACCAAATTTTACACATCATTTGCCACACTCAGTGTTAGACTTTTATAATCCTTTATACTGTTTCAGTTAACTCTCTTGTTGGGGCCATGTTTCCAATAAGCCAAGTCCAAAAGCTCATTAAGGTCTGCAAGCACTCTCTTTTAACTGCAGACTAATTTGCAGATGATTCCATATTTTTCCTCAGTTACTCAATTACATTTTGTTTGTGGCATGTTTTAGGAAGCTAGAATATTCAGCTATTAAAAGCTGTTTTGTGTTATATCATTTGTTATAAATTTTTAAAAAGCTGAGAAAACAACCTCTAAATGTGGTGATTCCATGAATGTTTGCCAGGGGCTGTAGTCTAGAAGTTAAATTATACCAATAATAAATATTTCAAATTATTTTATATTTAAATTATTGGAATACGGTATCTCCTCTAATGAAAAGTAGAGGGCTTTGCAGGACTGCAGAGCAGCAGACACACTGAGCTAATTAGAAATGGCAAAGGGGAGGATGGAATCAATAAGTACTCTCTCTTAAAAGATTGTGGACACATTTTCAAATAGCCAGTGTCTCTGATCAATTCTCAGAAATCACCCCAGATCGCCTCACTTTCTGCTATAGCCGTGGACCTTAGCCCTTCTTCTCCTGACAGGGCAATGCAATCAGCAACAGTGGGCAGCCATAAAAGAAACCTAAAAAGTGAAACCTTGTGAAGAATGAGCAGACTCACTGAATGAGACAGTTCACCCAGCAAACTTGAGCAAACGATGAAGCTCTAAAGCAACTCACTGAAGTGGCCTATAGAAAATTTCAGGCAACAAAGCCCAGTGTTTGGCTCTGGGAGTCAAGATTGGCTGAGGTCGCTGTGCAGTTGCCAGCTCCTTTTGTTTGATTTTCTAGGCCATCCTTTCATCAAGGTTCCATTTCTTTATTGTTAAAAACAGCTATAGAAAATTCAACAGCTGATATGCACTAAGACAGACCCAGTCACTGAAGTTGAATAATCCTTTAGAAAACACTCCTGAATATGTATGTGGTAGGTATACATTTCCCATATGGTCTACGTGTCAATCAGAAGGACAAATGAAGTTTAATATAGTTTTAACCACTGTGTTGTTTTTGTATCTTTTACACAGGGAGTAATGCATTCGCATGTATTTTGGTTTATTAATTTTAGAAAAGAAGCGGTTTCATATCTGAAGGGATTCATGGTGACAGAGTCCTATTAGCCATGGGAAAGTCCATTCTGGTTTAACAAAAAGTTTGAGGTAGAGCAGTCTGCCAAAATAACAGAAAGAATAGCTCCTACTGGGACATGCTGATGTCCTGTGGCATGCCAAAAAACAGATCAAAGTATTGCATTATTCTATATTCAAAGTCAGTTTTAAATGAGTAAATTGTGTTTGGCGTTATTCAGCTAGTTCCTGGAAGGAAACTATTGTGGTTAGGTTTGTAACTAAGCTGTATTTTGTCTACAATAACACAATCTACCAACCGAGGAGCCTTTCTCATACAAGGCTTTATGTAAGCACCACTATTTGGAAATAGCGTATCACCACTGGTTTCACCACTGTTAGTGTTTGGAACCAAGCTTAAACCTCTTTTTTCGCCTGGTGTTTCGGGTGCTGCAGGCTCTTCCAGGTGGGATTAGCCAACCTGTCATACCTGTTCCCACCTGTCCTGTCACCTGGGCAATTGTGACACAAGCATTTCCCTTTTAAAGCATTTCACCTAATCTCTCGCACTGGGAGTGGAGACAGGGCCTCTTTGTACAGGCAATCAAAGGCTTACAAGGATATTTCTGTTAATATTTCTCAGGATCATACAAGAACAAAGCCAGCTTTGTGGTTCCCATTTCTCAGTGCCAAGTTGTTCTGGATCCACAGAAAATTGCGGGTATTTTTATTAGACAATAGAAGTGGGAATTCTAATGCTTTTGCTATTAGGCTCTGTGAAGGAGTCCATTAAATCTGCACAAGAACTGTGTGCCTCCACTTGTTAAACCGAGGCACCAAATTTAGGTTTCCCTCCTCCTCTCTCCCCCACTCTCTGATTAAAGGCCTGAGGGAAAAGCGTATTGGCAGGCATGCCTCTTAGGTGCTGTCTGATAATCCCCAAGAAAAGCCATTTAGATTCTGACCTGAGATCTGGCTGTAAGTTTAGACCAAAACTCCATGAGCTTTCTGGGAAGAGCTACAGGCCAAAACGGAGTTAGCTCTTTAAAGAAGGGTACTTATTTTTACGCTCTATACAGGTCATTCATAATTACTTAACTGTATTAAGGATTTAACCCATTGAACTCACTATTATTACCAGTGGTAACAAAAGCACGGTGTAATAGGATATTACTTTTTACTTATTTTTTAAACTGATTAAAATAAGCAACATGAAAAAAGCTTGGGAGTACAGACTCAACTGTATATACACAATGTAAATTAATGTAATAAATTGTACTACTTACTACATAATTAAATAGGTAATGACATCTCTCCACAGAGCAGAACCCAAAATGTTATTTGCTTTCAAAAGTCAGTCCTGAATGACAGACAAAATACAGTGCCGCTGAATCATTAAAATGGACAGTGCCGTGAATAAGGACAAGAATATATAACTTTATATAACTTTCAGATGCTTTAAATTTGATCTTTCAGACACTGCCATATAACAATGTCACATATTCCAGATGAAGTTATGTACTTTAGTTTAGATTAAAGTGTAAATACAATGCAATGTAAGCCATCTGCTCTCTAAATATCACTATTTCAGTGTTCAGATGTAACAGAATACTAGTATCAAGAACACATATTTAGAATGCCAAAACTATTTACTTCAGATTACATTTTGAGAAAGGTATTTTTCATTTTTCATATTTTTCAATATATTTCTAGAATACTTACTCTAGAAAATTAAAATCATTCATCTTGAAAACAGCAATAACAATAATAACAAAAAAGCCATCAATGCTTGTTTATGAAATATTTTAAAATCTGCACATGCCATGTAGTAAATACGATTGATAGACAGACTTTAAAGAACTCAATAAACGTGTTCTAGCTAAAGCCTGAGGAGACTGATAAATCAATGTTATGCTCCAGTTATCTATATCAGTGTTACTGGGCTCTTCTGAGGGATGATTAAACGGAACAGTCTCCTCAGTAGTGGACATGTTCACAGATTAGAGGCTTAGTGGAGTTTAGTGGTGTACTGAACTTGTGTGAAGATTTCATGCCATGATGTTCCACATGACAAACTGAAGATCACACAGACACCCACTTCATGGTCAAATGTGCCACATTTTAGAACTGGGATATGGTACATGTTTAATATCCAACATTTTATAATTGTTTTAATGCAGTAGAATGGTGAGTTTAGCAAAAAGTGTGTTTGAAAAAAAAAAAAAATAAAAAAAAAAAACAGATAAAACTATAAAAACTAAATGTATTACAAATTTACATTTAGGGCTCCAAAAGCATGCATACTAACAAAAACTACTTATAATGGCCAACAAATAGATATGTAGAATTTGTGTGGAATGCTATCAAAATGCCATGAAAAATGGCATCAGAATTTTGTTTTTGTGATTTTCGTGCTTAATCATCCAGTGTTTACTTGTCTTTAGATCTTTTCACACTGAGTACAGAGTTTGTTGGATATACTGGATATATTGAGAATGAATGGTGAGGATTTAACAATAAATCCCCCACATGAAGACACATGCTTTTTAATAGTGAGAATGTGGGAAAGAAACCCAGAGGAAGAACAAATGGACACATTAAATGGAAAACTTCCCTATAAGCTCCAGAAAGCCTTGTGCTTTGTTACTCCCCTCTGGCACAAATACAAACAGTCCAAGATACAAAGTATATGTATTTGCAATATATTAATGGTTTTAAATAATAAGAAATCATTAATGTTGTCCTGATGTATCAATTTTTTTCCAGCATAGTCCAATTCTACATTTACCAAAAGTTGTCCCACCTTTGCTTAGTTCATAATACCTGCTTAAGGAATTGTGGCAGAGTTAAAAAAAAAAACAAAACAAAACAAAACAAAACAAAATAAACAAATAAAACTTTGTTCAAATGTTTAATGTTAATTTTTCTTGACACATTATCAGAAGAATTACATGAAGAAAACTGCCAATCAGTACCAGTGAGGAACATTGTGGATTAAGTTAAAATTAGATAAATGTATTCTGAATATGTCACTTTTTACGTACTAACCATACATATTACTGAGTAGATTTAGGACAGTGTATTCAGTATTCAGCCATCATTACTTTAATCACGAGTCTTGATCTATTTCTAAGTGAATCGTGGTTAAGTTTGTGGCTGTTGGGAGCACATTTTTGTAAAGGTCTTCACCAGAATGAGAGAATGCTTTTCTCTTTTTCTAGCAGCTGATCAGCTCTGTACTGTCTGCATACTGTGCCTGTCTGAACGTTCGACTCCTTTGAAACTCACATTGTTCTTTCAGTATGAACTGATGCTAATAATAGCAGGTGAGCCACAAAAGAAGAATGAAGCTATATTGATTTTGGCACATGGACCACAGAACATATTTTTGGCCAGACATCAGTGACCAGATGAATTAAATTCAAAAACAAACCGATTAATCATAATGGGATCAAGTAAGATTGCTTTGATTGAGATTAGTTAAAAAAATAAAAGTAACAGTGTTTTTGTTTGCATCCCTGCCAAAATTTCTAACCAATTAATTAACGCTTGTATGTAATTTGGTGCACTTTCGTTGCTGTAGTGTAAAACCAATCAAACCAAATGAGAAAGATGTCATAAAAAACCTAAGCTCTGGAGTGAACTTAGCTTTAGGTGTGAAAGCAAATGTGTTGATATACTTTAAATGATTATCAGTATGAATCTGCAATGGTCGTAGTTTTTACAGTCTGAAAGTAACAACTGTGGAGTGAATGGACTTTTGTAATTGGCTGAACTTGGATATCCACCACTAACAGTAGTCTTGCACAAAGTGACCTTTGAGCAAGACTACTGTTGTGCTTTCCTCTTCTTCTCCTCTGTACTGTCCTCATAATCTGCCTGCCTGATTGTTCGACTCTTTATTGAAACATATTGTTTTAAAGCATGAGCTGATGCTAATAAAGGCAGATGAGGAATAAAATAAGAATGAAGCAATATTGGACTTTTGTTATTGGCTGAACTTGGATATCCACCATCTTGCACAAAGTGACCTCACAGCAATGTAACAGCAAGACCTACTGAAAGACATGGCAGAGTCGGGTATTACTGTTATTGGGTTTGGGATAATTTAAGGAAATTATACAGATGCTTTATCCTGAATGAAACAGTCAAATCGCAGAAATTACATTATAGAACCTCTTTTGATAAAACTAACCTGACTCAAATAGTGCTAAATTATTTTCTAAATAACATTAACTCCTCAGCAGGCTCTGTGCTGATATTCTGTGGAAATTCTCAATAACAAATGAAAAGAAAATAATGATAAATAAAATCTAATCATGTATAAAGATCATTCTGTGGGACATGCCAAGAAATAACCAGTGGTCGTTAAGGCATCCAGTTCCGGCCTTTCCAAGTAATGGCCATGAAATGGTCCAGATAACATTTCTTTTACTTGAGGCACTCTGTTTGAACAGAGGCCATTCTTACGTCTGTGGCACAGTTCAACGAGTTCAAAAGTACAATGGGCCATTTTTACGCTTGGCACTGACCGCCAGAAATCCGTTTTCGACACAAGTCAGTGGGGAGTATCGTTATAAGGAGGACATTCATGATATTTCATAAGGCAGGCAAAAGAACGCTAATGGATAACATGGCTGGCGCTACCACCGATTCCCCTCACTCCGCTTCATATTTAGTCTGAGGGAAATCAAATAACCACTATCTACATTCTTTGGCAAAAATGAAAAGCAGACACCATGATAGTGAGCAGATGTCTCCAGCGGAAATGTTACAGAGCCCCCGAAACCACTTACTCATGAATGCATTTTACATAAATTGCTCTCTTGTGAAAAAAGGGAAGAAAAATCTATTTTTCCAGGGACTGCATGTATTGCAAAAGTTTTACTTCATTTCGTATTTTATTTAACTCTTTCTACGCTGAGGCAGAGCGCTTTTAAGCCCCAGATATAAAGTGTTGTAATGGAATATCCACCCTCCACAGAACAGAATGGAATGCTAAAATAACACTCACCGACTCCACCTGAAGCTTTAAATGTGCTATGTGCTTTCTTGAGATTTGTTTAAAGTAGTGGCGTATGATGCCAAAGGCTGGCTCTTCACACTGTCTGAATGAATGCTGTAGAGGCCCATTTGAAAACACTTGAATTCTTTATGCAGTCACGCCATATCCACCTACTCTTTTCCGCTCCAGTGCTGTGTGAATACAGCCTCCCTATTGTCCTGGTAGCAGCATGACTTTCTTAACCACAGCTAATTCAGAGACTCTATAGTTATATGACATCCATTATAATACTACTTTCTTAAGTGCACTTAGAGAGAGATATGAAGTAGTGCTTACTAACTAAGGACAAACGATGAACCTGACAATTGTCATTTGCCTGCTGTTAAAAGGCTTGCAAAAGGCATCTCTCTTGTTTGTAGCAAATAGTGCAAAGTTAAGAAATACTCTTTAATATACACAAATCATTATTAAGTGAAACTAAGAAATTTTCAATTGTTTTCTTCACAGTTATGACTTATTTATTATTTATTAATTATGACTTTATTGTGATAATTAATAATATCTCATAATAATGAGCAAGTTTCTCAATTTTTTTGAAATATCTATTACTGTAACTGTATGGCAGCCTGCAAAAAAAATTATTTTACATTTTATTATGTGCACTGAGAAATGTATATAGTCATCTAATATTTTAAAAATAGTTTTAGAATTGTTACACTGCCCCCTACCCTCATTTTTCCAATTACACTACACTTGGTGTTATCTTAAATGTCATAGATAGCACAGTGAATCAGAGTCTACTTTATTTTGCATTTTCATAAATTGTAAAATCGACTCACAACACCCACATCATGTGGTGTGTGTGCCCACATCAACAGGGCACAGTTTACTAACGCTGAAGGAGGTCGTATTGGCCACTTTCTCTCTGCTCAGTTAACAAGATCTGACAAAATAATAAGATCTGACTAAAATCACTTTGTGGGACACCCAGCCACAGATGGCTGTTGCAACACCAGAACAACAGGCCAATGCTCAGACAGTTGCGCTATTCAGTTGCGCTATTCATAGCTTTTGAATGAAGATTACAGTAGAGAATCAAGCAGTAGAATTAAGCAACACATTTAAAGAGAGAGAGTGTTGTTAAATACCCACAGAAACATGATGAGGAATGATTTGTTACCATACAATTAATCAGACCAGTTCTTCTCAATTCCACAAACACGTTTCCAAATCCAGGATTACTGCAGAACTCGATATGCGTGGTATTTTTAGGACTAATCTTGCACTGAACAACTTTACCACAGTTAAGAACTGACAGAATGAACTGAGCACATACATAGTGAGCAACAGAAGGGTTAACTAGATCCTGTGGAAAAGTATAAAGTCAACCAGTTGCCACCTGCTCTGTGTTAAGGTTGGCCTCTTTGGAATTACACACATTAACACGCTTTAAACCCAACGATACTTGCCCCTTTAGCTGGGCAAAGCCTTGTACTAAGTACAGGAGAAACTGAACTCTATTCAGTTAAACTCTGTGACTAAGGCTACTAAAGTATTTTCAGCAGTAAGGAAAGTCTAATGTCAAATTATATTACACTGTTAAAAGTGATTTTACAAACTTACTGAACATTATCCTTGAGTTATTTATTTTAGTTCATTGTTTAGGGTAAATAATTTCTAGATATTAATAATAAATAAATTAGATTTACCCACAACTACAGTATACAGGTATGTGTCCATTCTACACATAGTGACCATGTATATCATGTAAAACCATCTACTTTATAAAGAAACAGAATTTCACACACTCACTATAAACAGAGATTTTAAATAATCAAAGAGATTTTAAATAATCTCCTTGTGACATTTCCTTTTTTTTTTTTGAGGAACAAGGTTTTCCAGACAAGTTTTTTTTGGAGGCACAAGGTTTTCTCAGGACAACAATAAATTTCACACAACACCTTCCTCTCTGATTACACCTCATCAGTCTTAAAAACCACCATTAACATTAACAGCTCCATTAAATGAGTGGTGCTCGTTATCCAGAAGATAGTAGGAGGATTTTAAGCAATGTTTCCTCGATCAGAGCTCAGGTAAACAGTGGCTTTGAGTATAGCCTAGAGTCCTGAACTGTAAAGCTGGAGCATGACTCAGCACGTCTCAGGGAGAGGAATGTGTATATGTGCCCTTTGGCGGTTCTCTTTCAAATGCACTGTGTTTCTGAAGAAGCATTGCTCTTAAAGAGCAGACAGCCCCAGCTGGGCCCACACACCTGCCAGTGGGTGCTTGAAGACTGAACAAGAGCATTGTTTTTCTTCACTCTGGTTTCAAAGAGGAAATACTGAGCATCTCTCAGGCAGCATTTGTTTGAAATTAAGAATGAGAGTTTGAAAGGAAACTGAAAGACTGAGTCCTTGTCATTATTAATATGCACCTACACCAAGGACAAGGGAAACTGAAAACAGAGCAAAAAAAAAAAAAAAAGTCTAAAACTTCCATGCATTCACATGCCAAATGTACCTGGCAAAGAGCCACTCAACTGCACTTTCTGCAGAAGATTTGAACCATAAGTTTCCTTGGAATAACAACCACAAGACCGTTTTCACATGTGCTCCAGAATTAACACCAAAACGGTCCAGTTAATTACAAAAATAATTGCTCCTCAATGTCACAAACAACAAAACCACCCATAAAGTATCATAATATATGCAACTGGTTAGGGTAATCACAAACAGTCGCCCTACAAGAATGAAGAGAAGTCCGATTCAATTTAAAATCTTTGACGTAGAAAATGCAGACCACTTTTAAAAAATTTAAAAACTTTAAACTTGTACAAAAATCTAGTCTTACCCTTGCATGAACTATTCTCTCTGCAAAGCTCCATGAATCAGATTTGTACGAGTCATTAGCCTTTTTTCAAGTAAGAACCGTTGAGAACACCGGCTGACATTGTGCTTTTGAAAGCCCAGAGAGCTGCAGAGTTTTGGTTCCTTCATTAGCCATCAAAGTGGCTTGGGCCAATTTCCATTTCAGTCAGAATCCTCCGGCTCCCTGCTCCTTGTCATCACGAGCATCATTAGGACCAGCATGAGCCACCGTCAGAGCTTTTTTTCATGCTTGCATCACACACTTCTTTGCAGTGGTGGCACCCGGGGCCCGCTGCTATATGAAATTCTCTGTGTAAGTTTTACGGAAAGATCACTCCGAGAACTCCTGCAGTTGGTGTTAAAACACCAAAAGACTGGGTCTCAGTGAGGATACAAAGCAGCATTAGGTTGGATATTTTTATCACAGCTAATGAAATCGGCTTGAAGCTGATTGCTAAATAAAAGAAACAACAGAGACAACAATACAGTAAGAAAACATTTGTATTCATCTTTTTTTATATGGCAGCATGGCCTCCTTTTACATATTATGTGATCAAGTTTAACCCTGCAAGATCAGATGTTGCCTGTCACAAAACTCTTTAAAGGATGTCTAGTATAACCAAGTTCAAACCAATATAAACAAAAACGATCCTTTGAATACTGCAAACAGAAATATGATTATATGAAGACTGGATTCGATATCTGTGTTAGATCATGTTTGATATATATCTATGTTAGCTGTCAAATTTATAAAATCTAGTTCTATCTGCAGAGAATAAAATGTAACTCTGTTCTAATCAAACATCCAAAAGTTCCAGTGAACTGTGAAAAGTTGTCCTCAGTGTGAGTGCTGTGAGGAAAAACTCTGTAGGCAAGATTTCTGCTCAGGTGTGGATTACCTGTGAGAGGAACCCTATACCTTGAACCATTTGGATGGTGGCTGCACTGCCTCATGGTTCATGCAGACACTGCATGACCTTTGACATAAGCTCCTCCTTCTTGTCTTTTAATCGAACAGTGACTCCTTTACCTCTTAGCCAGGCCTGCAGAGTAGCTACATTGATCTTAGACAGCTGAGAGCAGAACACAGGGAAGCAATTACAATTAGCAAATCAGAATATCAATTTCGACTTTGATCTCTTTCAGAGTTTTAGGCTTGGTAACACAATTCATTTAGTATAAAGGTAAATTACATGATCACAACCTCAAAATAAAATCTCTAATTTACACATTTTCCAACTAAGGGAGGCAAAACATATCAATACCAACATATACAATGTAAACAATCATTTCTTGCTCTAGTACTGTAGGGATAAGTTTACAAACTTGACCTACAGGATAAAAATGGGAAAGACAGTGCAATTTTGAGTGTAATAATGAATCGATTATTTGGATATCCTGACCATTTATCACTACATGGGCAGAGCATTAATACAGGTGGGCAGGATGCTTTGTGGCTGCGAACTTCAACAGTGATCACTTTTTTCTTGCCATTAAAATCAAGATGATGCATTGGTTCGTCACTCTTAATGGCATCTAATCCAGGTCATGAGCTCATGCCAAGCTTGTAATAGATTTCATTTAGAGACAGCCAGACAATTCATTTGTTTTATGAGCAGAAACTCAGAGGCACTGATGGACTCTAAATCAAACTCATTCTCTCTTTACACACAAACATGCTCTTACCAAAAAAAAAAGAGCATAAGATTGAAGAATGAACAATCTATTAGTTTAAAGGGATCTCTGTTCAACTTATGTCGGGTTACAGCTTAAATGGTAAATAGGTAAAGTATAGAAAACATAACATAGAATCATAGACATAGAAGACATAGAGGCAGGAGAGACAGCTGCTTTACCTGATTGCTTTTTGCGTGCTTTACCACATCCAGATCCTGTATAGTGACTTTTGGTCTCTTTGGTTGGCATTCAAACACAATCCCCTGAAACAAGACCACGTTAAAAATAGAACTTAGCCCTAGAAGAGCAGACGGCTCATAAAAGACATGCACACTGGATTATTTGGTCAAACAGTTAGCAACCTATAGCATTATGAATTGTAAAATCACTGTAACCAGTTAAATCACTTACAGGCTCTGATGAAAATAATATAGTTATACAGGTCACAGAGGTTTTGTTTTCTCTCCAATATGTCTGTGTTCTTTTGCTAACATGTCAAAAGTATCGTCCTTAAAAAGCAACGGTATGTTCCAGATGCAGATGAGATTAGTTTGAAAAACAGAACTCCTTAAACCCTGAGGGCCCACGCTTAAATTCTTCCATCTTGCAACTATGTAAATTACATTTTAGCTTAATTGTGGTAAATAGTAATAACATAGTTGCTTAAAGAAACTGTTCAGAAAAAAACATATTAAATCTAATTTACAGATTACAGATTACAGATTTTTCCACGTACCCCAGGTGTAATGAAAGACATTTTTAGTGTCAAAATGTTGCTTCTTTCGTTACAACTGTTG
>JBBPCZ010000007.1:6119912-6133521 GCA_037974445.1 Brycinus macrolepidotus
CCACCGCGGAGAGAGAGAGAGAGAGAGGGAGAGAGAGAGATAGAGAGAGAGAGAGAGAGAGAGATAGAGAAAGAGCGAGAGAGAGAGAGAGAGAGAGAGAGAGTGTAGATGTGTAGATGCATTTCTTTAGCATATCCAGGTTATTGAGGTCACCTGTATTTTTATTTTTGCTACAAACTCAACACAGGTCAGGGTTTCTCTTTAATGTATTACAATCTGGTGCCCTTCTCAGCCTTCTACTGCAAAAAATTTTTAAACCCTAGTCTGAACTCGATTGGACCCTGACTCCGGTTTGGACATCTTTTTCCAAAAAAACCCCAACAAAACAAAACAAAACAAAACAAAAACCCAAAAACAAACAAACAAACAAACAAACAAAAAACCTCAGATTTTTTCAGTATTATTGTGTTATACCAACACCAGTACACCGCTGATATGTGTATATATATATATATATATATATATATATATATGTATATGTATATGTATATATATATATATATAATCACCCAGTGTGCACAAGAGTGATGCATTTAGATGTTAAAATTGTCAAAATTTTGTCCACGGATCTCTCTGGAGAGTTTGGAGTCCACCCACTGTGCATTTTTTTAAACAATCCTGTGGGAGACACCGCAAGTTGACAGTCTCTATAAAAAGAATGAAGCAAATGCTTCTGCAGGAGCTGCTGGTTCATGGCCCTGGATCAGTAACAGATGCATAATTCAGCACATTATTTTCACCTGCCACAGCACCGCACATTTCCATGTCTCATGAGTAAGGAAGGAACGAACAATGCAAGATGAAGACGCGTGGTCGGCCTAAGGAGGTAAACGTTTCAAATAAGTGGCCTGTGGCAATAAAAAGCGTGTGTTCTGCATTCACAGAGGCCATCAGGGGGAATTTTAAAATTCAGCACCATGGACAGGGTGATTCAGCATGATTCAGCAACAGCAATTAGCGGTTTCAACCTCACCTCAGTGTGGCCTCTGTTTCTGGCACTCTCCTTTGTGAGCTAAAAGAAAAGAGGCGGGAAAAAAAACAGGAGACGCAGAGGGATATGGCTCAGTTCCCAGGGGGAGAAGATGCGAGAGGCGTTTCCTTCAGAAGAGCAAAAACTCACCTACCTCCTCACTACTCTGTTTGGTTTTTTTCCTGTCCTCTGTAAAGCATTCAGCTCTTACTGGCCACTTTAACAGAAACACCCCACCCCTGCGCTGGGAGCTGAACGTCTAACAACAGCACAGCGAGCCAAACCTCACCTTCAGAACAAACCTCCCCATTAAAATCCAAAACTGGACCCAGATCAGGTACTGATCACTGTGGAACTTACAATTCAAACCCATTTCATCTCTGTTTTAAACACAGTGGGATTAATGTCAGGCTGAGTGCCTTTTTTGTCATTGCTAATCTCTTCAGAACATGTTGAATGAGGCCATGTGTACATTATTTAGTTGAAGGGGGCAATAGGACAAAAGTTATTAACAAATAATGTCATTATAAAATTATGTCATTTATGTCAATTATGTCATTATGCTTCTCTGAGCATATTTTCTCTGTGGATATTGTCAGTATTTAAAAGACACTGGAGAACTGCATGTTTTATTATAAAGAGAGTGAATTAGTCTCTATTAGTCCTGGTTAAATGAAGTTAGGGCAGTGCAGTGTGTGAAATCTTGAGAAAAAAATTCTAGTTTTTAAATCTTATTTCTTAATGTGGCACTACTGGTGCCTTTCTGTCCATTCCAACCTGTCAAACACCTGAACAACTGAATATCATGATGAATTTATCATGAAAATGCCATTTTTATCATCTCACCCACCTCTGTAATTAGTTTATTTAGTATGTTTGATTTACCTGACAGCAAATCTGATATTTCATGTCATTCAATGGAGTAATGATGGAAAATGCTGCCATGTTCAATGGCATCAAATTACGTTCCATCAAGAGTTAAACTTCCCCAACTTGTGCCGTCAGCTGTAGCAAATGGCAGGATGTTTTTATTTTTTGGAAAAACAGGCACTGAAGGCCTCAGGAAAAACAACATTAGGGTCATTAGCATTGTGTAAAAAACACGTTTTAGGATAAGTGGCTAACACCACTACCTGCACACTGTCAGGCCATTTTCACAAGGAGCCATCAAACATTTTTCCATGCCATTGATTTCAACGAAAACACTGCACTGAACAACGACAACAGACACCAATACATGATGACGCAAGAAGATTATGTTCCGTTGTCCACTGAAGACGGTGGGAGGGTCACAGTAGGAGACAGAGACGTCATATCAATTTAGAACAAGAGGAGAAACCAAATGCTGCTGTCAACATTCAGAGCTATACAACCCAAATTCTCCTCTAAAGACATAAGACACAGTTGGACAATGACTGGTCTACATGCCTTTTTACTTCATTTTATTAAAAAGAACAGCAAGTGAACAAGCAATTCTTTGGTAAATCAGCCTCATTCCAGTAACGCTACCACCAATACGATGTGTGCTCACGGCTCCATGCTGTCTTTAGTCATGTTCTGCCATGAGGCATGCAATTATGTCTTTTCATCAGTGAGTGCATGAGTTTTACATGTAAAAAAAGAGACCAAATCAAAGCAGAGCTGTAATTAAGCATAAATTATGCTCTAGATACTTTATTGTGTTCAATGAGAGAAACACTGGGTGCTCAGTAGAAGTACTCAGTAGACTCGAAATTTTGAACATTATTTTGTTTGTTGAACCAAAGCAGTGGCAACAGGTATCACAATTACTAGAATGTCAATCATCCATGGTACAGTCTGTCACATTTTTGTATTATTTAATCAGTAACAAGCACTTCTACTTTTTGTCCACAGTAGCACTGTGGTGTAGAACAGTGTGATACTACGTTCGTTGAAAATAAAAAGTCAAAATGCTGGTATTTCACTAACACTGCTCCTTAACGTGGTTTTCCTAATGTGTCATGAACTTGATTTTGGTGAAACAGTAACAGCCTGATGTTTCAGAACATTGTATCTGTATTAGTAAACACACCTCCAGATCCTCCCCTGCAGCAACCTGCCTCAACTGGGCCCAAAGCAATATACCCACAGCCTAATCTGATAGATGACTGACTGAGACTGATGATCACTGAAACAGTAGAAAACACTATAAACACTTCACCAAAGTCTAAATATTGTACACGCATTTGTGACCTCAAACATGATCTTTATCTCTGTTTCTCCCTGTGGTCCTTCTCTCCAGCTCTTTCTCTTCACGGATCTATTTGTGTAACCCCTCGCCGTGACATTTTGCTTTGGCGCCAACATGCTTGACCTGGAATTGGTAATTGAGAGCTGTAACTGCGGAGGGATAAATGACCCGTGGTTCTCTGTGAGAAGTAGTATTAACTCAAGGTATGTCCGAACACCAACTACGAGGAGTCCGATTAAACCCTCCACACTACACACCCACCGGGGGTCTGCCATTAACAAATCTCTGGAAAGATTCAGTGGGTGATTCCCATAATGAACATGCCCTGCCCCAGAGCTCCTTGTAATGTGATCCCTGATTAACAGAATTTCCATTCTATAACACCAGTGCATTAGTGTTGGGCAAAACTGCTGACTGATGATTCTAATTTAAAAAAAAATGTAACATTTGAAAGGGTTTCTTTAAAACATCCACAGAAAAATTTTGTGCCCTAAAGTGTCACCCCAACATGTTTATAAGTGTGCTACATAAATAAAGGTTACTTCAAATTACTTCATTTTCAGCCAAAAGAGAAAAAAACCCACAAAGATTAAAAAATGCAAATAATTTTAATGGTAACAAAACCTGGAAATATTGATTAAACATTTTTTTCCCCCATTCCTTCAGTTCAACAGTTTGAATGCAGCTGATCAACAGTAAAAACATCAGCCATGTGGAACTATTTCACAGTTTCTTTAATGGACAGATGCATCTTTGATGCAGTAAAGATCAGGGGGTATAATCACCAAAAATGTCTCCACTACAGGTTTGATACACCATGTGAAGACACAATATCCTACACGATATGAACAAGATAAGGCAAAAAGAAAGCAAGCACGCGAGTACACAGACAGCATCTTGAGCTAAAATAATAATAAAAAAAAAAAAACAGTAAAAAAATAGTAAAATTATAACTGAAATGAAAATAGACAACTGGATTCCAATAGTTCGCTATGGTTCAGGACACAGGATTTTACAGGCACTTGCAGGACACACTGTAGTTATTCTAGAAAGCTTGTTCACTTTTTATCTATTGTCAGCTCAGACCTATTAAAGAACACATTTCTTCTCTATTTTGCAGTTTTTTGGTTTTTAAATAAATAAATAAATAAATAAATTTTTGGTCCATGTGTGTCCTGAATTTCAATTTCGGTTGCGCAAAGAATTTTCATTTTGGTGCATCACTAGTCCATAGGCCTTATTTTATTATTTGGCCTTAATACAATGTTGATGCTCAAACATGATCTCCACTGTCAAGTCAAGTCAGGTAGGTTTTATTGTCATTTCAACCATATACACACAGTATGTAGTGAAACGAAACATCGTGCCTCCAGGACCATGGAGCAACACAAGAACAAAAACACCACAAGACCACAAGTGCAGACAGGACAAAAGAGCAACAAAGCATCTGGACAAGACAACACTTAGTGCAACCGACTATACCTACAGTCTGGATGAATACAGTATTTTGACAAGTACTGTATTCTAGCAGCATAGAGTTGTGTGCAAAAATGCAGAGGAGAAGTTACATGTGCAAAAAATGTAGAACAGAGTTAAACAGCACTAAATATTATTGCGCAAATATAGCAGGACAGAGAATGTGCATTGTAATAAATAGGAGCGTCTGAAAACGAACCATTTCCTTTGCTATATATGTTGCGTTTCTTCCTACATTTCTTAAATGCCCTAGTGAAGGTTGATTGTATTGTACTAATTCTGACGCATGGACAGCCTCTTCCATACCATTAAAAGCAAATTTAGTCGCAGCGCAAAACAATATTATCAAATGGCCCTACTTTACATTCATCTCAGCTTGCTTTAGAAATTCTCTTATCTAGGCCCACTCAGAAACAGTGTCTGTCGGTAAGGGTTACCTCCCTGATTTAGCTCCCACGTATCTGTTTTGTGTATGTTAAAAAACTGCCATTCTTGGCTGGTTCTCAAGCCTGGAACACAAGACACCAGCCCACCAACACATTATCATCAACCTAAAACAGAAGGCCTATCCGAGCCCCCTGAAAGAGTGTCAGAGACCGGAAACAGAACATCGCTTGTCCGACATCAAGCCCCGACACGCTTCCGTCTCCGTCATCTATTTGGACAGATAAGATAAATGAGTAATTTCTGTGTCATTGCTTCTTCCTTCAGTAATCTTCAACCCACTTTACCTCCCACAGACATGCTAATGCACCTGGCTTACTCCACTTTCATGGGAAGACGTAATTAAGCTGGAAATAACAGTTCCCAGAGCTGTTTGGCTGTTTGCAGAACCATTTGTCACAGGATCCAGAAGGCTATTTTAGGGGCGGTGGCAGTAATTCTTAAGGTTTACACACTCACCATCCTTCCTTTGTCTTAGGAAGAGACTGCTCATGGCTTGACAGTGTGCCATGTGATGATTTAACTCATGACGCCAGACTGGTGGACTAATATAAATAAATGAGACGCAGTGTGACTAAACCATCGAAAAACAAAGGGGTGGGACTTTGTTAACAGATCAGAGATGTGAACATGAATAGAACATGACCTACAAACTCATTATATATCGAAACAGACACGTATCTCTGACATACGAGCCTAAGAAAGCAATTTATATCAAACAAGTACTTGTAATAAACAACAAAAAGTGCACATACATTGGTTAGAGTCAAATGATCTTCGAGCCCTTCTACTTGAAGGATGTTAATCTTTGATTTAAAGTCCATCACAGCTGCAAGACAAACAGGTATTTCATGTGCTGGTAAATGGTTCTCAAGCACACAAGCACTTGGCCATAACACAATAGCTCACCAGTATTATACCTCATACCTTTGGTAAATATGATAAATCTGTTTTTATGTGAAAAACAGAAATTCATAACCAGTGGGAGCTGAATGTGCTTAAAAGGAACCAATGAAATAAGACATATCAGGCAGATTCAAACTGTCCATTTCATTTCCACCACCATGAAATAATTTACTAGAAAAGAAGAAAAGAACATTGCAAGTTGTGCTAATTTGTGGGGCATGGTCCCCTGGCATGTGTAAAAGATGGGTGCAACCAATCAGATTCCATTATTTTACCAAGACTAATTGTCCAGAGTTGTGTTCCATCATGATGCAATGTGAAATCCACATTGTATAGGGAACTAGAGTGCATTTCTGTGAGAAAATGCAAAGTGTAATTGTCTGGTTGCTATAGTAACTCGAGTTGTAACTACATGGTTGCCACAGTGTTGCTAGGTGGTTACTACGGCACTGCAGGTGGTTGCTAAGGTGTAGCTAGCTGGTTGCTATGGTAACTGTAGTGGATGGTAATATATTGCAAGGTGGTTACTATGGTTTCACAGGTTAAAAGTAAAAACATTGGTCAAAAAGACAGGGGTCCCAATACTTCTTCCCAACAAGAGGCCAATACTTTTGACCACAGAGTAGAGTACCCAAACTTTTGCCCTTTAGCCAGATTTGAACCAACAAACTCTACTGACACCACTCAGCCACTCTTTCTATGTCTCTTTTTTAACATTTTTGAATGTTTCATTTCATGTACAACAAGGTTCTATTTTTCCCAAGGGAGATTTCCTGCTGCGCCAACAAGGAGCGACTCACTTACACGTAATAAAAATATACGTACTTTTAGACTTGACTGTCAAGTGCTGCATAGCGCATGAAGCACTAGAAAGCTTATACTGTCTACACGTCATTTAACTCAGATTTCATCTCGGTTACAAAGGACAAGTGGTAAGGTTTTGACATGAAGTACCTTTAGCTGCAGTTATGAGGGATCGATTGCTTGGCAGCAGATAATGTGGAGCAGAGAACTGTAGAGGTAAATCAGATCAATATGTTATTTCAAACAGTGGAATGGCAGTCCCAGTCATAGCCTGTCACACAGTCCATGCTAGTATCCTCACTCAAGGACTCAAATGCTCTAGGAGACGTCTCACAGGGCCATACAAAGACATATATACTTTTGTCTTATTTACTTGAATTTGACCCTAAAGAAAGACTGTCCACAACATTTAAAAAAATGCAAAAAAAATTAGCTATTTGACTCGATAAAACAAGCCAAACCAAACATGTACCTTCAATAGCTGAATTAGATTCTTGTTATAGTGGAGGCTTTCCAGGAGAACTGGAGCAGCTGGGCTTTAGCCTGCATCACTATGGATGGTTCAAAGGGTTAAAGTAGGAAAATGTTTTTATACATACACTACCAGGCAAAAGTTACTGCGCACCACATGTTTTGAAACTTATCCATTTCATAAAGTGCAGATTTTCATTCTTGTTAAGCATTAGAAAGTTGTTGAGTGAACAACTATAAATGAAAATATGTTAAATAAAAAAGGTTTCTTTATAAGATTGAAGAATCTGTAACGGTGAATGTCTGACTCCTATTAACTGGTTGTGTGGTGATGCAGAGTTAAATTCTAGACTGTCCTTTAACTTTAAATGCACTCGTTAACTGTTTCATCCCATTGACTGTTACTTAATAGCTCGTTACAACCACATGCATAAAACACATCCATGCGACATATGTTCTTGAATACTGTCTCAGAGTTTCTGTATTTTCATAGATTGACTGTATATTCATATTGAACTGCTGCTGATCATTTGCACATATAAAGCACACAATTACAGTCCTGTATTGTTCACTTTGCACTTGACTGCTGATGCAACATTTGCACAATTTGTGTATGTTAAAAAAATGTTGTACTCAACTGCACGTTTTTATATAGTTTATTTATATATGTGTATTTTATGTGTCTTTTTGTACTCTGTAAAATTTGCAGCCATGCCATCTCATCTCACTGTGTACATGAAGTTTACTTTGACTTTGATAACGGGCTGGGGATGTTCTGCCTACAAGGTTCTGCTAGGAAACTTTGGGTTCTGCATTCATGTGGATGATACTTTGATACCACCTACCTAAACACTATTGCAGACTCCCCAGATGTCAGCTGGATAAAGCATCTGTGGGACGTGCCGGACAAAGTCACCTGATCCATGGAAGCCCCACCTCACAACTTCAACCTAAATGTGTGTGGATTACTCTAGTGCAGATGCCCATACAGATACAAACAATAAGTGTATATTACAGTGGTTAATGCTACAAATGATGCATGTAGAGACAGACAATGTATTTTAGTGCATCTCAGACTGACAGACAGACATACAATTCAGTTTAAGTACATTTCAGACATTTCAGATTTGCAATAAATGTAGATTCAGCAAATCTATAGTCTTAAATATAATCAACAAATCCTGCACACACAGCATCATCCAATGTCCAAAAGACAGAAATTCAGCTACAATAATGTTAGCAAATAAATCCTGTTTTTTTCCCCCCAACAGAAACCTCTAACAGACCTCTCTCTCCCTCACCCTCACACACACACACACACACACCTCAGTGTGGGGCTGTGCCCTGTTAAGTCAAGCCACTATGGTCCTTCAGGTCTCCACACCTAAAATTACAGGCGCTGCCACATGAAGTCAAACTCATTTTGCCTTTCCGAAAATATACCGCAGCTACTCCACCGAGAGAAAGCAGCATAAATATGAATCAGAAAGAAGAGGGGGAGCCCTGAACCAATCTGACTGGGCTCAGTGCCAAAAGCTCAGAGCAGCTCCTGTGTATCGTGTGAGTTATGGTCACAGGTGATCAAATTCTACACAGCAGTGGAAATCCAATTCCCTATTAAGGTCGAGGGAATACTGGAGAAAACGAGCTGGGAACTGGTTCTCCCAAGCTGGTCTAGAATGACAAAAAGGTTTTTCATGATCCGTACTGATTACTTTGATCCATCTCTCTGTCTGTCTAAATGTCTATCTACTCAACTGTGTATCTTTTCATCTGTCCATCCATCTATCCACCTGTCTATCCATCTACCTGTCTATCTACGCATCTATCCGTCTGTTCAGCTACCTACCTATCTTTCTGTCTATGTATCTATCTACCCTTATTTCATACACTTTAAAAATAGTGTTATTCTGTTGGTTAATATTCTTTCATAGCCCGTATCTCTCTCTAGCAACCATACCTGCTGCTACTGTTAAACAAATTCTCCCAACTACATGCCTCTGAGACACTCCCTAGATGTTGGAACATTGCTTGAAGGATTTATGGCATTCAGGACAAAGAGCACAAATGAGGTCTGGTACTGGTGTTGGATGATTAGTTCTGGATCACAAACGATACTCCATTTCAACCCAAAGGAGACTGATGCCGCTCCATCACTCCAGCACAAAGAACACGGTTTCACTGCTTCAAGACCCAATGCTCAGGGCCTTTGTAGCACTCTAGCTGAAACTTAAAACTGGGTATGGTGACCTTAGACTCATATTTGGCTGCTCCTGACCATACCATTTTATTGATAACGCATGCTTATGGAGATTACATAAGCACTGTGTTTAAGTGTTTAATGGATGCAATGGATGCACCTCAAAATAGCTAAACCTTCACATCAGAGGGTGTCTGCATACGTTTGAACACACCTTTCTTCCACCCTTCCTGCCTCCCTTCCACCCTCAATCCCTGCACCCCAGCTCGACAATATGGCAAAAATATAATATCACAGTGGGGCTGGCCTGAACAGCTTTTTACAGGTATTTACTACACATGGTATTTCCAAACTCAAATACTGATTCTCAAAATAGCTCTTAAAAATAATATTTACATTACATGGTGAACCATATGTGTTTGTATTTTCATTTCAAAAATCACCCATCAGCTATAATGTTAAAACCACTGACAGACATGAATAACATTGATTATCTAATTACAATGGGACCTGTCAATAAGTTGGATATATTAGGCAGTTCTAGAAGTTGTTGTGTTAGAAGCAGGAAAAATAGGCAAGCGTAAAGATCTCAGAGACTCTGACAATTGTTGCAGACCAACTACATCCTTTCACAGCAACAGTATTCCCTAATGGCAGTGTCCTCTTTCAGCAGGGTAATGTGCCCTGACACACTGCAAACGTTGTTCAGGAACGGTTGGAGGAACATGACAAGGTGGTAACTTGGCCTCCAAATTCCCCAGATCTCAATCGGATCTGTGGGATGTGCTGAAATGATCCATAGGGGCCCCACCTCCAGGACTTAGAGGATCTGCTGCTAAAGTCTTGGTGCTAGATATAACACCACACCTTCAGAGCTCTAGTGCAAAATGCAAAAGAAAAGATGTCATCATTCCATCTCAGTTGTTAATTAAAACTAATGATAATGTTGGTAAATGCAGTAGAAGAAAAAAAATAAATTAGTGTAAAAAGTGGTTAGATGAAAATATCAGGGAATCAGATTGAAAAAGTGATGTGAAATCCATTAAGAGTCTCATTAAAATTCTATTTGGAGCAACAGAGGGAGGGAGGCAGCTTCCTGCGGAGATGCCTGCGCTCTGCCGTGGGCTGCTACCCGGAGCCACAGATTTTTATCCTTGTTACACTAACTTAAGTGTATTTTGGGACGGGAGGCACATCAATATTGCATGACACACATATACTTTAATATCTTCAGGTCTCCCCAGTAAAAAGGGCACAAGGGTATATATCAAACGAATGGGAAAATGTTTTGTTTGGAGTGGGAGGGGGGGTGCCATGAATTTTAAAACCTTTTCACGCAGAGCAAAGCACACAAGAGCACAGGATGGGGCGGCACATGGGGCAACATTAAGTGTTGCATTAAAAGTGACCCATAATGCTTTCTTCTTTTTTCATATCACATTTCTGTGAATTTGAACATGATAGATCAAGTGTGTTCATGTACAGCGGATAAAAAAAAAAAGAGTGAATATTTGCATATTAAGGCTAAGAGGCTGTGTGGGACTCAACCGTTTAAAGTAAAAAGCTGGATATTTAACATTTTTACTGCTTTCTTTTAAGAAAGATAGAAATATTTGCAAATATTTGTTAACTCCTTAAATGGTTAGGACCACCACCAGGTCCAGGCTTTAATTATATAATTCTATAACTTAAAAACAGGTTAGATATTTTGCTTTGCAGTTCGTGCTCTTATTCTGTAATTTACTGAATAATAAGTCATACAATGTATTAATGATAAGCCAGAATTAATAATAAGCCATATAAAGTCTGGGAGTGTTGGGGGAAACATAAAACAACTATTTGCTGGGTATATTTCACTATGAAAGTGTTTGCAAGTGACATGTCAGTGTGTCAAAGTGGCCAAATTAATGTTTTGACAGTAAGACCGAATGATTTGGGGAAATGTTTGAGAGCACTGCTGTGACTGTAATTTAAGTTGTGCCCATTTTCTATACATTAATGCCTAATTTTTTGGCTAATAACACCAGCATGTCATTTTTTCTGGCCTAAGGCTTGAATGCCAGACTGCCAGATAGCTGGGGTTGTGTTATCATGCACACAGCACATGGGCGTTTGGCTGCTTCTGATTGGTCAGACTCATCTATGGACCGCTCTATGCTATTTGGGTCAATTTCTCCACTTATGACTTATGACAACACTATCAGTAAATATAGCCTATAATTCAAATAGCAGCTATCGTCATTAGAAAAGCTGCAGTCTCTCACGTAGTGATTTTAGTATTTGAAATCAGTATTCCTGAGTATTTCTGCAGGGTTTTTATTTGACTTTTTTTTTCACTGTATTTTTATATTGTTCTTGTCTTTGTGTGTCTGTGTTTCCTTCAGGATCATTCACGTTTTCTGATTCTGATTGATTAATCTTTTAGTCCTATATGATGTAATCTTTTCCAGTTTCAACTCACCTACTCCTCTAAAAGCAAATATTTACACCAAAGATGGTTTAAACAACTGAAATGTCTGAATGATGGCATCACAACAAGGGGTTCTGGCATCAGTGCCAATGTAGGACTATCATACAAATACCGTCACAAAAATTATAGTGTGACATGGTTTGGTTCAAAATAAACCTGGTTAAAGTTCATTTTGTTTGAAACAGCTTTTTTCTTTCTGATCTACCACATACCAGAACAAGGCTAATTACCATGGAAATAATTTCCCTATACTTAGAACAGAACATTAAAACCGTTGACTCAAAACATGCTTATAATAGAAGGAGCAGGTCAATCAACAACAGCTTTGCTGATTCTACACTATATGGACAAAAGTACTGGGACGCCTGACCATTGCACCAACAGGGACTTAATGACACTGCCTTCAAATACATAGACTTTAATATGGAGTTGTTCTCTCCCGACTTTACACAAGATTTTGGAGTTTCTGTGGGAATTTGTGCCCATTCATTCTGTAGAGCATTTATGATAGCAGGCACTGATGTTGGACGAGAAGGCCTGGCTCGCGATCTCCGTTCCAGTTCATCCTGAAGGTGTTGGATGGGGTTGAGGTCAGGGTTCTGTGTGGGCCAGTCAAGTTCTTCCACACCAAACTCATCCAACCATGTCTTTATGGAGCTCGCTTTGTGCACTGGGGCACAGTCATGCTGGAATAGAAAGGGTTCTTCCCCACACTGTGTCCACAAAGTTGGAAGCATGGCGTTGTCCAAAATGTCTTGGTATGCTGAAACATTAAGATTGTCTTTCACTGGAAGTAAGGGGCCTAGCCCAAAACCTAAAAAAATAGGTGTGTCCCAATACTTTTGTCCATATAGTGTATTATCGGCATGTTTCAAGTCAACAAGTTTTCTTCCTTTACTAATTACATGAAAACACATTAAAACGATGGGATGTGGCACACAGATTAGACTGAAATAATGGAGTATTTGAAAACAGGCTCATTATCAATTATAAAGCATTTTTGAACAGCCTACAAACTTTTGATGGATGGTGTAAGTAGGGGAAAACGAGTAGCAGCATACGGTCGATTACCATGGAAATAAGTTCCCTGTCCTTAGAAAAAACACAGTAAAAACACTTAGAATAGAAGTCAGTCAGCAGTTTCCTCAGCAAGAGCTTCAGCAAGTGCCCGCTGGATTCTACTACTGGTTTCAATTCACAGGCTTTATGTTCTCTTATTAAGCACTCAACAAACTTTTGATGGACAGTGTGAGAAGAGGAAAACGAGTTATCCAAGTTAAGGGCCAGCTCCACTAACCCAGGCCTCCTGCTCTACAACAAACACTCATATAAGCGCTTGCATTACCGAGAGCTCGGCCTTTGTCTCGTCATGAAGTGTGGGTGTATGGTGGCATATGTGCTGGCAGTGTCACGACACACAGCAGGACATTATATGAGTTCATGTGTGCGTGTGTGTGTGGAGGGAGAGGCACGGAGTCTTGCTTCCTTCAGCAGTATGAAGCACGTCTGTGCACTGTGTGTGTGTGACTCAGACACAGTGGCACTGCATGCTGAACTGCCGCACTGTCACCAGAGGAGTGGGAGCCACCTACACACACTCTCTTCAACCTCTCTCTCTCACTCACACACACACACACACACACACACACACACACA
>JBBPCZ010000007.1:6136230-6149358 GCA_037974445.1 Brycinus macrolepidotus
ACACACACACACACACACACACACACACACACACACACACACACACACACACACACACACACACACACACATTGTATATATGGCTCTTTAATGTTGGTTTAACCAAGAGTTGTCAAATGTACTGTTGTAATATGGACTGTGTGAATTTCTTTTGATATTTCTTGTGTCAAACACAGTAGGTCCTTGAAGTCTCAACACTGTTAAGAAAACTACTGAGACACAGAGTGCCCTCGTATTAGTCCACTAAACCCCATGTAAGGTTCATGTTGTTAAGATTCAGCCAAGGGTGGCTTCTAATTCAGCTGATATGGGCAAAATTATAATTTGCTTCATCACTGGACAAGAACTGTCATGACCTATCAAGGCCTTTGTTAATTTTTTGGCAAATTAAGCACTTCCTGTGGGAAGGCTGAATCTACAAGCACAGCGGAGCATCACTATAGGACCAGCATGACCTGCAGAGTGGCTTATTCAATTATTTATATTTGATTAAAGGACAATTTCACAGCATATTTAAAATACCTGCACAGAGATGTGAACAAAGTTATTTAGAGCAAACGGTTCTCCTCAAACAAATGTTAAAAATGTTTAAAATTTAAAAGTTTTATGTTACAATCATCATAAAACTCTCACATATCTACGGTAGTACTCAAATGTGTAACTATGTAATAACTGTGATAGATGTGATAATCTGTGATATGTGATATCTTTAATGTTTATTCTGTGATTTCTTTCAGAGATATTAAACTCTACAGCTGTCTGGTTCCCATCAACAGTACAATGAACAATTCTGACACTCCAGGAAGAGAATTTCACATTGAAACACTCTGACTGACCGTTTGCATCTTAATGCTTTAATTAAACAGAAACGGTGGAACTTCCCTTTAAGAAAAGGGCTAATATTTGATTAATTGACTAATCGAATCATTATGTCTTCCGCTGTTTCCTCTCACGTTGATCAGCTTTGCCAGTTCTGTCTGTAAGCAGTTTCTTCTGTTCTGCTTCCTTTAATGCATTACAATCTGTCAGCCTATCTGTGTATCATATAAACATTGTAGAACATTAAATACTTTCATTTTTAAAGAGACCAAGACAAGCATTCAATATTTTATTTGTCATGTTATGTAATATTTTGTAGCCCAGCACTGCATCCTTCAGCCTCATTGGTTTGACAGAAACCACAGGGGTTGTATCAACGTTCTCTCAACACAATACCCAGTATGTATTACGCAAATACTGAGAATCCCCACAACAATGAAGAGATCCGGACCACTAGCACAGTTACTGATGTAGAGGATAACAAATACAGACACACTGACGTTCCTTCTGCACAACCAGGCCGACAGGGCCAAAAAAAAAAAAAAAAAAAAAGCCTACCCTCAAGTAACCACCCCCAATGTGCTTGTAGTTCCAAGACACACCAGATAGAGGTTTTCCTAGTCTTTAAACCAGAAAATCTCACTTTAAACATGATTGTGGCATCACAAAAGAACACTAGTAGGCATGTTTACAACAAATATACCATCATTTCCATTTTTTTTCTTTTTACCACAGTGTTCCTATTAGAAACCACAAATGCAAGTAACTAATTGACGTTACCAACCTTGCAGCCCTCATTGTTTTCATTAGCCAATAAGAAACAAACTATTCAGCTTTATAAGGGACAGGAATAGGCCAGAAAATGTCCAAAAAAGTGAGAAAGGCAAGAAAGCTGCCAGCCTATTCTTTTCCCTGATTGGGCTGGTTAAAAAGGACAAAAAGCCCGACAGAAAGCCACCATCCCCGGGGGATGCGGCCCTAGTGCTGAATGGAATTATGGGAACAAAGCATGAGACAGCAGGGTATCAGTGGTCATTAGTGGGACGTGGGCGATGCCACCCTCATGCCAGTGGACAGGTGGGAGCCCACCAGATGCTCATCAATATGCTTCTGGAGCAGCAGCCAGGCAAGCTCTCTTGAGAGGACAAAGGGATTTACAGAGAGAGAGAGAGAGAGAGAGAGAGAGAAAGAGAGAGAGAGAGAGAGAGAGAGAAAAGAAACGAACTGTGGAGCATTTTATGATAGCGTGTACTGTTTCCTGCCACTGTTCTCCGTTTCTGCAGGGGTGAACAGTACCTGTCTCTGGATGACTGCCAGGCTGTCGCGGGCTTTATCCAGGAGCTGCTCCAGAGTTTTCGGGTCTTCCACGCTCCGGTTCTCTCTGAACGCATCACGCACCCTGCGCAGGGCGTACGTCCTGAGGACACAACAGACATAGAGGCTACAAATCAGCGCTCATCATAGGTCAGGTCCACACACTTCATTCACTCCATACAGAGGTCACTTTGTTTATTACATCAAACACAGGGTGGGAACAGGATAAATTTGTCAGCAGCTAAGAAAGGACATGTCCCCTGAAAATTGTGTAAAATGGGCAGACGAGTTTGCAGAAATATAGACCAGACAGTTAGGAAAACTGCCTCTTAGTAACGTCCTTCAGGTGCGTCAGATGCTACAGAATCCAAAATGTGCAGATTCCTATTGAATGCACCCATGTTTGTCAACACAGAACAGCATAAAATGCTTCAATACTGTTCTCAACTCAGTCACTTTATAATGGCTTATGTACATTCATGATGCCAATGAGCACAAATTTCTTTACTCAGCCAATGAGCTTATTGGCTTGCTAATCAATCATATAAATGTCTTACTACAACCCAAAACGTCTTCACTGTATAAAATTTTTTAATGTAATTCATTCTTCTATGTCCCCAAATTAAAGAACAGATCTCCACAAAAGACTAGAAAACTCACATTTTTAGCTATTTAGCTATATTTAAGCCACTCATTGAGGCACTTGGGTGTTTGGTAGTGATTTTGGTATAATGGAAGGAAGAGGGAGTGACAACACAGTTTTATAGGAGGCTTTATGTTTCCAGAGCCCTATGTTCCCCAACCCTTTTGGAATAGTCCTATATTTCCTGAGCCCTATATTCTCTAGGTCCTGTTTTCTCACTGAAACTTGCTTGGAAACAACTTTGCCCCATGGATCCATGGTTCCGTTCCAAGTTTTCTCAGTAATGTTTCCTCAACAAGAAAACATCTGGTGCAAACTTCTGGTTCATTTACAGCTGTACATATTCGAATATGATCTTAAAACAATGCAAAACACTACAGCCAGTATAAGCTTGGCTCATATGAGTCACAGTATGTAATACCCGGTTTTAAAATAGATTTTAAAATGTATGCTGTTTGAGGGTGTTTTAAGGTTTGGTCTTTGGGGACCATAACTATAACCTTAAGAACTCCTTCATAGGCTCCTTCAATGCATCATTCTAAGGTACATAAGTATTAAGTGTATCTTATAAAGATCCAAATGGAGCCCTGAGAACATGGGTCTGCTCCCAGAGCAAACTGGATAGGTCAGCTAGCTGGCCAGTATTAACAGTATTAAAAGTTGTCAGACCTGCAATCAACATCTGAACTTCATCACAACTTTTGACTTTTTAGCTCAATTCAAGCTTTCCACACCAAGCCTGGCTTAACAAGCAAAATGACCACTATGTGTAAAAAGCTAACAAAGGGAGAAGTTCACTGAAAAATGTTCAAGTGAAGTGTATCTAGCGGGTCCAATTAACACGATACAGCTGACGCTGTTCATTATTAGCAACATGATTCAGGAGACCTCATGAGTTCAGGAAACCTCTAATTTCTTTTTAAACAAAGAACTTCCCAACAACTGATGAAAGTCAGGAGAAAAATCTCATTGCTCAGTCCTGCTGATGATGTAGGTGAAACTAGGGCCCTTTCTTCTCAGCATGTGGCGTGCTTGCACGAACATGAAGATCTCCTCCCATTAATGAGCTGGAGAGGAGCTCAGCACACTTTCGGAGGCCAGGCTGCTCGCAGTGACTGAAACGACTCCAGATGCGGTGAAAGGGATGAGCTTCTCCACGGCCAGAAGGGGCTCAGCCCACCACCACCGTGTGCCGAAATGAACGCGAGCCAGAGGGTGCTGGAAGTCGGTCATGCTCTCGCTGACTGCCACGGTTTATTAGCAGCAGTGTTGCGCAGCACACACGCTAAATAAGCGAGCAGTCATTAGACGGCTGCAAGGTGACAACGCCTCTTTCTGAAGAGTGAAAGAGTGAAAAAGTGATAGAGCGAGAGAGAGATAGAGTTAGAGAGAGAAACACAGAGGCCTTTTCATCTGGCTACACACAGCGTGGAATAAGCAGGAGCCTCAATTGCCAACATCAAAGTGGGTGCCTGGCACCCAAGGAAGCGCCTCCACCCAGACACGCCAAAGCAACAGCCACAGCTGAGCATTCACATTTATCAGTGAATGAAGAGAAATGAGGGTAGAAATGGGGGGACTGGAGGTGCAGTAGGAACAGGGGTGGGCAATATGACAACGTGATATTGTTATTATGATAAATTATGTCACAACAAGCCATTCTGAATACATCACAAGTTCTGCCAATATTTACACAACAAATTCTTTTCTTCACTGTAAAGAGGTTTAGAAGAGGTGTAGCTGTGTAAGGTTTCCCCCACTGTCAGGAGATTCAGAGTCCATGGGGTCATAACTAGCCTTGCTTAACTGGATGTAGCGTTACATAGTATGTACCACATGTAGTAAGTATGTAGAGCACAGTTACATTGATTACGAAAAATTTTTTTTTTGATTTGATTACATTCAAATGTTACACTGCAAGTGCACTCTATCTGCTCTTCTCCATCCTATGAAAGTCTAAAAATGTATGTAGTAAAGATTTTTGATATGTAAATATAATAAAGATTTTTGATAAGTAAAGTACACACTATCATATAAGGTGTCTCAACTCTCTATTCCACCAGAAGAGCTTTATTCTGCTGGAGCTGATCAGCTAGTGGTGAGAAGATCTGAAACTAAACATGGTGAAATGGCGTTTAGTCACTATGCAGCTCGTTGCTGGAACAAACTGCCTATCAGTATAAAATCTGCACCAACTGTAGCTTTATAAAGCTGCTAAAAACTACTCACCTCCACCTTCTTTTAAACATTTGCACTTCTATTGCACTTTCAATTTTCTTTCATGTATTCTTTTATTTCTTTTTTCTCTTCCATTATCTGTATGATAACGTGCTATATAAATAAACTTGAACTTGAACTTGAAAGAGTCTCTAATTAGGCAATACCATTGGCCTGGAGGGGTGTTCTTGGTCTGCAACAATTTTTAGGCATGTGGTTCATGTCAAAGTAACATCAACATGAACGTAGGACCCAATGTTTTCCAGCAGAACACGGTCCAGAGCATCACAGTGCCTTCACCGACTTGTGTATATGGCTGAAACGACAACAAAGACCTACTTGACTTGACCTGACTGTACACATGATGTAAACTTGATTCATCAGACCCGGTCACCTTCTATCATTTCTCCATAGTACATTTCTGATGTCCCAGTGTAGGTGCATTTGGTGGTAGACAGGGGTCAGCATGGACACTCTGACTGGTCTGCAGCTACACAGCCCCATCCTGCACTATGTGTGCTGTCACCTTTCTATCATAACCAGTCTTAATTTTATTCAGCTGTGCTAGAATAGCTCTTTTGTGGGATCGATCCAGACAGGCTAGCCTTCACTCCCCATGTGCATCAATGATCGATGGGAACCCATGATCTAGTTCATCAGTTGTCCCTCCTTGGACCACTTTTGGTAGAAACCAACCACTGTATACTGGGAACATCTGCTGTCTTGGAGATACTCTTATTGTGTCATATAGCCTTCACAAATTGGTCCTTGTCAAAGTAACTCAGATCCTTAAACTTGCCCATCTTTCCTGCTTCCAACACGTCAGCTTCAAGAACTGACTGCTCATGTGCTGCCTAATAGATCCCACCTCTCGACAGCTGCCATTCTTATGAGATACACAATGTCACTCATCACACCTGTCAGTACTTACAGTGTTCATTTCAGAAATGAAAATTCAAAAACATATGGCTCACCATAAAATAGAAACACTTATTTTTATTTTGAAAATGAGTATTTGAGTACGGCAATACCATGGATGTTCAGTACCTGTAAACTGCTATTCAGGCCAGCCCTACTGTGATATATTTTTTGCCATATTGTCAAGCTGGGGTGTAGGAATTGATGAATGAAGGCGGGAGGGAGGGAAAGAAAGAAGGCAGGAAGGTAAAAAGAAAGGAAGGAAAGACAATAAAAAAAGAAAACGATGGTGAGTTAATAGGTGAACAGCAAAGAAAGCAAGACTAACTCCAGACACATACACACAAACAAACACACACAAACACACATGCGTGCAAACCTCAGATCATCAGTTGAAAAAAAAACTCAGCTGATGACAGATGCAAAACTGATTTGAGAAGGAGAGGGAAAAAGGAGCAGTTGCCGGATGAAGAGCGAGTCATCCTCGGAATGCTGTGACTGACGGGAAGTTCAAAGCAGTCTAAAATAAGCTGAGCGCTTTGAAGCGGGAGTCATGCACATTTGTAGGGTCTTCAGTTCATTCAGTGTCATTTCGAATGCATGATAGATCTGTGTCATGGCCAGTTAAGAGGTGAATGGACTTCAGACCACAGGGACACAAATCAAAACTTCTGTAGCGACTTCACAGTTTTATTTGTAAGTAAAAGAGTTTTGTTTGTAAGTTGAAAAGTGCCGACTCTAACCTATGAATACAGAATGTCACTGTAGATGTAACAGAAGAAAAAAACGAAGACATACTCCATAAGCTAAATATTACTGCAATGTATTTATTTTTTATTTTAATTTTGCCCAATTTTCTACCTAATTTTTTCATACCCATTTCCCACCAATTAGCTCCCCAAATCCCATGATCCCACCAACACAGGGAGGTCTACCACGTGATCCTTCTGCGACACATGAAGCACCACCACATCTTTACAAATTGCTGGCAACGCAAAGTCTTTATGTTAGCATGGAGTGACTGGGGGAGAGGGAGGGCCATCCTACCACCCAGAGAGAGAAAGGTCAACTAGATGCATTTACGTGAGAAAATGACACCTGAAACGACACCTACTTGACTTAACTTGACTGTCTACATGACGTAAAAGAAAACTTGATTCATCAGACCAGGTCACCTTAGCCACAACGTCACAGACGTTTCCTCTGACACACATTTTGAGGGCAACTCGACCGTCCTCTCTCTCTCCCCATATATTACAGAGGCGACCTGACCACAAAAAATCATTTTTTTTAAAATCTCAATACACACAAACTACACTGGATATTAACAGACAATTCAACTTTGGAATCATACCAATAACTAAAAACTGCAGGAGGAGAAGAAGCGCCAAATTCCAGCCATATTTCAGCTGACACAATCACACTAATAATTCTCTCTTAAGATTGTTGTATACAGATGTCTATGGCATCTCCAGGGATAAAACTTGTGAGTTGCAATCTCCTGACAATAAGACCAATGTTTAGACGGCACGCCAATTGGGAACCTCTGCAAGAACTTCTCAACACATTCGAAAACCTGACTAGTTATCAAATGATTCAGAAGTTACAGATCATGAAGTGATGCAGTCACTCGGGATTTATGGAGCTCCACTACAGCATGGATTTGACCACATCTGAGATTTAAGATCCAATCTGGTGAGCGTGATCAGTCCATAACTGAGGGCTCTGGCCTTCAGTGAGTAAGAAGATGACAGTAGTTGAACAGGAGCCATATGACAAGAGCTGCTGGTGGCCAAAGGGCCACTGCACAGTTGGTCTTTGTCATCGGTGTAGAAATTCCTGATTCATCGCATGCCGTGATGAGTATCTCCCTTCCACAGAAACACAGTCATCGAGCCTGCCAAACAGCCTGGCTCCAGAAAATGCAGCATGTCAGAAAGAGGGGAAAAAGCTTTCTTCCTGTGCCCTTTCATATTTCACGCACATGTTTATTAGTCATGCTACCAAATATGACTTATTATACTCAGCAAAGTGTTGCTCACACTAATCTGGCATCTCCTTCACAATGGAAGCCGAGGGAAGAGGACAGAGTCAAATACAGATATGGCATAAGCAGAAAAACGAACAGTTGCTGGGTGTAGTGATTCACACAGTTCAGCATTTGATATCAAATTATGATAGGATTAAAAACATTTTTCAATTTATTTTACAGGGAATACACACTCTAATAATACCACTCTTTTATGGGACATTAAACCTATGAATGTCAATACATTAACATATATCTGTATTACTGTTTCTGTTTATTAGAACTTTCAAGGGTGGCATGGTGGTCCCGGGGTCCATTCCAGGCTGAGGGTCCTTCCTGTGTGGAGCTGGCATGTTGTAAAGTGTGAACACAGTGTGAAAAGTGTGAACACAGTGTGAACAGTGTGAAATTGTTGTCTGTATTTAACCCATTCATCAAGTGAAGCAGTGGGCAGCCAGGAACACAGCGCCCGGGGAGCAGTGTGTGGGGAGGGTACTTTGATCAAGGGTTCCTCAGTGGTGCCACTGGCAGTCCTGGGATTTGAACACACAAACTTCTGATTACAGGGGCAACTCTCTAACCACCAGGCCACCAGCTGTCCCCCCATGTCTGTGTGAAATTCCACTGGGTACTCCAGTTTCCTCCCACAGTCTAAGGACATGTACATCTGGCAAACTGGAGATGTTAAATTGGCCTAGGTTCTGTTTGTCTGTGTATCTGCCCGGTGATGGCCTGCAACCTGTCCAGGGTGTTTCTCCACCTCCAGCTCCCCTGACGACCAGCTCAGAGAACAGATGTATGGACAAAGATTCCAACATTATAAAAGTACAGTATCGGATTTAAACCGAAACCCCCGTTGACAAAGCCAAATTGCTTAAATCGTCATCACACCAAACCTCTTGATCCACAGCAAACCCTGATTAGTGTATTATTAAAGCAATAACCCACTTCAAAATCACTGAAAACACAGCCTCTAGTGGCCTGACACGTTTATATAAAAGCAACAAAATACATTATGACAAAACACACTAGCACTGCACTATACTGTATTTCTGCCACGTAATGTTCATTACCAGCAGGACAGGGCTTACATATCTACATCGCAATTTCAACAATCTTTTCAGATGCTTTTTGTGCTCCAATCAGAAACACCTAATTTAAACTACAGTAGTTTTTAAAGAAAAAAATATTGGATCAGTATCAGCAAAACTCAACTATTCAGTATTGGTATTGGAAATGAAAAAGTGGTACTGTGTTATCTCTACTTACCATTCATACAAAATTCAATTGATATGTATGGTGTGTATGTCATTCATTGACATGAAGAACAGCACTGCACATTTTATTCCTGTAATAGTTTGGTTGAGTCAGATGTTCAGTAAAAACGAACCATTTGATAATACTGTATCTGTTGCTGAACTAAATTTTGCATCAGCACGGTTGAGGCCTTGTGACATTCGCTAGTACCAACCTGCCCTTCTGCTGTGTCCGACAATTAGCGAGGCATCACCCTTGGGCAGTTGCACACTCAATTAACGCACGTCACCTCCAGTGCCAGTGCCACCGAAGAACATGAATATTAGCAAGCACAACCAGGAACTCACACCAACAATATGTTTCATAGTTCTATAAAGTGATACCAATTAAAGAGCTTAAATATTTAATGAGACCTTCGGTTAGAAACACATGCTGCATGTATTATTAATTGTATGCATCCGTCCCCTGAACTGGATTTCAACAAGAAAATAAGCTGAGTGTGGTCAAAAACGTCACAACAGAAATGCAAACCTTACGAAGCGGTACAGCTTCATAAAACCGTGGAAGAAGAGAGGAGGGAAAGAAGAGAGGAGTGCTGTCGTATTTTTAAAACACAGAGGAAGCGCAATGTTGTCACATCAGAGGCCTTTCGTGGCGTGTGCAGGAGTGAGGGCATGGAGGCTGAGCCCACATATGCAGTGTGTTATGCTGGGGCTCAGCCTACAGAAGCCTATAGCTCCATGCTGCTCTCTGCTAAACATGAGGATTAAGACTGAGCCATGTTTTCAGCATGCAGTGAAAGACAAATACATTGAGCCTTGTACATGGATTATATAGGGTGAGCAAAATAAAACCTGAAGGAAACCTGAAGACAAAGCAGAGGAACTACAAGCCAAAGTCAATTAAAACCAATTAAGGCCAGTAAAAGTCTCAGGTTAAAAATGGCCTGCGTAACTGAGGGTAAAAAAAAAAAAACTGTGGCAGCAAGCCTGAAATGAAGTCAAACCAAAAGGTTGCTGGCTCAGATGCTTAAATAGACACCAAGGAATGTAGGTTTACATTCAGAGAACTGCAAGTTCTTCTGCCTTAATCTATATTCTGGCTAATGGCCCTCTCAATCTTCTCGCCAAGGCTAACGCCACCTTCTGGCCAATAGTGGTAGAGACTACCTTTTGGCCGACTATGTTGTAAATGATCTTCTGGCCCACAGTGGCCAAGATCAATCTACTGGTCGATCCTGGTCCAGATCATCTTCTGGTCAATTGTGGTAGAGATGATGATCTGTCCCACAGTGGCCAAAACCAATCAACTGGTCAACCCTGGCTCAGATTATCTTCTGGATCTTTTTTTTCACAAAATGTAATACAGCATGTGATTTGTACCTACCTGCTAGTCATACCGACCTTCATGCAGGTTATGGCTAAAACAACCTTGTAGGCCCGATGTCATCAATTCTGATCCATCAGGACAGTTTGATGATCCCCCTGCTCCCACATCTGATTCCACTCATCAATCCATTACCGGGTTTAGTGTGTTTGATCAGGTAAACCACCAAACTGACCATGCATGATCATTAACTTTCCACTTTTCTGGAAGTATAAAGGTGAAAGTTAATGAGGCAGCACCATATGAGAATGCCTGATCAGCATCTGTGATTTGCTTCATATCAAGCCAAACCGCACCTCAGTCAGTCAGATTTAAACGCTATGGCACAAATCAAGGCTACTGCATTCACTTCCACCAAATGTGAGGACAAGCAGCCAGAACAGTAGACCGTTACAGACAGCGAGACATAGTCTCATTCTGGCACCATGTGATGCCCGGGCACCTCTCTGAAGTGATCAAACAAACCGGCTTGGCTCGTAATAGCCTATTTTCAGAGGAGCACTGGGAGATTTCATTGGGGAAAACGGTGTGTGATGTGGAGAGAGCTTCTCCCTGATCACTTATTTATCTGAGGCTTTTAAAGATTTAATTCCTGACAGCTTTATGACTAAGATCGAGTGTACACAAGTCGTCACAGACTGTGCTAACGTTGAGCTGGAGTACAGAGCCACAGGGGAGGGTTATATTTAACAGGGAGGTGCTTTTTACGCAAGAGCTGTCCTACTTCCAGCCGTCTGCTAATACTGCCGCTGCCGCCGTGATTTTGCAGTCATACGTACCGTCAATATAGCACATCCTACTCCCCAGAGCCTCACCATATCTGTTTGCGTTCTTGGATCTCTCGCGGCAGATCAATCATTTTCTTAACCAGAATTAACTTCAAATAACTCTCTCTCTCTCTCCCATTCTCTCTCTCTGACGTGTGCTTCCCCACACTTACTATGCAACTGCCTTTCCCTCCGGCTGCTTTTTATTCATTTACGCATCTCCTCTCGCATCCCATTCACTCCCTTTCTCCCTTTTTACGTTCTGCCACGACGTAGTTATCTCATGCAGCTTTTGAAGCACCTTGCCTTCCTTAGAAAACTAAACAATTCAGATCACATGCGCTGTCAGCTCTTGCTTGAGGCTCTAGCCATGAAGCTAAACAGCCCATCTGAAGGTATATTACACTCTGCAATGGCTCCACGGAACCCTACTTATTTCCATCCAGTGGAACAAAACACTTTCTTGGGCTCTGAATTATTAAACAGATTATACTACACAATGAAATGGCGTTGAGTGCAGAGCATGTAGCTACCCAAGCAGAACAGGTTTAATGTGAAGTACAAACAAGGTGCATTCACACACATCAGTGAAAAGAACAAAACCACGTTAGTGAGACATTATAATAGAGATAGAAAGATCCACGAGGAACGAATTATATCTTTTTAAAAATCTGAATTACTCTTTCAGTTTGTCTTTTTTGAGTGCTTAGGAAATGTTTATGTCCAATAAGGATGCAACCCCTCACTGTAGGAATGTTTAGGTATGTATAAAACACGAATATATTATAACTATTTTATTGGTCAGGGCAACATATCCAAAGTCAGACATGCACATGTAAACTATCCAATATAAACACTGGGCCACAATTCCCATATGAACCAGAAATCATAAACACATTTTCCTTCCTTATTGTGATATTGTGACATATTTATGAGAAAACATGGTATCTGGAAGGTCTCTGAGCTAGCTGAGTATATTGTTCCACAATAATTAGGGAAAGGATGGAGTAGGAGGTGAACCATGATATTATTGGTTAATATCATTTTTCCCTGCCCACTGGTGCACATCTCAGATCTAAGGAACAACAATCTCAAATAACACTTGAGTGGAAAAAGCTCCAGAGCCCTAGCAAAGATCTGAAACATCCCTGGCAGTACAACTGGTTCAATAATCTGCAAGTGGAAAACTCATTGTCCCTGGACAGGTGCACCACACCTCTCAAATTGAGGATGAGGAAGGTAAGAGAGAAGCCGGCAGCCACTTGAAAAGAGTTGGAGCACGTCAAGCATATGGGAAGCATGACCAGAAAGCAGAAGGAACAACTGTTACTCAGAAAACAATGTGCCACAGTCATCTCCAAACTCAAACAGATGCAGAGATGAGCATCTAAAATTTACACTTTAGCATGTAGACATACACCACTGTTTTGGAAAAATATGCTCTGGTCAAATGAAACAATAATAGAATTCTTCAGCCCCTTGTGTACAGATGAAGAAGGAATGCATTTATGACCCCAGGAACACTATACACAAAGTGAAGTATGAAAGTGGGAGCGTCACGATATTGTGCTGCTTCTCTGCTAATGGCGCTTGGATATTACATGTCAGTGGAGGAAAAAAATTTGACATCAATGGAGTGATGTACCTAGGGGAAATTAGAGAAGAATCTGAAACTGAATCTGAGGAGAAGATGAAAGACAATGTAGAAGGAGATTTTTTAATTCCCTCATAATAATAGTCACACTGCCGTTCAACCATATATGTCTGTGTAAAAAATC
>JBBPCZ010000007.1:6149458-6162507 GCA_037974445.1 Brycinus macrolepidotus
AACACTTGCCTGTGAACCCGATGACCACAAAGTCGCAGGTTCAAACCCCCACTTTCTACCATGGTGTCCTTGAGCAAAACACTTAACCCTCAGTGTCTCCAGGGGGACTGTCCCTGTAACTAATGATTGTAAGTCGCCTTGGATAAGAGCATCAGCCAAATGCCACTTTACTTTACTTTTCTGATCACATCAGAGACCGATGTGACCGGCTGTGTATTTCATGACAAAGAGAACATAATTAGTGCTGTTTAAGTCCAGTATATGGAAAATCATTTATTTTCAGTTTTGATAATAATACATGGTATGCATCATAATGTAGTTTTCTGAAGCTTGATGAAGTGGAAGCGGTTTAAAACCCATCACAAACCATAAATACAGTAGTTTCACATGCTGCCCTGTAGGGCTGAACGATTGGGGGAAAATCTCTTATTGTAATAATTAGGATTATTTTCTATAAATTAAGGTCTATGCCTGTTATTTTGGACCAGAGGTTCAGAAAAATGTTGAACCTCTGGGCCACTTTTTTCTGCTTTGAAGCTTAACAACTAGACATAATGTGCCAGCCTGTCTGTTAGTTGTGGTTATGTTGTCTTATTAGTGTAGTTTGTGGTTGTATTATACATGATTAAATAGGTGTTTGGTTGCTTTTGTTTGGTCTCATCTACAGCTTACAAGCTGTTATTTCTTGCTATTTCCTACTTGTTGTTGACAGTATTGGCTAAAATCATTTTTAAAATGGTCAATAGATCCATGATTACTAAGAAAAACATGGTTACAATAATAACATTTCATCATACCAAATGCTCCTGATTCATTGTGGTTCTTCCCTCAAACCTTTCCTTCATCTTTTTAAGAAACTTTGCTCCCATTTTATTGCTCTAAATTCCCAGCGGCACAGGTGAGTGAGTAATTCTAACTAAAGCTCTCTGAGGGACGCCCAGCTCCCCTGTCCTCCTACTCGTTTCTCTGATCTCCTCTGAGAGGTGAATGGCCAGTCGCTGTGCCATGTGTAGTATGGATGACTCATTTGAGCCCATTGATCTGTCTCTTATGTCCAGGAGGCTGGAAGAACTCAGATCAGATATGGGCCATGGTCAGATCCATGACACATCCCATCTTTCTTTTCTCTCTGCAAGAGTTGCCTTGTCGCATCTCCTGACCCAGTGCCAACTTTTTTCCAGACTTGCACGGCTCCGTGTCATATTCTCTCATCGTCTTAAACATTGTATTGATTTCTGTGTGTTATTGATATTCTCGGTAGTGCCGACATGCTGTACTTTGCTCACACAAAGAGAAACAGTGCAGAAAGTGTAAAGTATAAAAGTGTCTAAAAGTTGCTCCATGATAATCCAGGCATCGCTCTAAAAGCTCTGGAGGGTGGGAATAGAAAGTACTGCTAGATTGGAAAGAGATGTCAATCTGTCACCCATTAGTGTCAACTTCAAAAGCATCTGTGTGGCTCCCCCCGACTCTCACCGACTGATGGTTTTTGTGTGGTGGCAGAAGCGCACCCCATGTGGCTCTGTCTGCTTCCTGATGAGCTCCAGGAGCCATGCAGCAGGCGCTCTGGGGAACTCCACACTGTTATTAGTGCAGGTCTGGGTTTCTTAGCTCAAATTAAACCAGTCCATCTTCACTCTGCCCTGTAGCTGTTCAACTGTCAGCCAAACGCATGCTTTTGAAGCCATTAGCGAATGTGTACATGAGTTGTGACCATCTAAACGGATTTGAGGTCGTTTTGCCTCTCCCAGATCGTCTTCTTTCCAGTGTCTGTGTGGTCATGTTCATGTTTTCCTCTGAGGTTTCCTTATGCTTCTGTGGTTTTATGTACCAAAAACAGTCAAACTATTTATTCTTTCCCTTAACATTAAATGGTTTGGGAACAATTGACATGTTTTGCTAGTTTTCTAAGTAAAAATAAGTCAATAAACAAATATGTTTAGAGAAAAATTAAAAGCATTTCAGTGAAAAAATTATGCAGGAAATATCAGGGAGAAAAGAATTTCAACAAATCCTAGAGGCTAATGTCCCATAGTCATTGAAGAAACCCAAGAAGGAATGAGGTTGGATATTACAGTAAGACAGTGATCCAAACTTCAAAATTAACCTTAAATCTAGAATTTAAAATACCCTTCACAAAGACTTACACACTGTTGAAAACCTGTATTTGATCTTTAACTTGCTTGCACAGCAATTACTGAGGAATACATGTGATATTAGGCCGTTAATATGACGTTATACGCAGCTAGCAGTAGCTAAAGGCTACACGCAGCAACACCTGTACGTCATATATAAGTGTTAAATTCTTATTACTTTGGTCAAAGGATATATTTTGTTAACTGACTGTTTGTAACTTTATGTAAATGTATGTAAATGAGCTCTGATTGCCTGAATTACTTTGATGTGAATGGATGAGGCTGAATGGCTGGAGGCCAAATAGGAGTATGTATGTAAATGTATTGGTTTTCGTAACATCACAACAGGAATTCAAAATGGTCTGATTTCACAGCCTTGCTTCGGTATATTACATTTTGAAACTGGTTACAAACTACATCAAACTTTTTTATTACATAAAAGCAAGGCAAATTAAGTTTTCCAGGATATGGGCCTTTTAGCACTTCAGTCTTACAATGACTGCAGAGGACAATCAGCGATTCACCAAACAAATCAACGTGAGAAGCAATAATAAGGAGAGCTAATAAGGCTGTGAAAACTGTCCGTGATCTGTACAGTTAAGACCAGAGGGTATTGGGTGCTGTCGATTGAGACAGCGTTGTGCAGTCAAATGGAATTACAGCAACAACACTAATGAAGAGAAGACACCGCCTGGAATCTCAGCAAATAAACCAACAAATCAGATAAAGCTGAAAGTCTCACCTCAGGCTGAGCATATTTTCAGACTGCCACTGCAAAATCAGCCCCAGAAGTTTCCACACAGCACTGAAAGAGGAGGGCGTACCCTCAAATGCTCACTACAAAACAATAACTTTAATGAATACTTATTTAAAAAGTCATATTCAGTTTTTTTAACCTTGCAGTCACTGAACAACTGTAATTCTTCGCTCGCACTTTTCATAAAGGTGCTCTCGAACATGATTATCTGCTTTGTTCTGCCTCATTGTGGGAATGTAGTCTTGCTCCCAAGTGGCTAATTGTGCATCTACCTTAATTACCTTTTTGCTGTTGGTTTAGCAAGATGTAAGTAAATATATTAGCAACCTTTCCTTTGGTAATGACCTTGTGTTGGAAGCCATACCATTTGTTTCGCTGTCACTGAGACAAATTAGCTGGTGAGATAATTGTAAGAAATGGCTGGAGATGCCATGTGGTAAGGTATAAAAAGATCAGCCTTAACCTGGACCATGGAATATTCATTGATATTAAGATACAGTTGTGAAAAAATTAGGACACCCCATTAAATATTCAGTTCTTTATTAAGAAATGTTCACATATCGATGTCTACTCTTGTAGACTATTTTCCGGACAGTGGAATGGCTGATTTCAAATTCTTCTGAGATCTTTTTAAATCCCTTACCAGACTAATAAGCTAGTACGATCTTCTTTCTGAAGGCCTCAGACAGCTCTTTCCATCTCACCATGGTGTTCACTCTCACTTCAACATTCATGAGCACATCAGACTAAATGTCTGAGGATTAAACAGGGCAAGCCTCCTTCAAAATGCTGAGTAACAATGTCCTAATCATGTGCACCTGATGTGATACACCTGTGTCATTTAAGCCATTTTAAGTGGGAATAAATGTGGGGGTGTCCTGATTTCCTTCTCGCCAAGAATTGCATTTTTGTAGAATTACATTTTACAGAAGATTTTGATTCTTCAGTTTTAATTGGTTAGTTATATTACTTGAATCTCCCAGTATTGTTACAATTGAGATTAAATATCCATATGTCCAAGAATGTTACAAAACCACGCAGGCTTTCATAGGGTGTCTTAATTTTTTTAACATGACTGTACATACAGTGCAGATTGTGTGTGTTAGCATTTGAGAGCACCAACTGGAACTTTTCTGAACATTTCTTTACTAACATGGACTTGACACTTAGATGTTTTTACTGATGCGTGTTGTTGCACTGGGCAGTTCACACTGCATTCGCAGTTCTGTCCATATTATAATGTTCATGGGTGCATTTCTATCCATATGTTATGGCTGTCATTTGCTAATAAATTGGGTGGATGTTAGCACAGTAGTGTGTCTGTGGAGAGCGCTCGGCTCTAGGCTTATGAAGGCTTGTAGCCCTGCAGGGTTCTCCCATCTGCTCGCTAAAGCTCTTCCTGGCCCTGCTGGGCCCTCTGCATCAGGCCGCGCCCGCGAATAGTGCCCAGCACAGCCGCCGCCGTGCCAACTCACTTTCTGATGTAACATGGGAAATGCCCCCTGCCAAACTTCCATTCACTTCCTCCTCCGATCGCTCGTCCTGGCGGGACGCTGCATGTAGGAGTAAGAGCGTGATCGGGTGTGGTTTTCTAAATGCGTGTTCATCATTCATACTGAGACGGTTCGGTGCGGAAATTAAACCAAACGCCCTCTGTAGTTGACATATATGGAGGAACTTCCTCTAGTAGCATGGTGTGTGTGTGTGTGTGTGTGTGTGGGTATGTGTGTTTATTCATTTATTTATTAAAACTCGGGGCTGGTATTCCCCTTTTACTGATGCATTAAATTCCTCCTCATCACCCTCCTCTCTGCGTTTCATAGGAGCCTTTCACTTCTTCTAATTAGCTGAACTGTTTTTCTAAATCTGCTTTGTCAGTTGTCATCAGTGTTTCTGTCTGGTGGTCATTTTCTGCTACACTCCACTGAGACACAGTCTTTATTCTCAGGGTACTGAACTGTAAGGCTTCTTTTGCTGTGTGCAGTGTGTATTTGTGTAACACACTTTTTTTTGCTCCATCGTCCTGCCTGGAGCTGTATGATCTGGAGAAATTATTTAATTGTTTTTGTGATTATTTTCTGTAGATTAAAGCCCAGAGCTGTTTTTTTTCTTTTAATCCAAGAAGACCGGAATATCTATTTTTCTGGCTTGAGGCTTGAAATCAGGATGAAGTGTGCTAGACTGCCAATTGTGTTTTTAATGTAAACAACACATGGGTGTTTGCTTGCTTTGAACTGGTCTGACTAATCTACAGGCGTATTAGGTTTACTTTCCTTAAGCTGTACGACAGTGTTGTTGATAATACAGGCTATAGGTAAAATAGTATCTGTGGTTTGAAAATTACTAAATATATTCCATCTATATTTAGTGCATTTACCAAATAAGTGCGTTACTCTGCTGAAAGAGGCCACAGACTTAAGGCATATTGTTGTCATGAAGAGGTGTATTTGGTCTGTGACAATGGTTAGATAGGTGGTATGTGTTAAAGTAACATCCACATGAATGCAGGACTCAAGGTTCCCCAGCAGAACATTGCTCAGAGCATCACACTGCCTCTGCCACCTTGCTTTCTTCCCACAGTGCATCCTGGTGCCATTTCCTCCCCAGATAAGTGACCCATACATAGACACACACACAGGTGTCCACTCGATGTTGAAGAAAAAAAATTTTTGTTTGTCAAACGAGGCCACCCTATTCCATCGCTCCATGTTCCAGTTCTGATGATCACTTGCCCTCTTTAAACGCTTTTAGTGGTGGACCGGAGTCAGCATGGGCTCTCTGACTGGTCTGCAGTATGCAGCCCCATATGCAGCAAGGTACAATAGACTATGTGTGCCTTTTTTAGTATAGCCAGTATTCATTTTTGCTATTTGTTCTACAGTAGCTCTTCTGGGGGCCAGATGTGCTAACCTTCCTTCTCCTCTTACATCACTGAGCTTTGGGCACACATGACCCTGTCTACAGTTCACTAGTTGTCCTTTCTTGGACCACTTTTGGCAGGTACTGACTACTGCATACTGGGAACACCCCACAAGACCATCGTCTTGTGGGGTGTTCTTGTGAGATGCAAAACATCTTCAAGATCTGACTGTTCACTTGCTTGACACCACTTGACAGGTGCCATTGTAATGAGATAATTTGTGTTATTCACTTCACTTCAGTGCTGTTTTGGCTGATCAGTGCACACTAAACAATTAAACAGAAAGGCCAGAATACATTTTGTAAAAAGTACAGATAAATATTGTACAGACCTAGAAAGTTCTGGGGTTGTGGGTAGTCTTATGGCCAAATGTGATGAAGATCACACTGTAACACAGTGAAAGAACAAAGACAGTCAAACCACTTCATCTGTGAAACATTGATGATATGACTGCAGACGACAGCAGCATGATGAATTCTGAAGTGCACAGAAGAATTGCAAGTGCTCTGTTCCAACAAAGTGCCTCAGAACTTCTAGAACTTCACCTTGCAGCAGGACAGTAAGTTTTTTTTTTTTTTAATCAGGGCTAAAAAGTGGAATGGTCTTGACTGTACAAATCAGTCACCCAGACTGAACTCCACTGAGCATGCGTTTCACTTACTGGAGACTAGAGTCCAGGCAGAAACCTGCCAGAGCTTCACCTGGGAATAAATCCAGTGTCTGGTCACAGACTTCCTGCACTCATTACTTGATAATGGTTTGCAACAAAAAATGACAGTTCTAAAAGTGAGTGTGCTATCTATAAAACACTGTAATTCCCAGACGGTTCACTCAGTGTTGATTTAAGAAAGCACAAATTAAGCTGACATTTCATTCTTTAACCTCATAATCATTGTTCAGTTTCAAACAGCAAAAAATATGCAAGGTGTTGAAGTAGCATGCAGTGCACTGCAGGCTGCACACAGCACCAGTTTACTTTATACTGAGTGCTACTCTTCATATTAGCAAGTAGTGTTGCATCAAGTATGCAACACATCCCATTGTGTATATGTACCATGTTACAGGTCACATGACCACCTATTGCATCAAAGGTTATGTCCTTCTGAAATGGCTGTGTTGCATTATGGGATGCAGTATGTCTTGTACATTATCAGGGTTGTACACCAATAACATACATACACACACACACACACACACACATATATATATATATGTGTGTGTGTGTGTGTGTATGTTATTGGTGTACAATACCATATATATATATATATATATATTATATAGTGTCATAGTTCCACATCTGTAGTAACATGTAATAGTAACTGACTGTTCAGTACTCTTGGACAAAATCAGTACAGCATCAGTATGTAGTCTTCTTGTCAACAAAGTGATGACCCTGTCCCTACCAGCTAAAACAGCATGAAGGAATCTGGGAGACATATGAATAATGCATTGTAGGTTCTGGTATAAATTTGTTCAGTATCTCCCTAACTACATTGCAAAGAGTTATGTTTTTTTCTTCTGAAAATTTAGAATTGATTAAGACCATTTGAAAGTGTGACTTGTGCCTTTTAAAGGGACTATAAGACGTTAAACAACTTTTTTTGGAATAAAAGACTTTGAAGCGGTATGTAGATGTTACTTATATTTTAAATGTACAGCTCACTTCCCAGTCCATACCTTCTGCATATAGAAACTGTGATGCTCATGTCATAAGAAAAAACTCATTAACATATATCCACTTATTCACCTTACAGCCGTTTAGCCCTGCCCATTCATGCTTAAGTTTAAGGCGGACTTCAGTTTTTCAGTTTTTGAATTAGCAACAATAACGAGTGGCCAATCAGAACAGAGATCATTTATATACATATATGTCAGTCTTAAAAGCACAGGAATAAAAAAAAAAAAAGCCTGATTGATTCCAACAGATAAAGAGAGGCTGGAAAATGGTCATGTAAAAAAATGAATTACAGCTGTTTAAATCCACACAAACTTCATAAGTGAACATCAAAGGAAGAAATTTAAAAAAGAAATTGCTGCACTGTGCATTATTAGTTTTCTAGGGCTTCCTGTCCTGGTGGGAGATCCTGTAGTATTATCACTGGTAGTGGGAACATGATTATCAGTTTATGCACATACTAACATGTATAACCAATTTTTTATGGACAAACATTTGTCCTTCTTAAGGCATTGTGGTTTGTTCGTAACTCAATTCAGTCATAGCAAAGTTCTTGTTTACTTAGAAAACATGAGAGTTTGATTAAAGGAATAAGATTGTGGACTCTTAGGGCTCTCTATGCCCTGAATTGTTTTTAAAAGAAACTTGTCTCTGCAGTTTTTCCAAATTCACAGGGGGTCATGAGCAGGGTCTTTAAGCCAGGGGACGATTGTCCTTACAGAGACTTTGGCTTTTGCTTTTATTAAAACTGTGAGTTATTGTTGGAAGTGAATCCTCCAGCAAAGTTTTAAACGATGAACCTGAACCAGGCTTTGCTGTTTGTCTATTATTAAAAAACAAAATCATGAAGGTGAGGCAGCCTTTGAATTAAATTCTCATAGATTTGTGGAGCTGGAAGGACAAATCCCGCCATTATAATAGATGAAGCCTGCGCTCCTAACTCGTGGAGTTGTGGAGCGGGTGGGAGCTGTGATCCGCATCTCAATGGTGGGTGTATCATGATGAATGGCCTAAATGGGATTTGTGTGTGTGTGTGTGTGTGTGTGTGTGAGAGAGAGAGAGAGAGAGAGAGAGAGAGAGTGAGAGAGAGAGAGAGAGAATATGACTTGTAGACAAAGCTGAACTTGCAGACAGCAGTGGTGGAGTAGGGCAAAAGGTATTTGCATGATGGATGTGGAAATGAGCACGTTCACCACTCAGAGCCTTGAGGAAATCGGGCCGTGGCCCTGCTAAAACCCCAGGACATTTCCATCTGGCCTCTGGGGAAGGGTGGGGCAACGACTGGATATCCAAGTCTGGATGGACAGTTGGACTCATCACTGTGGGCTTCTGATGGTTTTTTGGAAGACTCTTTTACACTCTTAAAAATAAAGTTTCCTAATTGGTTCTTATTTACCTCAAACCTTTCCATTATGTTGGAACTTTTTAAGTCTTAGAAAAGTTCTTAATATTCACACATTTCAATAAAAAATATGGTCCTTTCAAGAACCATCCACTGAAATGGTGTTATGGAATCAGTGGTTTCAAAGCTCCATTGCTCTGAAGAACACTTTGGCACTTTTATTGTTAAGTATGTAGTTACAGTGTTTTTCCCAGGTCTGAAACAAACTTCAGGGGGAATACCGTGAGTGGGAGGTTATCAGGTTAACTTATAGTATGTGATATATACTTCGACAACCATCAGTATTTGAGAGAGTCCATTGTGTGGTCCAAGTGTAGCCTATGTGCAGAAAACAACTGTTTAATAGTAAGCTGCTCAAGTAACAGGTTCCTAGAGCTGACAACACCTTCACACAACACACTTTATGTTATGTTTGGGTGTGCATAATCAGAACTCTCAGATTTTTGCGCAAAACACTCTGACTTAATTTTAGAACATTGGAGCCAATCTGTGTGCTAGTATCTTTCATGTGTCCTTTTAACCTACACAGTGCTAGCATTAGGTTGATAAAAAAAAAAAAGGCTAATGAAAAAAGCAGCCAAAAAAATCAGCCAACTCGGCTATAAAGAAATCTGAACCAGCTTTAGAAGTTCACGATCAGTCTATATCTAGTTATGTTCTGACAGTGTTGACAGTGTTGCAGGCAACATTAAGCTTCGCTCACTCTTAGCTGTATTGGCAATGTTTGCCGGAAACTCTTGAATTGAGATGCAGAACCCAGATCATGTTTTGCAAGAGGAGTGAATGAGTGGGCAGGGCAACTCCGCCACCTTTATTACTAAAACCATCCCAGGACCTGTGGCTGCCATCTCCTCCAATCACACGCATCTATGAGCACAGGGTCTTTCTTTGCCAGTGCAATCCCGCCTACACACTTCCTGAAACCAACACAAACACACACACACACACACACACACACACACACACACACACACACACAGCTCCAAAAATCTCAGGTGCTTCTGTTTTTGCATGGTGTCACCTATCATCCTCCTAAACTGAACAGAAAAAGTTTTGAATGGAACACGTTCTTGACATTTCAGTGTCTGCTAGCGATCAGGAAGCAGGACCCAAGGCCTTCGACTGGAATTTTTTTTTTTTTTTTTAGTTTAGGCATCAGTAGCTTCCTTAATAGGCTAAATGCTGAAGTTCTGTGTCCCTCTCTCCTGCTGTTTTGACTTTGAATCCTCACATGAAACGAGGAGAAAACCTTTGCAGACCGTCAGAAATGCTACTTTGACCTTCAGTCGGGCAGAAATGAGTCGAATGTCTCCGAGGAGCTCCTATAAAGAAGCTAAATGAAGTCTTGAAAAGAAACGCAAGCAAGACAGTTGGTCGTTCGGTCTATAATTGATGGCGAGAATTTCTCAGAAGAAGGCTCCTTCTGAAATCTGCCGTTTGTCTCGGAGGAGCCGGGGTGTGTTTGTATATTCTGTCAATAAGTCTGCTGTCTGCTTCCTGCTTGCTTGTCACCTCTGTGGTCTCTCCTCAGTGTTTTACATGCCCTTGCAGCCTTACAAGCACACGTCCTTGCTTAAAGCAGCAATGCTCAAAGCTGCAGACAGAGAGAGAGAGAGAGCATGAGCGAAGCCCTGGCAAAGTTCCACCACAACTGAAAAGTGTCCTGTAAGCAAGTGGGTGCATTCAGCAGTCTCCCGGCTGTCATGTTCGTCTGATTGCATCAGATGTGACAGTTTGTGTGGCACAGATGGAGCCAGCTAGACAAATAGAATACGGTTGGCCCCTGGGGGCCGCAGCAAGTGACTGCTTCTGACGCTGCAGGGGTGGAGAGGGACAGTGTGCACACACCTTCATGTAAACACACACACACACACACACACACACAGAAAAGAGACAAATTGAGTGTGTGAATGGAGGTGGGGAGGATGAGACTGCAGCCTCCACACATTTCCCGGACACTCATAAAAGTTTACCTTGTTTGTGCTGTCGCTCACAACTCCTGCTCAGGCTTTTGACAGCTACCGTGGGCTCCTGCTCCTGAAAAGTACCCTTTATTGCGTTTTTATCCCTGCAAGAGGAGCTTTAGGACACAGCTGCATGTCAAAGGTTCACACAGCATCACAGTTTCAAAATTAAAATCCGTTCTCACCCCGGCCTCCCTCCTGGCTTTGCTGTTATTGTTGTTTAGTCTTTCTTGCTGAATGATGTTTAACATGTTGCATTTCTAGCATTCGAAGCAATAGGCCCTGTTTTGTAGGCTGCTCCATCAGTTTGAACCACTTTCAGCCCAGAACCATTTGTTGAGCTGTTAAAAAGTCTAAGGCACCTAAGCACAGTCTTTAAACCTCATTTGTCTGGGCAGAAAGTTGTTTTTACTAGGAAAAAAAGTACTATATAAACTTCATTGTGTTGAAAACTGGTTCTGGATTTCTCAGCACTGTCCCCCAACATTGCACTGATTTATTAAATTCCATCACTGATTAGTTAACCCTGATATTATATGGTGACTACAAATAACAATGAGAGGGAATTGGTAAGTGAACACACTGACTTACAAAGCACTATTTATTTTACTATTTATATTATTTATTTTACTATCTGAGTTATCTGAGCAAATAAAGTCTTGCCACTTTTGTAGTACTATAGAACTTTGTCAGATTAAATTTTAAAAGTTAGCATTAAACCTTAAAAAGACACTGTATGAAATCAAAGACTTAATAGCAAAACACGGAACTGGGAAAACCTGGCTTCTGTAAAAATGAGGCATTGTGACTCAGACTGTGCCCCAAAAATTGGAAGACGAATCGATCTGAGTAAGGTGTGTATGGGTGGTGACGTTGTTGTTAGTGGTATTTACTGCGTGGGAAGAATGAGCCGCGTTGGCCGAGGTGACGGGGACGGCATTGAGTGTGTGGGCGCTAGTGGCTCTCCCCTGCGTTGCCGTGGAAACAGAGCACCAGCCGTGAGCAATGGCACCTGTCCCTGGCCTGGCCCGAGGGCCGCCCTGGCCCAGAGCCCAGCTTGGCCTATGTAGTCCAGGCTCCGTTTCCTGTGGTCGTCTCCAGCGAGCCTGTGGGCGAGTGCAACTGTGCGGAGAGTGAGGCGGTGGAGCGTGGGACAGGGGGACGAGAGGGAACGGTGTGTTCCGCTCCCCCTCAGCCAGTTAACCCTTTGGCCAAAACTCCATCTGAAGTGTGAAAATGCGTGACGAGGTCCTACCATGCCGCATCGCCAACCTTATGGAGGGAAACACCTCTCACGCACTCACACACACACACACACTCCTTGCGGAAACAGCAAAAGCGAAATGGAGAATCCACTGCTAAAGAGGATTCTGGCTGATTTCTTTTTTTTTTGCGTTGGTGATTTAGAGTCGAACAATATCATTTTTCCCCCCAAAAAAGTCAAATGCCAACCTGTAGGAGGTGAAAGAAATTTCCAGTAGTTATTGTAATTGTTTTACATGGCGTTTACCAAACATGACAGCTGAAATTACATAATTCAGTATTTACTGAATAATGCACATGTAACATAATTTCATCAAATTCAAATAATAATTAAGCAATCCCTTTTCTACTTACAAACACAAAAGTAATGTTGATTTTTAACACTTTAAAAACTTTGAGCAGAATGCTTCCATTTGTTTCAGTAAACTTCCAGTGAAGTTCCATGTTCAATTTATTTTTTTTTTGGTATTTCAGTTTTCCCCTAAAGGTCCACTTTTGTGCTGTTTGAAGTAATGATAATTCATTTTCAAATGATTACTTTTGAGTTTACTTCACTTTGTCCCTTAGAATTAAACAGGCTGCTGTTGTTTCTGTTTCTTTAAGGCTGCTATGTACATGCCCGGAGTCAGAAGTTTTTGCGTGCTCTGAGATTTTCTGCATTTTTATGTTACTCACTTAATATTTACTAAAAATACACCCAATATTCTTTGCTAACAAATAAATGTACAGTATGTTCACAATTTGAGGACCTTTATTAGCCTGAAAATGTCATTTTTATTAATCACTACTGACCTATAAAAAACCCCCTAATATAATTATAATTATAATGTGGATCACCAGACAACTGATAGATATTTGAGCTATTAAGTGCTGAAACAGTAACGAGTGCATTTAAAGTTAAAGGACAGTCTAGAATTTGACTCTGCATCACCA
>JBBPCZ010000007.1:6180166-6198116 GCA_037974445.1 Brycinus macrolepidotus
TCTTCGCCCAACCAAGTTACAATTAACTACTTCGTCTCCACTCCTCCTCGTGTGCAACTGAAGCTCATTTACTTCTCTTTCTCTGTGATAGCCTGCTTCAGCTTCCTGTAATTGATCTGAAAGTCCAAAACATCCATAAAAGATGTTTTCACACTGCAAACGAACCGAGCCATGGTTTAGTTTGATTGGGACTGAGACTACCTCTTTTGGTCCAGATCATGGTCCAAGGCACCTTCCACACCTGCTAATTTGGTTCGGACCAAACTGAAAGGTTAGAAGGTCCAGGCCAAATGAGGTTGGTATGAAATTACCCTAATAAGTCTCAATTTTTGTCTTGAGTTCCACAATAATGTTTGAATCCACTACAAAGTTAGAAGAGGTGTAGAGCAGTGGTCTTTAAAAATATCGGACAGCACCAACTCCCACATCCAGTTAAGCAAGTCTTCATACTGGCAGACACGTTTAGCTCAGGGATTGAAAGTTGCTTGTTCTCTTGCAAATTTTGGAGATGATAACCTTAGGCATTTCTGTGGTGCGTTTGCTTTTGAATTAAATTAAATTAAATGAAAAACCCTTCTATTCATTCCACAAGGAAAGACCACTGGCACACAGTACAAAAAGCCTATTCTGCCTTCATTAAGCTTCATTAAGTTTCTTCAAGAATTTTTTACATTTGCTGAAAAGATGTCTTGAGTTAAATTAGCTTAAATATAGTCAATATGTCTAATATTTCTCATTTTGATATTGTTGTAAGAATTATTAGATTATTTAACTTACTTCTAGCCTTTTTACTTTAACGTTATGCTATCTAGTGAAATTGTCTTTTTCTATTGGTCCTATTTGTCAATAAAATAAGACAGTTTTTCTTAAGTGTCTTAAAACAAGTTAAAACATCAAGAAATTACTTGAGTAATCTTAAAATATTCTCATAATGAAAATGTCATAATGACTAATATTAGACATTTGACCACATTTAAGATGTCTCTGCTTCCAGTAACATGTTTTGTGGAGTGTATATCATGCATTTGTTAGATATACCAAGAGAAGAAAAGCACCATATATATATATATATATATATATATATATATATTGGTGATAGGTTGCATGAGAATTACTCTAAACAATATGATTTGTCATTTTTTTCTTTGCTCTGTTGAGCTAACAATATAAAGGGACCAAAGTACAGATACAATTCCGGCTTCAAGGTCACTGCTGCTACTGTACCACATTCTTTTTGATTTACAGTTTCAGAAACCAAGCACGTCTATTTGGCTATGTTTTAACTCAGCACACTTTGAAGCAAGTCTATGATTTATGCTTGCAGTTTGCACAATTCTAACTGCTGACCATAAGCTTCCATGGCTTGTTTGGTACATTAACCTTGTGGCTGCAGTGCAGATCTAAAGAAGAAAGCTTCAAACTCCAAGCATGTCTTGGCTAATCCAATATGTCTGTTAATTCCACAAGAAAAGACCAATGGCACACAAACAGCCTATTCTGCCTGCATTAAGCTACAGCTTCCTCATGCCATTTTTTACATTTGCTGAATTTGCTACACTGCAAAAGTCTTAAAGTTAAATTGCCTTAAATCAATATGTCTAATATTTTAGATTGTGGAGATTATTTGCCTTATTCCTAGGCTTTTTCACTTCAAAGTCATGTTACCTAGTGAAATTGGCTTCTTCTATTGGCCCTATTTGTCAATAGTATAAGACAGTTTTTCTTAAGTGACTTAAAACAAGTTAAAACATCAAACTCCAAGCATGTCTTGGCTAATCAAATATGTTTGGATTAAGGGTACAATTGTATAATTTTTTTGTCTTGTTTTCTGCATGGTGATGTGGATAGTGTAGCCCATTCATGTGTGATGGGCGTGAGGGATGGAAGGGTGTTGCGATGCCTGGAGCTTCTTCTTTTCAGCTCTTACATCAGCATGTGATCAATGCTGTCCTGTCCAGTGGCCACAGGCTACACTACACACAGACCATAGCCTGTCTCAAAATCCGGGACACAACATCTACCTGCTGACTCTGAAACGGCTTCAAACACTGGCAACAGGTGGAAACAGAAACTACAGCATGAAACTGATAACCTCGTTTGTCCTTGAGATCATTTTAGGGAGCACCGTGCCGTCTTAAATGAGCCAAAGAGTAATTTTAAACTTCACTGCAGTGAAATGAAGATGCAGTGGCATCAATAAATAGTTAATGATGGATGGGTACAGGATGAGCTAACCTTGCCAAATGGCATTAAGCTCCTTCTAATAAGCTGCTCTCGGGTGCCTGCCCTGATGGTGTCGTGGAATCCTTATGGACGAGAGTGGATCTCCCAGAGCCATCATGCATGAATCCTCTTTCTCTCTTCCCAACCAGCCGCCACCCACACACCCTCTCTCTGTCTTTTATCATCTCTTCTTTCTCTCAACTGCCTTCTCTCTTTATCAGGTCATTCACAGCGCTGTCACTTACTCTCACACACATCCTCAGGGCATTTAACCATACACACACAGGCCTCACACACATCCACACACAATGCAAAGAGAATGTTTATACATTTTCCCCCAAAAGTACTCAATCAGTCAAGACACTGTTTGTGTATTAAGTTTTCTGCTTTAGTTTTGCCCTGCAGACATGGGGCTAATGTAGCTAACAAGTGGTAGCTAATAACCACCAATTAGAGCTAATAGATCAAAAGAATAAAGTACCAACACTGAACAGTAAATTAAAGTTCCTAAATGGTTTTGGTATAGAACCTCTACTGGTTCTCCATACTTCCACATCTTATTTCCAAAGGAATAGATCAAAGCAAAGAACCACTCACTGAAAAGTCCTTTTGGGAGCCATAAATCTGTGTGTGTGTGTGTGTGTGTGTGTGTGTGTGTGTGTGTGTGTGTGTGTGTGTGTGTAATCACTTCTGGTTCCCTAAAGAACCTTTCAGTTAATGATTCTTTGCTTGGAAGGCCTTTCATCTTGAAAAATGGTACAGAAGTAAAAGTACAGGCATGTTACAACTACAACTACACACCCCTGTATTTACATTCATTGCAGGATGCCATAATTATTGAAGTGCTTTGTTGTTTCGTAAACTGCATCTAGTGGGGGAAACACTGCAGCTGACTGACATGAGTGAACACAGGAAGACTGAAGCTGGTACAAAGGTCTTATTATAGGAACAGGAGTAGTTAAATTATATCTCTGCATGACAACAAAGACTGAACAAGCACCCAAGGCCCAGCTGTACTGCATGTTCTCTCCGCGTCTGGGTCTTCACCGGGTTCTCTGGTTTCCTCCCACAGTCCAAAGACATGCACGTGTGTTGAAACGGAAATGCTAAATCGCCCCTGGGTATGACTGTTTTTTGTGTGTCCTCCTGTATGGTATTCCTATTATGCCAGGTATGCCAGTGCCTAAGTGTCCCTGTTGTAAGAGGTTGCATAATGGTTTTCAACACGTGACCCATGTTTCTCAAACATGCCACACACATTTTTTTTTTATCCCCCACATATGTCCCTTCACGAAAACATACAGAGCAACACTTTGAGCATATGCCGGTACAGCAGGCTTGTGGATTTATAGCATTTTCTGGCAGGCCTTGGCTGGTGGGTGTGTTGAGATTTGACTTGATATACGGACATGGATGAAGCAGTGTATTCTCCACATATTACAGCAAGAGAGGAGAAGATGAACAATCACCACTCACTCATAAACCCTGCTGAGAGGGAGTGTGTGTGTGTGTGTGTGTGTGTGCGTGCGTGCGTGTGTGTGTGTGTGTGTGACAGAGCATGCCGTTTTCCTCTATGTGTGTATAGTTAAGTGTGAATGCAGGCATCTTTCCTGAGATTTTATGCCCTTTGCATAAAACGGAGCGGGTCGGCTTAGCCCGTTTAATTTGATTTGCAGCCCGGCAGCGGTGGTGCAACTGTAAAACAAAAGCGCGAAGCAGAGCGGCACTCGCAGGAACCCAGGCACAAGATCCTGTGCTGCAATGCCACTGCAATGCAACACTCTTTCCCCTTTGTGTTGCAAACTTTTCACATCACTCTCTTGTGTCACTTGGTGTCTGTGCGTCTGTTTTGCTGTGAGTCACACAGCGTGTCTGCGATTTTTGGGTCGCGTGCTCAAGAGGACTGTGAAAAGTGAGTCCATCCCAAGCCCATTCTATCTTTTTCGTCTTTCAGGTTCATAAAATATTTCTGGGTAAAGGCAAATATTTGTGGGAAGCGTAGAGAGAGGAACTATTAGTGTGAGAGAAATGCGGCCCTGCTGTCCCAAGTGCCTCTGCAGCTCACAACAAAACGAAGTGTAGAGAGAGAGAAATGGGCTAATAGATCAAAAGATGAAACAGTGCAAGAACTGAACACTCTGAAAATAAAGGGACCTAAATGGTTCTTGGTATCAAACTTTTACATTATGGTTCTCCATACTTGCACATCTCATTTTCAAAAACATGGATCTTCAGAGAACCATTCACTGAAAGGTTCTTTAGGGTACCAGAAGTACTTCATATATAGTGGAGGCCTTTAATCAAATTTCCTGTCCTGGATTTTTGTAATGGACGCTGGACATTTGTAAAGAACTGAAATAGAGATGTAACAGACTGGAGACCTAATATCATGCCTGGCACCCATTTGAATTGAATCAGGTGTGTTGGGTCAGGGAAAACTCAAGACTGAAGTGGGTCCCTACAATGGAGAGTATAAAGTCAGATAGAAAAAGTAATATCTGCACACATGACGTTTCATCCATGTTTGCATTTGCCACCTTTTATGTAAATATTAGCGTGTAAATGTGAGGGCACGGCCATATGCTTCAAGTCTGTTTTTAGCTGTTTTTTAGCCGCAAAGTGTCCAGAACATCATATTATGCACACATTGTAGTGCCCCCTTCACTTTTTGGGGGGGGGGGGGGAGTCTGGAGCAGCGGCGCGCCGAGTGAAAGAGCAGCAAACTGCGAGCGTGTAGGTGAACAATGACTGTTTTACACCATTTATATATACTGAAATCAGATTTTACTAATGTACTCTGAGGGTTAATTGAGGAATCTGAACAGTTATAGAGCAGTATGTTTTTTTTTTTTTTTTTTTTTTAATTAAACAACGTATGAACTTTAATCGACTGATTGCTGTAGTCCAACCTGCAGCAGCCCAACTTGTGTGCAAATGTATTTGGGTCATTGACGTTTATGTCCAACAAATAAAGGTACCGTACAGCACTGTTTCTTTGTTCAATTTGCTGTTCTAACCCAACGTAAATACACTCTGTAGACAGCTCAGACTCAACGCTGCATCTTCATTTGTCCTTTTTCTCTTACAGGTTGATGATCCAGCGATGGGCTCGTACTGCAGGACCCTGCACAGATCTCTGTGCCTGTTTAAACCCATTGCCTGCAACTGGCCAGTCTCCAGCCTCGGATCGAATGGGCTACTAGTATCTCAAAGACTCCACCTCTGTAGGAGGCAATCCACTCACAGCAGCTTGCCTCACCCTCGAATTAACGACAACTCTGTGGAAATCCTTGGCCGTGTCTACCCACGAGATGATATGACCAACGTAACATCCAAAATCCTGTCTGCAGTGGGCCGTGACCTTCACAACCAGGCCCACCACCCACTGTGGCTCATTAAAGAACGCATCAAAGACTATTTTTACCGCTCCTACCTCAGCCGGTCGGGCAACCCCCTCTTCTCTGTGCATGACAACCTCATCCCTGTGGTCACGGTGGAGCAGAACTTTGACAGTCTGCTCATTCCAGCTGACCACCCCAGCAGAAAGAAGGGCGATAACTACTACCTGAACCGCACTCACATGTTGCGAGCCCATACCTCCGCCCACCAAAAGGAGCTGGTCCGTGCTGGCCTTGACTGCTTCCTCCTAGCTGGAGATGTGTACAGGAGAGATGAAATTGACTCCAGTCACTACCCCGTTTTCCACCAGATGGAGGGAGTCCGACTTTTCTCCAACCATGAGGTCAGAGCCTGGCTCTTATTGTCCACAATTCACTGGGTCATGGATCCTCAGCACTGTTTTTGCCCTCATCGACTTGCACTTGCCTTTCCCCATTAGGCAAATGGCATCTTAATAGCTGTTTTATTACTGTACTAGTGCATGTTTGTTAGATGAGCCCTTGGAGCAGTGAGATATCGAATGTGCATGAATTTAGGCCAACAGCTGAACTGGCACAGAATCATCACAATGCTGTTACTAATATCTCATGCTTTTTATGTGTATATTTGTAGATGTTGATGCAGATTCAGAAATATTTAAAAAGTAAAAATTGGGACTACAACATCTACCTGGATTGGCATATGGAGAAATAAAATGCTTATCTCTATAGGGTTACAAGTGCAGACTTTTTAGCACAGTAGTCCAGTGTTGCTTGGATGCTAGTGATTCACTCACTCTCTTATTCATTCATGTTTAGGCTGAACTTTCTCCACAAGGGGGTATCAATGATTCCACCTCCCAAATAATTTCCTTTTCAAAAAAATAGAGGACAAAGCTGTTTGTAAGGCAGAGGAATGAAATAGTTTGTTAAAAAGTTAGCAAGCTATGGGCTACACAGCTAGTAGCAACAAAATAAGCTTAATTCAGATAAAGTAACTACACACAACTTTTATGCATGTTTTGATTTAACTTCTCAAAAATTATTTACTTTACATTACAAAACATGCTCAAGTAGTGAATTATGTCCCTGAAAGTAGTCTAGCCAAGGCCAGATGTCATCCTATTTAAATATATGCCCCTCATTATGCCCCCTTTTCCCACAAAGAATAAAAAGTTAATCTGATCTATCAGCATGCTGAGTTTACAAGGTTATTCTTATATAAGCCGCTGTTAATAGTAAATCCAGCGTGATGGTTAAGTGGACATTTTACAAAGAATCATTGCTCTCATGAATGTCTGAACTGTGTAAAGCCCTGTGTTGATTTAATGTGTTTTCAGACAACCTGGGCTATATAATGTTTTGCAAATACAGATAAGGTTTATGATGAAATGCATGCACAAACAATCCCATGCCTCTGCACACATCTTCACCACGTCTTTACAACTGTGTTCAAAGCAATTAAACTGGCCTTGGTCGGTGAGATACAATGCAGTATTTGAAGTGATTTGAAATAATGATGGTGCAACAGATCAGAAAAGATGAGTGTTTTCAAAGGCTTATCTTTGAATATGTTGACAGCTGTTTGCTGAAGTGGAGAACGGGGAAGACCTGTCTCTTTTTGAGTGTGGAGGTCGCCGCACACCACAGAAGCAGGAGACACACACCCTGGAGGCCGTTAAGCTGGTGGAGTTCAACCTCAAACAGACTCTCACTCGCCTGATGAGGCACCTTTTCGGGGAAGGTAACCGCACCTTGCTGACCACATTTTTGGGCTACATTACAAACCCTGTGCTTTATTCAGACAGGCAGCTCAAATCTGATGTTTTACAATCTGCCTTTAAACAGCAAAGTTTTTCTGCTTTATAAGCTGCAAGTCACAAAAAACCCATATGAATTCTGATCTGATCATTCCCACTACAGTCACATGGCCACATGTCAGATACACTATATGGACAAAAGTATTGAGACACACCTGTTTTTCTGGGTTTTGGCTAGACCCCTTTGTGGACACAACTTGGTGATGAACCTTTTCTATTCCGGCATGACTGTGCCCCAGTGCACAAAGCAAGCTCCATAAAGACATGGGTGGATGATTTTGGTGTGGACGAACTTGACTGGCCCACACAGAGCCCTGACCTCATCCCCATCCAGCACCTTTGGGATGAACTGAAACAGAGATTGTGAGCCAGACCTTCTCGTCCAACATCAAGTGCCTGACCTCATAAATGCTCTACAGAATGAATGGGCACAAATTCCCACAGAAAGTCCAAAATCTTGTGGAAAGTCTTCCAAGACGAGTGGAAGCTGTTATAGCTGCAAAGGGGGACTCCGTGTTGATGTCTGTGTATGAATGCAGCATCATTAAAGTCCATGTTGGTATAATGGTCAGGCGTCCCAATACTTTTGTCCATATTGTGTATGTGTTCCATCTACAAGTGCATATGAAAGTAACTCAAACCTGCTTTGAAAAGACTACTTTTTCATTTACACAGCAACAAATTGGATTTGTGACCCTCCAGCCTTGAACATAGCCTCGGTTTCTTCTTCTTTCATTACATCCATCTTCATCTCCATGTCTTTCTCCTTTCTTTCTCCTTTTTTTGTTTGTTTTTTTAGATCTAGAGATTCGTTGGGTGGAGTGTTACTTCCCTTTCACATATCCTTCCTTCGAAATGGAGGTGCGTTTCCAGGGCGACTGGCTGGAGGTGTTGGGCTGTGGTGTGATGGAGCAGGAGCTGGTGCACTCAGGTAAGCGAGCACATACATGTGCAGCCAAGCACACACATATCTAGATGAAAAAAATAAAGACAGCCATAGACACAGGCAAAATTAATAGATAGAGGATCTATAGGCAGTGGATTGATCAAAACAAGTCTGTTCTATATCTAGAAATGCCAGCAGTGTGTTTACAGCAGCACGGAATATTTACAGCTCATTATATCAGCATTCGCTGAAAATCATTGGCTGAGCTAATGAGTTAATAATGTCAACAGCACCAATCGTGTGAAAACCAAATCTGACAGGACCCAACCACTCACAAACTTCATAAACTTCTCAAAGTTTTGACCTAATTTTATCTGGTTACAAATGGGTTAGAACAGAATTTTGTCAGGCTTCAGTCAGATTGAGACATAAATATGTTGGGCTACAGGTAATCAGAATCAGAATCAGAAAACTTTATAGATCCTGGAGGAAATTGCTTATGTTACGACTGCACAGGCACACAGAGACACAAAGACAATAAAAAATATAAAGTCTAAATAAATCCAATAAATCTGTAGAAAAACCTCAGTATGAAATACTATCCTAAATATAAATGTTGGGTATAAATACTATATATGAATAACTTACAGTTAAGTGAATTTCTAATAACACAAATGGTAGTTAGGTGTCTGTTACTGCACATAGTAGAGATCAGTAGTATATAAGTAATACTGACATAGGCTGTGATATTCACATGGTAAGACTATTGCACATAATAAGATATTGCACAAAATGAAATGATTTAGCACACATTTAGAAAACTTCACATGATGCTGCTTGTGGTAAGACTATTGCACATAATAAGATATTGCACATAATGATAATGTTTTGACACTCGATAAGAACATTGCACAATATTGCAGAAAGAACATTTCAGACCAGATTAAAGCTCTAGTGAAGGACTCTATAGTAAGAAAGTTTTCTGACTCTTCTGAAATTCAAAAGCATATTTTCAAGCAGCTTTTGAACAGAAAAGCCTAGATTTAGACTTTATTCTTTTGCCAACGTTTTATTTCTTCAGGCAACTCAGTGCCCAGTATATTGCCTTCCTGCCTCTGTCAGTAGATGGCACTGTTGTGCAGCTCTGCATACAAGTGCCCTGCTGCTGCAGATGGGACCCTTCAGAATTAAAGCCTACAGAGGGAAGGACACGCTCAGCTGCCCAGACACGGGCACGCTCCCTGAGGATGAGTTCAGGATGACCGCCCCCTTTGCTCTCCCACTAGTGCTCACTCCTCCCTGCCATTTAACACACTGCTGTCTGCTCTTCACTCCTCACTGAGTCTGTCCATGTTAAACATCACATTAGCCTCCACAGTTCACAGCTGGACAACCAGCATGGGCGACTGAACGTGCAACAGCTAATCAATAACAGTGCTCCTCCTGTTGCCAATAAATAGAGATCTATAGATGACAGGATTGCATTAGAAGGTGCACAATATATCAGTTTAGCAAATGTAATTTAGTAAATGTAATTTAATAAACATATAGTCATCCATTGACGCTGCAGAGTCACTTTTCATGGTTTCAGCAGAAGCAGTAGAGCATAAGTTTGCAAAAATTATTCGGCTCCGGTACATTGAAGAGGAAATGCACTAAAGACTTGCAATGTCATTTGCAAATTCGTCAATCTGTATAGCCTAAACTTAGCGTTAGTAGGCACACGATATATCAGTTTAGAAAATATAATTTAGTAAACATATAGTCACCCGTTGATGCTGCAGAGTGACTGTTTTCACGGTTTCAGCAAAAGCAATAGAGCATAATTTTGCCAAAATGATTACACTGAGGTGCATTGAAGGGGAAATGCACTAAAAACCTGCAATATCAATCTATATAGCATCAGTAGGCACCATCCTTATATTTTTCACTGCACTATTTTACAGATTAAAGTCAATTTGAAGTACAGAACATGATCGATTATTGGGATCAGAATCATCCACAACAAGGTGTTCATTATTGGTTAGCATTACCTGCCCATAATTCCTGTTGGTGCATCCCTCATGTGAACCCCTGGATGGGTCAATTCCTGACATAGTGTATGCATGCCAGGACTCCAGGGGGCTTTTTTTAGCACTGTATTTTAAGGTGCTCTTGTGCATCCTGCCATTTTGAGCGTGTCAATAATTGAAAGCTTTTCTATCCTTAAAAAGCCCCAGTCTCTTACTCAATCTCCATTCTCTTTCCGGGCTGACCTTAACTCACTCTTCTTCACAATGTTTGCTTTTTATTTGTTTCCTCTTTGAAAAAGCTCTTAGTTCTTCCGGTTGATGTCGGCCTAAAGAGTCTTCTTTAAAGTGTTCCTTAAATATTACTATCTACATCAATAGGCCTAAAAGAATTCAGTACTTTTAGCTATGTGACATAGTTTCCCATGTTTGTAGATAATAGTATAGAGGTCACCAGTCTCACCCACAGAGGGCTGGTGTGGCTGCAGGTTTTCATTCCAGTCAAGCAGAAGATCTGTCACAATCATGAATTATCACCTGGTGTTTAATTACATATACATAATCCACATATACATATACATAAATAAATACTAGGATTAGATGATTAGAAATCTTGCTTTGTAGCTTACACTTGGTAGTACCAAGCTCAAATAAACAAACATTAATATTCGCTGCCCTTGTGAAATGATATAGAAGATGTATCTGTCATAATAGTCTCAATAAATATTTTCCCTGCTTTCTTTATTTGAAATGTAAGTGAAAATGCATGTTGGTTACACTCTGTTTGTCCTGACAGAAATTTCTCATTATGAAAGCTAAGAACTGTGTAAAGTAAATGCAGTCAAATGCAGTCAAATGTCATCTCAGCTTTACATGTTTACAGTAAGACAAAATGGCGTGGCTCCAGGTTTGAAAGAGTACAAAAAGTCACATAGAATACACATGTATAAATAAACTATAAATATAAACTCTAAACTGGTTGTAAAATGTGCAAATGTGCAATGCAGTCAGTTTAAATAACTGCGGCCAGCTCAAATAGTGGTCAAGTGATCATTTGGTAGTTGTGACTGGCCTAAATCCTCTTGTTTATTGAGTTGGTTTCAGTCTTCAAACTTTAGAATTGTTGTATGGGGTGTCTTACTTACTACATATGCAATTTTCCATTAGTTTTATAACTGCAGAACTAAAGAAGCAAACATACAGCAATTTTTTCCCAACTCTCGCTTTAAGTTGAGTGTCAGTCTGGCTGCTTGACTCTCTGAGTCCCAGTCTGAGTCATGGCATTTGCAATCCTTACACGACTGTGAACCGGGCTGTGTCCCATTACAGCACATAAGCTCATATTTAATCCAAGTTCAACAAAACTTCAGCAGAAGTTTGTATGTGTGTGAGTGTGTCTGCCTCGCCGGCCTGATGGGCATACAGATCAGCGCTGCGCTCTCTCTGTTGCTGTTGTCTGTGCATGTATTCAATCAGCGCTTTATCCCTGTGTACACCCACTGAAGTGGCTGTGCATATTCACAACTGGGTAAACAAAGCCCTTATGTCTCCAGACAGCTGTCAGCAGGCCTGACGCCCAGCCACAGGCTTCACTACAGCCAAGCCCACTAAAGAGATCCTACACAGTCCTAATCAGGGTGGGAGCAGCCACTTCCCACTCTGTCTGTGTGTGTGTGGGTCTCTCTCTCTCTCTCTCTCTCTCGCCCCCTCTCTCTCCCTCTCTCTCACTGTATCTCACCCTCTTCCTCTCTCTCTCCTCTTTCTCCCTCTCTCTCTCTCTCTCTTTTTCTCCATCTCACTCCATCTCTTGCCCTCTCACACCCTCTCACTTGCTCTCTCTCTTTCTCTCCCTCTCTCTGCCTCTCTCTACTTCTCCCACTCTCTCTGTCTCTCGTCCTCTCACCCCTTTCTCTTTCTACATCTCCCTCTCACCTTCTCTCACTCCCTCTCTCTCTCACTTTTTCTCTCGCTCTCTCTCTCTCCCTCCCCCTTTCTCTCTGTCTCTTGCCCTCTCTCGCCCCCGTTTCTATCTCTCTCTCCCTCCCTCCCTCTCCCTCTCTCACCCCTTTCTCTCTCTGTCTCTCGCCCTCTCTCATCCCCTCTCTCTTTTTACATCTCCCTCTCACCTTCTCTCACGCCCTCTCTCTTGCCCTCTCTCTCCCCCTCCCTTTTCCTCCCTCCCTTCGCTCTGCCCCTCTCTCTCCCACTTTTCTCTTCCTTTCTCAAATTTCTTTTTTTTATTCTTTCTTCTTTAGTTTCCCTCTCTTTTGCTTAAATGTCTCTCTCTCTTTATCTCTTTCCTTCTTTTTTCTGAAATGTCTATTTGTATCTTTTCTAAGATTCTGTCTATAATTTTCTCTCCCTCTCTCTCACTCCCCCTTTCTTTCTCCTTCTCTTTTCCTCTCACCCCTCTCAGAACAGGATTTACTATAATTGCATTTCTGTTTCAAAACAGGAAAAACTGAACACATTCCAAAAGGACAGCTTGACCTCAAAGCCTGCGATTTGGCAAAGTTGCTGAAAGATGTGCTATTGTTAAAAAGGTGTGAAAAATATGCTGCAGAAAAACATGATCAGTCAAAATTAAAGCCGTTGTCAGCGAGGCGTGTCGGTTCGTCGCAGAATTCCAGGCGTTCTGGATCGTTAGGACAGGTGTCAGTCGCCCAGCAGATGGCCGTGGCTCTGTGAGCCGATCGAATGAGTTTTAATTGGCCACTCGATGGAATTAAAATGAAAAACAAGCGGGTTTATGACCCAGGTGTTGGAATGTGTGATGGTGTTAACTCTTCACGTGAGCAGCGGCGTAATAGTAGTTGGAGTCTTTGCCGACGGGCGCAGTTGTCCGTTGTAAAAGCGGTGATTATATTTAATGAGTGTAATAGGATGAACACTTTGAGTTTGAGGGGTCAGTAACCTGCAGCAGCTCATCACTTCAACAGGCTTAAAAACCAAATCACTTCAAAAAGCGACTGTGGGAAGGTTAACTGTAAGGGCAGTACCACGGTACCACGCTAAATCAGAAAGGATCTCTGTTGTGAAATACTAATTGTAATGATGAGAACCGGTTGATGAGGAAGGTTCTCTGATTCAAAAACAATTATTAAAATTCTACTTTTAGAGTGCTGGTTCAGCCAAAGACCCAACTGTGATTGTTATTTTAGTTTTGCAGTAGAGTTGTGAGGCTAAAGTAGCTATAATGTAAGAGAAGTTATCACCTGTCTTTAGCATTGTACAGATTTGCTTATGTGCTTTCTGACCATTGCAGGGGCTTTTCTATATTTTTTCTTATTTGTAGGTACAGAACAGTTTGCATAAAAAAACAAACACAAAAAAAACCAAAACGTTTTCTGATCAGGTGCAGTTATAAGCTCACATTTGTGCCAAAGAATTGATGTGGATGCTCATGTCTTATTTCATTTGGACGTGTCTTTATTTCTAAGGTCTTCTTAATATTCTGCTTGAAATAATTCATACATAGTAAATGTGAAATGATAACTACATGCTTTTCCTTGTAGCTAGTAGTTCCTTATAGCTAGTTATTTCAAAACAATTTATTTACTGCACCTTGTGTTTAAAAATGAAATATTATTGGTACCTTATTGAAATATTATTGGTATTATTGTTATTACATAAGTTGCAAATGTCCCACTTGTGGGACTAATAAAGGTTTATCTTATCTTAAATCTAATTAATACCTTTGATTTAGAGGTCTAATGTGTTTTTGGCTACAAGTGGCAAAATCACAGAAGCATTAGCTTTCCTCTGGCTGCTCTGTCTGACTTGCTGGTACAAATATAGATGGATGTTCTTATGCTGTTGAATATTTTCCTGTGTATATGTGTCTGTATCCTCCCACCACTGTTTATCTTCTGACAACAGCCCAACTGTTGAAACTGACTGCTCAAATGAAAGACATTTGGCCATTATAGAAAATGCGGTGTTTGTATTCAGTGTAGCTTATTGAATTTTGCATAGCCATGATGTCTGTGTCATCGTTTTGACCCTGTGACTACAGTGGGGAACAATAATATTTTCTTGGGGGCACATGCCCCAGTAAATTGGGTCTATTTACCCTCTACCTTATGTGGGGAGGAGTAACAACACATCACAAAATCATGGTATCACAATGCAAACATGTGGAATAATATTATATTAATTATGGTATACTTACTTAAGAATAACAAATCATTGTGAATTGTGTCATATCATACACTGAGTGTATTTCAACCCTAGATATGTGACATACTATTGTGTAAAATGGACAAAAGTCCTCAAGGTGACCACTGTTTTTAGCTATGAAACACACTTTTGTCCGTTTTAATGACTGTGTGTTGTACAGTTTCCTAAAACACAAACAGATCTATTTAATATTACTTTGTTTTAAAACTAAAACTGAAAAATGTAGTTGAGTAGGTAAGACATGTCTGCTGTTGAAAGTTTACTTCTTTAGTTGAGTGCTGGAGCTGTACGGCTGGTGTGGGTAGCAGGTAATGGATGCTTAAACCTCACTAATTAGCATCTTTGCAAATAAATGACTTATAATGTAGATGCGTTCTTTCTCTGAATACTTTATTAAGACAGAGCGGATCCACGGTGGCCTCAGCTGACCTGATTGACAGGCCTTGTGTGTAAGCTTGATTGCATACTCTTGCATATCTTGCGGTGTTAATTCCACATCATGTTCTCTTGAGGGCCGTGTCTGATGTGCCGTGTGTGTTAAGCACTGCAATGTTCATTTCCCCTGAGGCTTAGGTTCATACTCCATTAAGACCTTTATTGCTCTGCAGCCTACGTTCCTTCCACCTGCAGAACGGTGCGGAGAGACGGATGGGCAGCAGAAGCTGGGCTGACGTTCAATTCAATATGTGCTTTCGTTTAGGCCGCGCGAGAGAGACTGAGACATATTGAGAATAGCTATTGTGCTATTAGAGTTTTTTTGTGTGCGCTTTTTCCCGCAGCTGCTGTCAAACTGACCTCCGTCCACTGTCGCCATGCGCACGCACGCACACACACACACACACACACACACACACATACACACCCTCACGTTCTTCTTTTGACTTTGTCAGTGTCCCAGCTCACTGCAGGAGTTCTGACAGTATCTCCTCACTATTCTCACTCACACTCCCTCCCTTCCTGCTCTCTGAATGACACACGCACACACGCACACACACACATACACATACACACTTATATACACATTCACAAACACTCTTCCATCTCCCATTCTCATTTTCAACTCTCTCTCTCTCTCTCTCTCTCTCTCTCTCTCTCTCACTTTCTCTCTCCCTCTCTTGTTCAGCCTCTGTCTCTCTCTCTTTCTCTCCATATATCTTGCTTGTGCTTGCAGTCTCTCTCTCTCTTTCTCTCTCTCTCTCTCTCTCTCTCTCTCACACACACGCACACACTCACAGTCTCACTCTATCTATCTTTTCTCTCTCTTCGTCCCTTTCCTCACTGCGGCAGAGCAGTGTGGCTCCGTTGCCAAGGCAACTCCTCATTCAGTCCTCCGCAACCCCCTTCACACACACACACACACACACACACCCACACACCCTTCATTTCAGAGCAGTGAGACAATAAAAAGCTGCTAGCAAGACCGAATTAAACGTGTGGCAGGAGCTCCGTGGATGGGAGGCAGCGGCTGGGATGCCAGTGGGGGTACGAGAGAGAAAGAGAGAGAGAATGAATGAGAGAGGGAGTTAAACAGAAGGGGGAGGAGACATCCAGGGAGGTTGAAAGGTTATTTATTTGTCTCAGAGCGTGACGGCCATATGCGGAGCGTGGCATAAGTGTGCCAAAGGCGGTACCTTTGGTTTAGAGGGAGAGAGACTAATGAAAGGGGAGGAAGAGAGGGTGGGGTGGGGAGAGGACATCTCCTCTCTGGCTGCTAGTCCACTTAGTTATTCATTAGAGCACTGCGTGTAATCCCTGCATGCATTGATTTTGCAGAGGGCCCAGGACGGAGCCCTGTGGGACCCCCCCAGAGCCGACTGCAGCATATGGGACTCGGCATTAATGATGGCACGCGCCAGCGGCCCCAGGGGAGGGGGTGGGGCTTAGTCACGCCCCAGAGGACCCAGGGGGGCCCCGGAATGTGATTAAAGCCGTGTTTGGAGACAATTAACGGCCCTTCAAGTCACGTACCGTGGGGCCCCCGGGACAGCAGGGGGAGCAGGGGGCTGCTGGTGGGAGGGCAAAGTACCAGCTGAGCTCCGTTCTGGTTCAGGTGGCACTTTCAAACGTAATCTTAATCCTTAATACCCCCTCCCTCACTCCCTCCCACCACACTGAATAAATCATGTGCCAATTGTGACCAGCTCCTGTTAGAGCTCACACATAGGCGCACACACACAACGCTCTGGCCTCATTACAGCACTTCTGTCAGGGTACCACAAATTTGACGAGCTGGCAGTTTTTTAATCAGACAGTCTCTCTCTCTCTCTCTCTCTCTCTCTCTCTCTCTCTGTCTATCTGTCTATCTATCTCTCTCTCTCTCTCTTTGTTTTTCTATTTATCTATCATACTGTTGCTATACTCAGAATCTTTAAATTAATGGTTATTTCTATAGTCGATTGGTCATTGGCTATTACTTGTTAGTCGATTAATCAAATCGCTGTGCCATCTGCGGTTTATTCACCCCTCTCCACAGCATCGTTCTGCAACTAGTGATTTCTTATTGTATGTATTTTATGGTGCAAAAATTTATAAAAGTCATGACGCCATAATGGGATGAAGCAATACAACATATTGTATTTTATTGTATTGTATTTTATTGTGTTGTATTGTATCTGGGTAAGAGCATATGCCAAATCCGTGAATGTTCACATATTGTATTGTGACTAGCATGTAGTATGCTTAAGCTTTACGAATTGTCGCTAGAATACTAGATTGGGATACTATAAAGCTCAGCTTTGGTTTCAAATATTGTACTTTTATAATGTTGTATGCTCTAACTGAAAATGGGAGGATTAAATTAACGTATTAATAGATGGCAATTTATGCACCTCCGTAGTTTATTAAAATCTGATAGAATTACAGAGCTTTATCGATCAGTTGTGTGTCTAAAAACAACTTTTTCCCATAATCAACACGATTAACTTGTAGGCATGGCTGAATGTTACGGCTCTCTTATCTCAGTATCTGTTTTCTCTGAGCAAAAGTGATGGGCGGTAAGTGTGGAAAGAAAGAGAGAAGAAAAGATAAGCTAGCAGAAGGAACAGAAAGAGAACAATAGGGGGAAAAGCAACAGCCATCCTCAGTCTTGACCTCTCGTGCCTCCTCCCATTCGCCCCCCCTCCCCCATTTAGCCTGGACATGCTCCCAGTGGAGGCAATCACTGGCGGGAGAGGAGGCTTCAGACAGCTGCTACCCGGCCCGGCTCTCTTACTTCAGCTTATACACACCAGCTTGGCCAATAACACACACACACACACACACACATACACACACACACACACACACACACACACACACACACACACACACTGACGTGATATATATACACTCGAACACAGAGAATTGCGCATGATATGCCTCAGCCTTTGTGTAACATTCATAATTCCTGAACAGGGTTTCAGTTTCAGTCTCATTCAAATGCATTCTCTCGTGCTTACACTCACACACACACACACA
>JBBPCZ010000007.1:6201939-6214683 GCA_037974445.1 Brycinus macrolepidotus
GTGCGTGTGCGTGTGCGTGTGCGTGTGCGTGTGCGTGTGCGTGTGCGTGTGCGTGTGCGTGTGCGTGCGCGTGTGCGCACAATGAGCACTCGAATGTGTACAGGCATAGGCTACATGTGCCGGGTTCCAGGGAATGCCTGACTCAGCTATTGATGGGGCCATGGCTGTGAGCTTGACAAGCAGGGGCTGGTAGCACTTGGCCCACAGCCCATTGGAGACCATCATCATCACTGGAAAAAAGACCTTCTCTCTCAGAGAGCAACACCCTGCAGCCACAGAGGGAAACTCTCAGCACAAATCCAGAGCAGTTTATCAGTAGAGTGCTTGTGTGGAAAAGAAACATGGATGCTTTTACTAGCCAGTCATTAACAAATACCTCCTGACAACAGCGAGGCACAGGAAGAGATTTTGGTCTTGTTTATATATCCAGTTTACTTTAGTCACTTAATATTTCTTGGGCTGTTGGCACATTTCCTTCTGACTCCTCACCATTTCCTAGAGATGCAGCTGAACCAACCGTAAATGTGTGTAAGTGTCTTTTAAGCTGGATAAGTAATTTTAAGTGCATTCCATTAATGAAAATGATTGGAGAAAAAAGTAGTATACAGCAGCCCCTACACCATAAGCTCTGTAAAAGCTAGAGCTAATGTCTCTCTTTAGTTATTATATGTGTAAATGTGTAGAACAAGATTTCCATTACAGCATAATCACTATCTTGAATATTATCTTAGATGATCTGATGTAAATCAGAATCCTATCTGTCTATCAGAAACACTTTTAAGCATGATTTGAATAGACAAATTTCAGATGTAAATAGGCTCTGTGACTATGGGTGGTCTATGTTGTGGTGTGGGTTGAATGAAGGCTAACCCTGACTCTAGAAACTAAGGTGTCTTGAAGCAGAAATTGTTCCATTTCTGTACATCTTGACTTAATTCTTAAGTCAATTGATTGATTAATTCTTGTCCCAGTCATTCAATGTCTATACATGATCTACAGCAGTCCTCAGTGTTCACCAACTGGTCCATATTTTTGCCCAGTTCAGGCTCCCAACACCAACAAAAAACACATGAACCAAGCTAGTAAAAAAGCTGAATACCTGGTATAAGTGTACTGAGAAACTGCAAAGAAAAAAAGAGAAAATTCAAGACATTCCTTGAACATCACAAAAAAAACTTTAATTACAGGTAATGCAATTACTGTTTAATGTAAAGTAAAGTAAAGTGGCCCCTTATAGTCACGTGTGAACACGCCACAGCACAGTACACAGTGTGAAATTCTTTCTCTGCAATTAACCCATTCACCAAGTGAAGCAAGGGGCTGCCACCAACAAGGGGCGCCCTGGGAGTAGTGTGTGGGGATGGTACCTTGCTCAAGGGTACTTCAGTGATGACACTAGCAGTGTTGGAACTCGAACCCACAACCTTCTGATTGCAGGGGCAACGCCCTAACCACTAGGCCACCCAGCTGCCCCAGTGTAAATATGAATACAGCAAAAATCTTGTGTGCCCAAGGACTGAACTGAGGAAACTGGTTAAAGTGGACCTGGACGGCTGCAGCGTTGCTTCACAGGCTTATTAGTAGCTTATTATTGGTGGTGGCTCAGTTATTAGCAGTTCAGCTTGCAGACCAGAGGTTGGTTTGCGGTTTCACAGCTACACTAATCACACATGTTCGGTAGTACACATCAGTGCTGTTCCATTGTCTTATTCTGTGTAATTAAGGAAACCGCTAAGCTCAGGATTTCATTCACCCTGCGGTTAGGCCCGTGCAATTCTTATTACTGGAGCAGATGCAGTATTGATGCATCTCCAGAATAATAGAGATATCTACTCACTTGAGTAACTGTGCCTTCATAACAGCCTATCCTAATTATGTGTAGACATCCCAGAGTCACCACATTGTTCCTAATTAGCTGTTTGTTCTAAGTGATCTTTAGTATTGAGATGATCATACCTGTTAGAAGGTTAACATGATGTGCAAGAGCAATCAATTTTTCTCCAAATAGAAACACCTGACCATGTCCAACAGAGCTCCACTGCAGCCTCAGCTCCTCCCCAGTCACGTTAAGTGTTTGCTCCTTTGTCGAGGCTCAGCTAATGAAAAGTACAACTGGGAAAAGCTTCAGAGGCTCGGGACTTGACCCGTCACTCAGCTAATCTGGAGCTTTAGAAACTCTGAGAGCCCCACTCTACAGGGAAATGAGTGGTTTAGCCTTCTACTACAAGCTCCCTGTGTGTCAGGTCTGTCTCAGTCTCTGAAAAGAGATGGTAGAAATAGCTCTGCTGAGGATTGCTGGCTGAAAGATAGTGTGTGGTGACCTGAGCTGTTGTCCTCCTTGTAAAATCTGAGCTGCAGGTCATTCAGGGGATTCTCGCCTGATTACCTACTGTGCTGTTGTACTTTGTTTTCATATGTCTTCACCAGAAGGTGTTGCTTCTCGGTTTCCAGGCCAAACCATCATGAACCTTACATTTGAAGACCAATTGTAGACCATGGGTTATAGCACAACCTTGTATTTATTATTGTGATCATACCACTGTTTGATTATTAGATTTCAGTATAATGACGATATGAACACTCATTTATAAAAAAGGTAATTGACCCTTGTGAAGGAAACTGGCTCTGATCTAGCACTGTAACACTAAATTGATCTTCAGGAAGTCGCTATTGTAAACATTTTTTAGTCAAACCCTTTTTAGTCAAAACCTTTTTAGTCAAAACGTGAACAAACTACAGACTTACCAGCAAATATCTTGAGAGAACTGGCTTTTCAACAGAGGAACATATTTAAATGCAATATCAGTAGCTCACTTCAGATTAAAAACTCAAACTGGAACTGAAACACCAACTGAAACTTCCAGGAGTCCAATAATTTCCCTATAAACTCTCATTTTATTTTATCCTTAGAACTCAGAGTGTGTTAGTAAAATCTGATTTCAGTAAATATAATCGGTGTAAAACAGTCTAAAACTGGTGTTTTCTCTCCTACACGCTTGCCGTTTGCTGCTCTTTCTCTCGGCGTGCTACCACTCGGCCGCTCTCCGGACCCCCTCCCTCTGCGGGTTTTCCCCATCCACTTGTGGGTGGAGACTATCCTGAAAGTTCTCCCAGGTTCAAAGATCTTCTGTTTTTTCTATTTGTTTCTAAGACCTAAAATAAAAGAAATTTGGGTATTTTTGTTCTTTATGGCCATTTGTGTGTGACACTATTTTTAAAACCACAAGAGAAGCTATTATTATTATTACATGTTTTGTAACATCTGACACCCTTAAGCATTAACCCAAACTGGGGGAACTTCCAGGAGTTGTTTTGCTGTGTGATGACAATTTACCATTTGTTGCGCTTCTGGTATGGATCCACACCACTCGTGTTCTAAGGAGTAATGACTTTATGAAAAATAGAGGAATACAGCTCACGTTACTATCTATTTTTTGGTTATTTTATCCATGTTTTAACAAAAACTGTCTAGCTTATCTGCAATATTCAATGTTGAACATCATCATAATGCAACACAATGTGTCACAAATTAGTAACAGGGTGTTGTGGACGGCTTGGTTGATTATGATGAGGACGTTTTGGTTTTGTACTTGTCACGAGTCTCTTGTTGTTAGAACAAGATGTAATTTTTATAGATCTTTTCAGGAGGTTTGTTATTTATAACTTCGTTTTGCTTCCCTGTAACCCAGCAACGACAACCAGCAACTAAACAAAACGGAGTGATGCTAAGAGAGATTTGGTCAGAGTGCCATTATTGGAAGGTATTGGCACTCAGAGAATGCCTCTCTGCCAATCAAATTTCAAGGTCAGAACTGTGGTATAATAAAATGTGAACGTACTTCCAAACACTGAGTACAGCAGGGCTTTGTTAAAGCACTTGTTTTTAATTGTAGCAAAGTAACATTAGATTTTTATGAATGGAGTTGGAGGCTGGATACATGTGCAAATTCCAAATATTTAATCAACAAACACAAGAAACAAAACACTATGCCAGATCGAAGTTCAGAACAGAAACAGCCATGACACAAACAAGGCAAACACATGGCACTACTTCACAAACACAGACTGAAACACATAAGTAGTTATAGCAAGATAAGATAACCCTTTATTAGTCCCCCGGGTGGGAAATGTGCATTGTTACGGTACAGCGGACAGTACAGGACAAGAAAGTAGAAGCAGCATAACCAATAGAACAAAAACTACACAATATGACGATATAATATAAAAACTCTACATTATACCAAATGTAATATAAATATATGTTTGTGTGTATGCATATAACTATATATAAATATATATACATTGGATTGCATTAAAATCCATAGACTTCAGTATGGAGTTGGTCCCACCCTTTGCCACTATAACAGCTTCCACTCTTCTTGGAAGGCTTTCCACAAAGAATTTCTGTGGGTTTGTGCTCATTTATTCTGTAGAGCATTTATGAGGTCAGGCACTGATGTTGGACGAGAAGGCCTGGCTCGCAATATCCGTTCCTGTTCATCACAAAAGGTGTTGGATGGGGTTGAGGTCAGGGCTCTGTGAGGGCCACTCAAGTTCTTCTACATCAAACTCATCCAACCATGTCTAGCCCAAACCCTGAAAACAGGTGTGTCCCAATACTCACAGTATGTTCACAGTACAGGAGAATAAGGGAAACCTGGACAAGGGAGATTTCCGCGGCTTGCTCCAATTTCCTCCAGCAGTTCAGACATGTTCATCAGTTGAACTGGAGATGGTAAATTGCGTGTGATTGTTTGTGCGTCTGTCCTGCGATGGACTGGTGACCTGTCCTTGGCGTTTCTGCACCTTTTGGCATGTGACCACTGGAACAGGCTCCAGCTCCCCCCGCGACCCTGGTTAAGGATAAGCAGTTTAGATAAAGGATAGATAGAAAGGTGCATCGCTAAAAACAACAGAGCCCAGTGTATTTCATTCAGCATTGGTAGTAATTACTATATGCTAAATTACTTGCCCTAAAACTGTGTTATTTCCAAACACTGCTCTGATGCTAAAAGCCTAGTAGTTAGTAGTGGTAGTTACACTCTCATTGCATCAGGACTGCACTTAAGGGAAGTGTTATATACACTAGCTAAAGGGTATGGCAGAGGAAAATGTAGTTCTGCTTTTTCACCACAAACCACAGCATTCGAGTCATACAAATCAAGACTTTTGTCCTTGTAGTTTTTTAGCCACAGCTTCGGCAGGAGAAAGTGTTACAGAGCCATTTAAGAAAAATCAATCTGTCGACCTTCACCGCACTGCAGTCCTAGTAACAAGTTTCCACTGGTAGTAAGAATGTCTGGGAAGACATTTCAGTCAATATCTTTTGTCTTTACGTTTTGTTACAGATCTGTTTAACGGTAGTTTAAAATCGTTCTCTCCTCTTAGGTGTTCAGAGAAGGTGAGGAGCTGCTGGAGACAATTACATGATTTAGGCCGAATTGAATTGGAGATGTATTGATGGACAGTTTTCTCACCACCGTTGCTAGGCTGAATGAAGTTTACTTTGCATCCCTTTTTTAAACATTATAAGTCAACTAATAATTTATCTTGTTCTTATGATGCTGTAATTAAATATAACCTGGCCTGAGGATATTCATCATGCTCTGAAGAATAGGATGTTAAAAACTGTTATTTACTGACTGGTTCTGCATTTCTTTTTCAGCCAGGAATTTTATCTTGCGTTTTCTTTCCCTGCTCATTGTTTAACACATTCCATTATGCTAATGCTCGCCTAAAAATGCCAGCTGTCTCCCCGCTGCTTTTGACTGTAATGTCAGTTTGAAAGTCAGCAGAAATGATAGCACATTGCTTATTCATAGCATAGTATGGTAATAATTAAAAAAAGAGAGCTAGGATTTAGGGACTGTATAATCTAGGGTTGTGGTAAAATACATTTTCCTGCACAAATGGTAGATTTGTGTGATTGCGAGATACAGTTTTTCAGAAACATTGATTTGGGAAGCTGTCTTTTAGTCTAAATGTTTTTGTAAATGTGTTCCGCACAGCTTTTTTACTCTGCTGTATAATCGTGAAATCCATTGATCTAGTTTTAAGTAAATTCTGCATATTTATGAGCAGGGACTGTTTGTGCAAGCAGAGAACTGAAGGAATCAATCCCATCCATCACAGTGCAGTTTCTTACAATTATATCTGCGTACAAATATCCTTTCCCTGTGAATATCTAGCTCTTCCATTCATGTAAATGCAAGCACGGGAATTGGATTTTCTTTGTAGAGACTTCTGACTTATATAGTATTGGAAAATCAGGTAAAAATCAAGGTTATCTGTCAGGTATTTTAGCTGCATATATTTTCCTAAATAAAATTATATGGTATGTGTAGGAGATTCTTTTCGTCAGCTTATTTATTGCCACGATTGCAAAATGATATGTGGCTATCCATCATCATGGCCTGCATGTTTAACAGTAGCCACCGTTTAGTTACAAACACCTGTGTCGTTTCACAGAAAGACTATTCTTATAAAGGGTTTATTAATGACTTTAAATGACTTTTTAAAGGGTTATTTCAAATAACCAAATCCAAAGAGTAAGAAAAAAAATCATTATTAAGAAGTTATAACACGTAAATTAAAAGGGTACCATTGACCTGTTGTATCTGATGAATATGAATATGAATATCTGATGAAGCTGACAGCTATAATATTGACTGATAGGAGAAAACAAAGTAAGATCTGCTGTTTAACAGTGCAAGTGAATGTGAGCTCGCTATTTGGCAAGCAGTGGGCCACTGTTGCCCTTTTAATTTAAGTTGTAACTGCTTATTAATGATTTCTAAACTGTGAACCAAAATAAAAAGCATACATAAGCGAATGTAATTTATAATCCCTTTGTAAAGATAGTACCAAAGCTGTGTATTACTGTATATCAGTTTATGCATATAGATGCCTGAGATGGTGCTTGCTCTCTGGTGTTAGTCTCCAAATGACTTTAATCCTGTTGGTTGTTCTTACTCAGAACACAAAATTACCTAATGAAATGTGGAAAAGGAATTTGTTATAAGATTATTAAGGATTAATTGTTGTTCCTAGAAGCGGATGTTGATGGAATATAGAAATGCAGAATCAAATGGATGCGGAACCTGAATGATTTATTGCCCGATCTGAAATTATTAGTAATGTTTGAAATGAATGCAGCTAATGGCTTAATTTGAGCAAACCGATCATTAGGGATCTCTTCATTCTCCACAACTTGTTAGTTTATGGAGTAGAAAATAATGTTTAGAAGAAAGAAAATGAAGTTATAAAGTTATAGCGTTATAGCTTAATTATAATAACGCCTCCCTAGTATTCATACAGGACAAAAAAACATGGTGCTATCTTGGAGGAGCTCCACAATAAAGCAGTGAGTTGATACTGAAGGATCTACAGGCCTTGGCCTTTGACCTGGTAAATAATGGGATCTAGCACGGTGGCGTTTCTGCTCTTTGAGCTGGGAGCACACATGCTAACCATGACTGGTACCAGTGTTAAGACTGGAGCAGAGAGTAGAATGAAACTGTCATTTTGAGTGTAGGGGAACTCTGTCCCCTGGCAGCTGGTGCGGTGGGACCGGAGTGCAGTCAGACAGAGTCATCAGCCCGGCCCGACCAAGCTGCACTAATTGAGATGTAATAGCTTCGTAAATTAGCCTCGCGGGCTAGCATTAACACTTATCCATTCTGTGTCATGGAACTACATGGCGATGAATGCGTAATCCATGGAAGCTATATTAAAGGACAGTTCCTGTCTTTGTTTTGTCCTTTTGTGCTGACGCTGATGATATTAACACATTTATCTTTGTGACAAATGCTGACCTGGGATCAGCTCCTCATTCTGCATGCGACTGGCTTTATATGGATTAGAAAGTCAAATTCAGGCTTTACCCAATGCCCTTAGAACCTGGAAATATGTCACTTTTTCAGCATTTATGCACTAAACCCGCATAGGTTTGCAGAAAACGAATGATAATAATTAGTAATAAAGCAGCAGAAATAGTTTGCATCTCCAAAAATGTATTCTATTTTTTTGTGTTGGTAATTAGCAAGTGAGTGCTAAAATATTTTAAGGTGACTTAAATTGCCTTAAATGAACTCAGTACCATTAACTGACTTAATTAACAGTTCAGTGTAAACTCTCGGCTGTTGATGGTACTATATGAACACTGGTATCACAGCACTAAAGGAAGATTTGACCTCAAAATGATCAAAATCCCTCATTTCATATGTTTGTTTTTTTTTGGTCCAGTAAAAACTGATCACCATCAGTAGTTTATGTTTATCTTTGATCTTTATATCAGCAGGCCAGGACCCGCACTTGAACACAAAATGCTGTTGGGGTTAAAATAACATACTGTTTGTAATATAACTGGTCAAAAATAAGCAAAAAATGAGTTTATTAACAGAAACCAACAAAATCACTGAGAATATCGGGATAGTTCCACCTTCCAGTTGTTTTTTTTCTACTAATATGACATTAATGCTGTTCAAACTCAGGTCACTGAAGTGTCAGTGAAGATCAATAATGGACAGGTTTTTTACTTAACACTGCAAACAGGACTTTTCTAAAGCAAAGGTTACTAGTTTAATGGATTCAGTGTGTCAACGCACTCAATATGCTCACTTTAGCATAACTGATTATACATTATATGGACAAAAGTATTGGGACGAACCTGTTTTTCAGGATTTGGGTTAGACCCCTTACTTCCAGTGAAGGACAATCTTAATGCTTCAGCATACCAAAACATTCTGGACACCGCCATGGTTCCAACTTTGTGGACACAGTTTGGGGAACAACCTGTTCTATTCCAACATGACTGTGCCCCAATGCATAAAGCAGCGTCCATGAAGACATGGTTGGATGAGTTCTGTGTGGAAGAACTTGGGCCCTCAACCCCATCCTCAACACCTTTCTTTTGGAAAACCTTCCAAGAAGAGTGGAAGCTGTTATAGCTGCAAAGGGGGACCAACTTTAGTCTATGTATGTGAAAGCTATATCATTAAAGTCTCTGTTGGTGTAATGGTCAGGCATCCCAATACTTTTGTCCTTATAGTGTATATGTAAAATTTATATTTTTCATTTTCTTCACTCAGTCCAGTAAATGAGTTCCAGCTCTGGGGTTTACACTGTAATTGAAGAACTTCTTAAAAGGTCTGATGGAGAATGTTCTGATAGACATACATTTTAATAATGACTTCATTTCACCGCTCTGCAGAGTCTGATATAATGGCCAAATTCACAGAGAACATGTCATGTATTGATCTATCACAGGGTTTCTCTTCATTTACCACCTTGCTCGTGTCTTGTCCAGTGCTTGTCACTTTATTTTTAACCCCAGCATCTTAAGTTGTGGAAAATCGTTATTATTTTGGAGCACTGGAGTGGAATCAAACATACAACAGGAAAAGCACCCTTTAATTTAAAAAGGATTAAATGCAAATGGCAGGCAGAGCTGAACTGTGGAGCTTTAGCTAAAGCTTACTTTTTATCCAGCATTTAGACGAGGTTAAGCCACATTGTCAACCTCTCATGAATAATTAGCTGTACTTGCTGCTGCTGTTTAAAAAAGGAACCTTGTTGTCGTAGGCCAGAGACAGAAAAACAAGAATTGGATGTCAAATTATTTCTGATTACTATTATATTTCTGTTATTTCTTGTTGTGCTGGCGTACTTTTGATATATTTCCATGATATACTTTATGAAATTATTTTATGGCCCATGCCAGTGATTGATAGTTGTTATATTTAGATGGGATTGTGGATTGTGTTTCTGGAAAGGCAATATTTGTCATGTAGCTGGGGTACCAGGGAGAGAAGGAGGCGGAGTCGCGGATGTCCATAATTTAAACGTTTATTCAAACACAAAGAAGGCACTAGGGCCAGAACACAAACAGGTATAACGGTGGACTGATCCCAGGGATCCTAACCGGGGAGACTAAATACACAAAGACCACGAACTAATGACCAATGGGGACAGATGAACACTTAAGTCATAAACACCGGCCGGCTGTGAACACTCACAGGGGCTCCGACCAGTGTAACTAATGAAACATGATTAGAGTCCCCATCTGGTAGGGCGGCCTCTAGTGGCCGCTGAACGAGACGTGACAATATTTTATTTATTTATTTGTTTGTTTACTTTAACTGAATTAATCATTTAAGTTTGGAGCCAAATGTGCCATCACACTATTTGCTTTGATTTATTAGTGATCCTGTGAATCATCAGAACTTCAGGAGACTGAACATATGTGTGTCAGCAATGAGCATTTTGAACATTTACTCTTTTTATTTCATAATTAAGTAGTAAGTATTCCTTCTCCACAATATTCTTAATGGAGGAATCTTTGTGTTTGTGTGTGTATGTGTGTATGTGTGTATGTGTGTGTGTGTGTGTGTTTCCTTAGTGAAGCTTAGTGAAGTCTGTTATGTCAGAATAGGGAACTACCCATTGTTTTGAACGTTTCTTCCTACATGCCACAAAATATCCCAAATCCGCTCCACTTTGTCGCTGTGCTGCATCAGTTCTGCTGTAAAACAAACTTACTTTAGCCAAATTAATTAACGAGCGGTGTTTTAAAAGTCAGTTGTTTTAACATGCTCAGAATCAGAATCAGAATTGCGTTTATTGGCCAAGTATGTGAGCAAACACATATAAGGAATTAGATTCCGGTTGATGGTGTCTCTCAGGCACAACAGTATAAAATCAACAACAATATGTAAAGATACAAAGAACAATATACTGCTTGTTTAGGTGTTATGTAGTCTTAACAATATCACCTTCCAGTGAAGTATTACCAAATGTATTAATCTGTTCATACTTGAATACTTTAGATCGCACCTAAATTTGGAATACATTAGTGGGATCATTATTTCATTATTTTCCTGTTCTAGTCTCTCTGAGTTGATTGAAAGAACAGCATATTGTTTGTCCTTTTTCTTTTCATAAAAGGTTTAGAGAGTGGAAAATATTTCAGTAAGTGTACTTCATTACTCTGACTGAGAAATATTTGGGAAGATTTGAGTGTTATTAAAGCTGAATGCTTCTACTCAGTCAAAACTTCCAAGAGAAAATACATATTGTTTGCTCCTCACATTTTCGTTTTGACCTTGAAAGTGCACATTACAAATCTCAAAAGCTAGAAGTTTTTGTTTTTGTTTTGTTATTTCCTCTCGCCAGTCAGTGGAGTTCTTGTGCAGTGTAGAGTTAAACTGCCCACAACTATGCTAATTTGTCTTTGTATGAGAACCAGTACCACTGATTGGTCTCTGCATCACCCACCACTGCATCAGCATCAAAGAAAATTTTAACTTGTGTTTAATGTGGGTTCTGGCATGAAAGAACCGTTTTGTAACATTGAAATTCACTGTGTGCATGACTCATACTTTTTAAATGAAGAAAACCTTTTCCTAAAAGGTCCTTACACACAGAGTTCTATTAGAAGTTCTATTAGAAGGACCTTTGCATTTTTTGAGTTTCTTTAAACTTTAGAGATGCTGGTCATAATGTTGGATGGGAGGGCTAACCTATCAGTAACTAATAGTTAATAGCAGCAATTAAAAGCTCACACGTTTCAGGACCACATTTCAGAGCCCCTTCTCAAGTACAGCAATGAAATGAGCTGGTCACACTTTAAAATGCTGATCTCTACACATATGGCAAGCTAACGCAGCAATCACTCCATATTTAGCAGCAGCACTGCACAATTTTATCTACGACATGAAAATAACATCAGAAAAACTTTATTGTTCCTGGTGGAATCAATAATGTCAAATCATCATAAATCATCACAGAAAAATGTAATTCTGGACAATGCAAAGTAGAAAATGTCTTGCCTGAGTTACCTGAATAAGCAGTTAAAAGCTTCATACACACTTGTAGAACTAATGTGTCATTTTTGTCTGCACATCTACTGTGTCAAGAGTACTTTAACAAATTTGTCAGTTCTAGAAGGTTTTAACATGTGCGTACATATGCAATATACAGTAGGTGCAAGAAATATCCAACACATTGCAAAATCTGCCTTTATTACATTTACACAGCTGTGAAGGTCATAAAACTTAACAGCATATACACACAGATGCAAAAAATGCAAAAGGAAAAAATGTCATCATTGAAAAGTAGGGGTGTAACGGTTCACAAAAATCACGGTTCGGTTCGATACGATACAGTGGTGTCACGGTTCGGTATGTTTTCGATACAGCAAAAAAAAAAAAAAGCCAGATAATTTGATTTTTTTCACTTTTTTATTTATTAAAACTAGGGGTGGGAATTTAACACGTTAATTGCGATTAATTAATTTGAAAAAAAAATAACGCTTTAAAAAAAATCACAATCACACTGCATTCCAAGCAAAGGGGAACTTTTATCAATGCACGATTTCCTGGTACACCAATTACATTTAGGCAGACATCAGAGCAACAAAAATGGAAGAATCGGAAGAAAGCGCGTTGCAGGGATGCAGTGGTACCCCGCATAAGGAACGCAATCCGCTCCAGCGGCACGTTCCTTATGTGGGGAGTTGGTTGTGCGACCGTTCCAGGTCCCCGCGAAAAATCAAGAAAATTACTCAAAAATGAAGACACATCACTGTTAATGGGGGGCAAAACTAGTAAAACATTCACCAAAGCAGGGAATGATGTTAGGTTTTTTTCTTGGGTGTCACACTTCACATAAACAAGGAAAACATTTGCAGGTTCACTCGCGGAAAAGTTGTCCTGCAACGAGAATACCTTCAATTTTAACCACCAG
>JBBPCZ010000007.1:6243571-6254168 GCA_037974445.1 Brycinus macrolepidotus
TCAATTCATGTTTTTGTGTTTTGCTTTGGTACCGAAATTGGTACCGAGTACCGTGGATTTTCACTGGTATTGGTACCTGAAATTATACTGAAATTTTGGTACCGTGACAACACTAATATGGGGTGAGTTTATTATATGCAATAGCATTATTGCTATTATTCAAGCTAGTCATTTAGCAATTCACATAGGTGTAGTTATATAACCTATGGATTATATAGACAGATGCAGAGAATCCTTAAAGAGTTTTAAGAACATTTTAATCAGATTCAGTTTTTGAACCTAAACCCGGCTGACAGAATTGTATAAATCTTTACTTTAGCCTGACCTGGCCATATCTTGGGAGTTTTTTTTCACATTTAATGTAATCTGACAAAATTCTCCTCCACCCTGACTGTATCCTGATATAATTTGGTTCAATCCCACTGCGGTATAAAAATTCTTTCCGATCCCACAGAAGCTTGTAAATGTCTGTCCAATCTCCCTGTGTCTTTTCAGATTTCTGCCCGATCCCACTGTATCTTGTCACAATTGTGTCCGATCCCACTGTAGCCTTCTGTCAAAGCCTCATGTATCTGAGAACTCACTGGATTCAGACAAATATTTCGAGCTCCACTCTGATTGGAAGAATGCAGTAATTGGAGTGGAGGCCAGCAGCTGCAGAGAGGCAGGAGTGAAGAAGCATGTGCTATTCTCACAGGAATGCCGCTAATAGACCACTTTGATTTCCTCTCTGAAAGCACGGCAGCTGTGTGCATGTGTTGGTCTGTGTGTATGTTTTATGTGTGTGTAGGTGTGAGAGAGAGGGAGTGTGTGTGAGAGAGTGAGAGTGAGTGAGGGCATGCATGCTTGGGCATGTCAGCAGAAGAGCGCTTGTGCTGCCACACACTGTGACAATTTGTTAGGTGGGGCTTTCAAGCCGATAGTTGAGTAAACTCCAGAGGAAGGTCGTGGGGACAGCTCAGCTTCATCTGTAAATTCCATCATTGAGGCCACAGTGTGCAGCAGGATCCATCTCTCAGACGTTCAGCTCGAGCAAACAAAATGTTCTGTTCCAGACTGACATTGGCAATCATCATTTTACAAGTGAGTCCCGGATACACACTCATGGCACACACTCTGTATGCCACTGCAGAGCCTGTTCTGACAGGGGCTAAACCAAACACTCAGCATCATGCTGCTGCTGTCAGCCAGTCTCAAGGTCAGAGGTCCATGACTGAGTCACAGGGCCTTTGTGGTTTCCACTAAGAGAGAAGAAGCTGTGGCTTTTGGTCAAAGTGGAGCTGGAGGATGTACAGATACTTCAGCGTAACTGCTGAACAGAATCACTAACACAAAAACAACCTCATGATTTTTGCAACAAGGGTGAGATCGGTTTAAGAATAAAAAGTCACAACAAAGGTTTTTAGAGGCAGCTGTATTGACAGTGTTTGAGCCAGCTAATATAAATTCTGATACTGTAAGGCCACGTTCATGAGGCTTTTTGATACCTGTCTAAAAAAAACATTAATGCATTGAGTGTTGTTTTTATGGGAGGAGACCATAAACTGGAAACTGATTCCAATGTGAATGTTTTTTAGCAAGTTTATGCTTATAAAAATCAAAATCAAGCCAGTTTATGTCCTTCATCTTTTTAGCCGGGTTGCACAGCTCTGACTGAGAACTGACAGCACAGATTAGCTTCTTACTCACGTATAAAATTGATGCGCCTGACCGAATCCCCACCTCACACCATCACCTTTTGGTTGATGCATGATTATGTTGAAATCTGTTCCATCAAATGATGAAAATTTAAATGGACAGCAGAGCACAATTTTTAGATGCAGTTCCTTGAGCCATTGTCTAAACATCAGTTGGAATCAATAGCAAGAGATGCATTTCTTCTTTTTGTATATCTTTCTGAATGCGGCCTAAAACCACTTCATATAGTACAACATATAGTGACCTATATTTGCTCTGCCTGCCTTTTTATAGCAAATATTGCTCAATTAGATTTACAGAATGTTGGCCAAAATCCAATTCATGGTAATGAGAGCTCAACTTTCAGAACTTTTAATAAAATACCTAAATTTATTTTTTCCATTTCTAATGATGATTATTTTGCATGGGTGCAAAAGGTCATGCTGGCTGAATGTTGTTTTATGTGATCACATGGTGGCGAGTTTGTGACTGTTATTTCCAAGTTGAATCATAGTATTGTTTGGTAGCATAGGACAGCATAAAACCGGAAACCTGGGACTCTGAGCAAAGTTTGCTTTTTACAGTCTTTTACAGTCTTTAAGTTCTGTATATTAACAAAACAATGGTTAACAAAACTCTGCATTACTCACTGTCTTGCTCTGTTTGAGAAAATTACAGAACAAAAGCGGATGGCCAAGTGTAAGGTAACCTAGCAAACTAGTTAATCTCTCTGTCTCTCTCTATCCATCTGTCTCTATCTCTCTGTCTGTCTCTGGTTAGACAGAGAGATAGGATATCCATTCTTTTGTTTGTCCAGCCAGTCACGTTAGCATGCTGTGTGTGTGTGTGTGTGTGTGTGTATGTGTGTACATTCCCTGGTTGCACATTTACCAATAAAGTGAATAAGAACCTTAAGACATTGCAGCATAAAAGCTGGAGAATATTTTTAGTGCCAGGCGCAGTGGGGTAGTCAACACCACCTGTATATGTAGTGCCTGTTTCACTCATTTCTCCCTGCTTGTACTGTTCAATTCTACACCTCAGTGGCTGTAGACATGTCAATCAAGCATGCTCATTAGAACATTAGGACCACCCCCAGACCAGGTCTGAACAGTGTTTTTTGCGCAGTGTTTTATATTGTTTATTCAGACTGGATACTGGATGAACAACATTCAATTGTAATATTTTTTTTTACATTTTATTCTGTAGTTCTAGAAATCAAAATTAGTCACATTCCTAATTTTTGCCAGTGTTCTCTAAAGCTTGTCCAACCTGGCAACAGTTGCTATGTAAGAACTGCTCTCTAAAGTGGAGCATGGATAGTTCAGTTAGAGCTGAAATGAAAAAGGTGCGTACCTTCTGAGGCAAAGCAAAAAAGAGGTTTAGCGGAATAAGGGGAAGCCTCCGCGATGATAAAACAATACCTTGTGGAGGGCCTCCACCTGGAGTGACGAATGAGTGGGGATGAAGGAATAGACAGAGGAAGAGATTGGAGTGGGCTAACGGAGGCGATGTTATGAGCTCATATCATAGAGCCAGTAATGAAGATGGCGGACACTCACCAGTGACATTGTTCCCAATAAACCCTCTCATGGATGGAGAGAGAGAGAGAGAGAGAGAGAGAGAGAGAGAGAGAGGATGCTGGGGGTTTTGGTGGGCGAGAAGCATGCTGACAGATTGACTGTGCAGTGATGTGGGCCATTTTCTCATTCCATCACTCCCTGACAGGGCCTGCATTGTCTCGGGCTGCGATCTCTTTCTACTGTCTCGCACTGCCATTAAAAAGCATTTGGGTTTCATTACGCTGAATTGTGTAAATGAGAAACAAGTGAGGTTGGGCTGTTGTTTGGATGGGAGGGTGGGCAGCGGGGGCAATTTGCATCCTGATGCATCACCAGAGGCCTGCTGGAAAGCAAAAACATCGATGCATCTTATTGTCCTCTCCCGACTACAAAATCCACTGCCATTCTCATAAGAAATGCGCTGCCCATTATATGGGCTGATCTGGCAATTTTACATGCAATACCCTCATGCAGGAAATGAGGATTATCTATTTTTTAAGTGAGTGGACAAATGCTCCTTGCAGAATTCACTCCAATTTTCTGTCAAATCACAGGAAAAAAGATGCAGCATGCAGTAATGAAAAGCATCTGCACACTGTAATGAGATTCTACCTTTTTTTTGTTAAGGTTCTTTTTCAGTAGGGAAGTGCTTATAATAACACATGTACAAGCACACACTCAATGCACCTCAAGCAAAAAATAAATCCTCACTGTCAGAACAAAACCTTGGATCTCCAGAATGGTAACTTTTCAGGAGATAGAGAAACATTCATAACTCATAATGCAACGTAAACAGATTTTTTTCCCCGAAGTGGAGTGTTTAAGTTGCCACATTCATTCATTCATTCTTTCATTTTCTCAGCCGCTTATCGTAACTGGGGTCATGGGGGTGCTGGAGCCTATCCCATCGCTTATAGAACGAAAGACTTCCAAACAGGTTGCTACTCTATTGCATTGCATGCGCATTACAGATGCATTGGTCAGCAGATGGGTCGGGGTTCCAAAGGGCAGTTGGTGCGTGCAGATTATTTTAAAAAGTAGTAAAATGCCAAAAAATGAGATGAGGTTTCGTTTTAATAGTGACAAAATATTTAGAATAAAAAGTGAAGAATATGTCTAAAATGTTACAGTGGCGTCAAGTGCAGTGAGTTAACACTCAGCTGTTGATGAAGTTGATAATTTGGTAGATGTCTGAGTAAATAAAACAATGCTTGTAGTAAGAGAAATTGCATATCATATCATATTTAATATTTTAAATATATGAAAAGAACGCTTTAATGCAGTGTTTGTGTAGGAGGGCTCAATTTTAAAGGAGGAAAGAAGTCCAGAGCCTCCATGACTGGAGCTGGCACCTATCAGGCTCCTCATTCACATATTAAATACATTCATGAGATGATTTGTAGAATCACAAGCACTGGCTTGTGACACTGATTCATTAACTATTCATACATCGGAAGCTGTTTGTTCAGAATTGGGAAATCCATGTATGAGAGAACGTTCAATCCGTAAAGGGTCGGTATCTTGAAGAACTGAATTTTCATCCCTTTTTTTGAAAATAAGAGATGTAGTATGTAAACCTTCTTGAATTTCAGACCATACCATTCACTCCCAGTCAATGTATGGAAATTAAGTTGCAAAAATTATGTCACGGAAACCAACACAACAAATTACATATGTCTGCCTATTCAGCCTGCAGCACTTTAGCTCTGATTTTTTATGTTGTAAGTAGTGTTTTAACCTAGAGTGCTTTTTGAATGAGGTACAGTACAGAGCAACCAATCAGAACGGAGCTCATTTACACATATCAGTCTTAACGGCATGGTAACCAAGACATCCAGTTTAGTTTTAAAGGGCTGTTTTTGCTGCGTAAAACCACAAACTATCATAAGCTGAACTCTTCCACATCCAAAAATATATATAGTAAATAGGATATGTATAGTATAGTTCATTAATATTTGTTACTCTTAAGACCCAGTGTCATGGGGAAACAACATACTGAGCAGTGTATCTGACCATTTAAACACTCTCCATCGACTTGTTGGAGTTTATAATAACTGAACGAGCCAGTGCAAATTACAGACTCACTTTAAATACATTTTAAATAAAAAATAAACAGACAGATAACCTCAAGTCATAGTGATTTTCAAATACTGTGATGGACTGACCCTGTCCAGGGTGTTTCTCCACTTTTTGCCCTGTGGCTGCTGGGATAGGCTCCAGCACCCTGGTTTAAGGATAAGCAGCTCAGATAATAAATGAATGAATGAATGAATGAATGAATGAACGATTTTCAAATTAGAGATGTTGAAACTGTGTTGTTTGCTTGTTTTGCCGAGTTTGTACAGCTCCAAATCATAATCGCTTGTTTAGTCACTGAACTTTGGAAACCCTCCAGTTCCAGCAAGTCATATTTACACTAGAAGGAGTTACAGCTGAAATTACAGATTTTACAACAATCATTTGTCCATTTTGTCCCATTTTGCTTTTTTTTAATTTCCCATTGGAAAAAGAAAGCTGACATTAAGCCGAGCGTCCTCCTGAAGGCTTAACAGAAGCCGGGCTGTTTATCAGCTCTTATGGCTGTTGACGGCTTGCCGCTGTAGCTCTAGTAGGCCACTGTACTCAGGGGCACCACGTGTGGCTTAACCTCACCACATCCATCTGTTGCTTTAGAGCAGGCTTGGGAGTAGCGTGTTTTCATGGCGTGTTATTCCTACACTTGCAGAGCACTAAAACACACCTGAGCCTCTGAGCGTTTATGACCTTGTAAAGGTCCTAACACTCACACACATAAATATTGCCAGACAGCACACCTCAATGCAGGGCTGACATTTAGCAGCTCATTCCTTATCAGTAGATCAATACCTCATAGTGCTTAGACATAATTGTTTACCATAAATGTTGACTTCTAAAAAGAAAGGCAACACAGTAAAATGGAGACTCTCCACACAAAAACAAAAACTTCTTTTTTTGCAAAGTGATTTCAATTGCATGAACCACAATAATTGTGGAAGTGTGTAATCAGGCAGTGAGGACATGTAATGCACACAATAATGAAACTCATCCCCTTTATACCTGGCAGTGGCCTGATTACAGAGGTCTGATGGATCCAAAACTCCAGAATGAGCTAAAATAGCATTGATTTGTTTATTTCAAACCAAATTTAAAACCATCTCCTCATCTAACCACACAAAGCACGCCGTTTTTTAGTGTTATTTGATGTCATGTGACTTAAATGTGAAAAATGTGTTTCGATTTCAATTTTAAGAAATACTGCTTTGTCGAATGGTCTGAAAAACCACCTCTTATGAGCATAAAAACATTTTTTTTTTTCAAAATTCACATTTCCATTACTCATTTTTTAGTTTCAGATTTCAGATTTTATATTGCACAATAAGCCGTTTAATGGAAACTCACCTAGTGACTGAATCATGCAGAATCATGCAGTAATCCCCAGAGACACAGATAAAGTCTGTAAATGCATCAGTGATTACATTAGGTAAGACAGGACTGATATATAATGTTGCCTTTAAACCTGCCTATCTGTCTATCTGTTTGACTGCGTGTCAACTTATTGCAACAGCATTACACCTGCTCAGTTTTTTTATTACATGGCAAGACAGAAATGCAGACCTCCAAAAGGCAATCACCAACCAATTAGCAAAAAAGAAGAGTTGGAACAGGAATGGGATATTAATATGTTTGTGATTTGAGATGGCACTAAATTAATGAAATTGAATGAACCGCCCCTCACCAGCTGCTACTGAGTTACAGGAACTCACAGTTGCTCTTAATCAGATACCGTACAGAAGACTGTCACAACTGTATTCATTACCATAACTAAACTTTAGAGGCCTGTTTTATTGGTTTCTTCAGAATAACAAGCTTATTTTACAAAGAGATGTCCTATTAATGTTACCATTTTTAACAGTGTTTGCATTGCATTGCATTGCATGGATGTGAGTCTATTTTTATATCAGACCATAATGCCCAGGGTGGATTAACTTAACCCAGTATTAGAGATATTGATCAGATCCCTCAGAGAGAAAGTCTGAAGCAAAGCACTCTCCAATTACCTGAGCGAACTACACGGATACATCTTTTTCTTCACTTCGACTCAACTGCACCTAGTTAAAATCTACAAGCCCAAGGAAGAACCAATGTATCCGTTTTATAGACCTGTTAAAAACCCTTCCTCCGCTGTATATATTTGTGGTTGGAATGGTCGGGTTCAAAATGGCATGCACCAAGCCAAGCTCTTTTTTCAACCACTTGGAGATCTTCAGCCACTTCCACAGGCACTATCGACCCACTGATTCCCAGTAATTAGGGGAAGAGTGGTGCCGGAACAATCAGGCGGTGGAGAAAAGTGTGTTTGAGTGTAATTGCATTTGGTGAATGGGATTTGGCCGGGCTTAGTATTGCAGAGGACAAACCCACCCACCTCTCTGAACTCCTGACGGAAATTTCAGAGACACATCGAGATGCACAAAACGTGTTACTTCTGAAGTTCCAAAAAAAGGCCTTCACAATACATCACATTGCTGAATATCTCATAATACATCACAATATCACCATTGCACTATTGAATACTCTGCAGTATTGACAGGCTGCAAGATGTGAACAGGGTGAAAAAAGCACTATCCTTTGTGTTCTGTGGGTGTGACAGGTGTGTCCAACGACTTTTAGGTGAGATTTTTGATGACACAAGAAATGAAAATAATGTAGGGCCATAACTACAATCGTGTATGTACTTAATATTGCATCTTAATTATACAATATCTTAAAATTGTATACACCTCTTAATGAGTTTTCATGGCTGCCTGAGACACAATACTGTATACAGTCATTATGTGAAAACCCACAGTTCTATATTGTACAGAAGCAGAAGTATGTTACTGGTGTGCTTAAGTGAATTTTTGAAATATTTTTTTATTTTAAAATATTTTAAAAATGTTTCTGCTGACTTACCTCACTGCATTGTGAGGAGCATATCAAAACTTATTGTTGGGCGTTTGAAAAGGATTTTACGTTCTAAGGTTCTAAAGCACATGTTTCTACCAAAAGGCCTTGTTTTAGGGTTCAACATTCAATAGGTTGGATTTTTTTCAGTAACAGTTTATGAATTTAGAGGCCTGTTTTATTGGTTTCTTCAGAATAACAAACTTATTTTACAAAGAAATGTCCTGTTAATGCTACATTTTTTTTTAACATTGCCTTAGAAAGAGTTATTTTTAATCCATGGTTCTTCACAGGATAGGTTCTTATACTGGTCCTGATCCTGGAAGTCCCCTGCTTCACACATTTTAAGGCTTGTTCTGATACAAATTTTCAGCTAATTAGTTAGCCTTCCTGGGTTAAAGCAGTTGTGTTAGAGCAGAAAAAGCATCAAATATCCAGGGTCATGGTTGGGAACGTATGGTTTAGAGAACCACTTTTTAAAATGAGGTTCAAGAGTGTGATTGATGTTTTAAAGCTGAAAGAACCTCCACCTTGTGTAACGGTTCTGAGGAGAACCCTTAGATTAGTTTAGACTCTTTATAATATGTAAGAAAGTTTAAAGGGGTTTTGTCTCAAAGAAACCCTTTTTTAAGATTATTCTTGGCGACTTTAAGAGAAACATGAGGTACTTTAACTTTTACTGGAGTCTTTTTCAATAAAGACACCTTTACTTTTCCTCAGGTTTGCCTGTTAAGTTCTTAACAACAACACTGCTATCTCAAGACAAAGTTTAAATGCTGAAGAGGCACATAAAGGTGAAATATACTATCTGCTTTCCCCAAAATCTTATTCTTGCCCCTTTCCTGACTATGCCATCCATATCACACTACACTTTTATGCAGTTTTGAGAGGGCACTTTGTCATCTCTCCTGGCCTGGGTCAACTTACAGGAGGTGCTTTCAGGCCAGGCTGGCACACACTGGAGAGTAATCCCGTTCCCTTCTGCACTCTGATCCCTCCCTGTAACCCAACCAGGCTAGAAGTGATCAATGAGTCTTCACTCTCTGCCAACAGAGAGATTTCTGTATGGAGTGAAGGAAAAGGTGTAGGGGCTTGAGCACTGCAAATATTACATACAAAGGCTGTAGGCTATATCTAACTATACCTTAAGGTCAAATGAGTCAGCATAGTGAAGAAACTTCTTTGGAGTTCGGTATTGAGTCAGGATGTAGACAGATTGGACTGCTCCGTTCTGCTCCGGGAATTGTAATTAACCCAGAGTTCTACAGAGATTTCTTCTTCTCCTTTTCCACCACAGTGACCAGTGAGGTATTCTCTAACGGCCTGAGCTAAAGTAGTGTATCCATTTCAGAAGCATCTTTAGTTGCAGTGTTTCAAGAACAAAAATAGTACATATATTTTAAATGTTCGACTATGTTACCTTGCAACAGTATAGTTAAATGGGTACAGTAACGCGATTGCTACACGAACAGGGAATCACACCTTTCGTAAGTGGAGGGAGGTGTTATCCACTATGCCATCCAACCATTAGCTGCATTGACAAAGGGGCCAGAGCTACTCACCTGTGTTCACCTCTGCTTTGCTAATATTAGGCTTAATCTTTAATCAGTGGTCTCCCCTCAGTCTTTATCTCTCTCTCATCATTCTTTATTATTACATCTCTCAGTCATTCCCTAGATTCTTTTTGCTGTCTAGTGTCGACTTTAAAAGAATAGGCCCCCCATTTAATTCTTGGTTCCTCTCAAGGTTTCTTCATCCTTCTCAGAGGGAGAAGGGCACAGTCACCTCTGGCTTGCTCAATGGGGGGCAGGTTTTGTGACCGCACTTATGACCATTCTGCCTTATTGTGAAGCGTTCATGCTTCTTAAGATTTTCTTTTGAGTGGTCCTTGCAGTGCCCTGTTTTTGCTTATAACAATGTTAGTATAAGCCTGAGCTGATTCTTATGTTTCCGGTGAGTAAAGCAAATCTGCTGACCAAATTCTGGTAAATATTTAGTCTGTGCTAATTTGCAACCAATACACTTGTATGGCTCAACTTGACTCCCAAGTGGTACAACTGTTTAAATGGTGGCCCTCTATCCAAGAGAGCAAAATTGACCTTGCTCACTCTAGGTGGGTAGGATGGCCCCCACTCCACCCATCTCAAAGCTCCTCCAAATATGTTGACCTGTACAATGATGCTGAAGTTTTTTTCACAGTTTGAAAGTATGTGGTGGCACTTTGCATGAAGTATGTGCCTGCCTTCACCCTCCCAATATTGGTGGTAATGTGTGATAGAATGAGTCATAGTTAATGGGTGAAACTGCATATGAGTGGTTGAGGAGGGGGGGGGGGGGGGGGGGGGGGGGGGGGGGGGGGGGGGGGGGGGGGGGGGGGGGGGGGGGGGGGGGGGGGG
>JBBPCZ010000007.1:6254497-6282143 GCA_037974445.1 Brycinus macrolepidotus
AAACTGCAGAGGACCAAGTGAGCCCCCCCCCCCCCCCCCCAAAAAAACAAAAAAAAAAAACAAATAAACAAATAAATACACAAGTTGTAACAGTTGTCGTACAGTGATCCAGGCTCACTATTTGGAAAATCTCAGATCTTGCTAGTTGCTGAGCCTGTCTTGTCCCTTTCTCAGGCAGAATGTTAAACTTCATCAGGTCTTTATTAACATGCTACTACCATTAAAACACCAGATCTTGCCAAAGAGTGAGCCTGCAGTCATTTATAAAAAATTTATAAGGGTAGTCTTTTTGTAAAGTGGTACTACTACTACTACTACTACTAATAATAATAATAATAATAATAATAATAATACTGGATGGTCTGGATAATTCCATTTTACCTTTTAATCCTAAATACTAAATCTGGTTCTTTTCTTTTTGTTTTCCTCTGGCTTTTACACATGAAGTTAAGCTAGTGCTAGAGGGCAACCTGAAAGACATTTAGAAACTTGTTTCCTGCCTGAAGTGGTCTCATGTGTTTCCCCTATGGTGGGGTCCTTGGTGTTATTGACTGCCTATAGACGCTGAACAGTTAAAGGGGTCAGATGGTGGAGTCTTGGCGCCCAGGGCCTGGTCCCAGTAGCCCTTTGGAGGAGAAGTGAAGCATCAGTTCTCTCTTCAGATCTGCTGAAGAGTAGAAGGTTTAATTTCCCCACAGTGGGTCAAGGCTGGGTCATTGATGGGGAAGAAGAGATGCTTGGCCTCTTTAGAAGTACACTGGTAAGAGAAAAGATTCAAACCTGGCAGGGTTGTGTTTGTGGTTCGGGTTGTGCAAGGGCAAGCCCCCCCAGGGTACAAATATGGAGCGTTAGCTTGTACAGAAAAGTGTACAGCTAAAGCCTCCTGCCATGTGTCCTCCACACTTTTCAGATCAACTCTGAGTCTGTTTGAGAGTAGTGTAGGAGATGCTCCACTGAAAGGAAAAAGTAGTTCTGGGTTGGGCTTAATCCTGTTTCCGGTCTGGAAAATCGACCTTAGAAGCATCATGCAGTTTTCACATTAGAAGCCTTAGAAGAACATGAGCTCTTTTGCAACATGGGATATTCATATAGGGTCCACAAGTATACAGGGTTTAATATAGGGTCCACAAGTATACTTGTTGGTTCGATATAGGGTCCACAAGTACACTTGTTGGTTCAAAAGTAAATCATTTTGTAATTACATACACAAAGGAAAAATTCCCTTAATCTGGTCATGTTTTATCTTTATTCACATGCCTTTTGGCCTGAGGAGAGCTTGTGTGTTTTGTTTTGGCCCAGCTGTGTGTGTTTCAGGTTTATGTATGTGTATCTGTATGCCTCTGCCATTACACACTCAAAAGTTTTGTTAATTAGCTCTCCCTAGATCACCGGAGTTGGAAATCATTGTTTATAGAGGCCATCAAAGCTCTTCTCTGTCATTTTTCTGTGGTGTACTGATCCGTTTCATTATCCCTCCGACTTACGGCCCAGGAGATTGAAACAGTCTGTAGGCAGCTGGTTGCTGGCCGAGTGATTTTCGCCATGACTGACCTGTCCGATAATTGAGAAACGCGCCTGATCTTATTCTACAAACTGCGCTCTGATTGCTCTCTCATCTGTTTATGCAAATACCTGCATGCGTTATCACTTTACGATTTGGAAAAGCAATCAGACGCTGGCGCCTCTTCTCTCTTCTCCTCCAGACTGTGAAAGCATGACCTCAATAACTGCCTCAGTCCTGCCTCGACTCACTGGTCATTATTGACCGGCACAAACACCACAGCACTATTAAACATTTATGCCTGTTAATGGTGACATTTTTGGCACCTTGGGGGGTGATGGGGATGTAGAATGGCTGTCAAAATTAGGGGAGCACCAATTAAACCTTTTCTGTTTTACCAGTTCTGAAATCTGATCTTAGTGTAACGAATGCTATCTGATAGCTGTGCCCTGTTACCGCACTTTATATATTTATATACAGACATTATATTGGTTTTGTTGAAATGCTCTGACTGGTAGATAGAGAAAATGGTACCTTTTAGTCTAGTAAATTTATAGTAAATTTCAGTTTAGTAAATTTCAGTCCCCCAAGGTACAAAGAATGTAAATACACCCTGCAAAATGGTTCATAAGGTCCATAAAATTCCAGAGTAGCACAACCATCTAAGCACTGACTCTGTTACTGGGAGATTATTTTAATGAAAGTGAACCGTTTGTCATACATGAACACACCACAGCACAGCACACAGTGTGAAATTTGCCTTCTGTATTTAACCCATTCCTCCGAGTGAAGCAGTGGGCAGCTGACGATGGCATCCGGGGAGGAGTGTGTGGGGATGGTACCTTGCTCAAGGGTTCCTCAGTGGTGTCACTGGCAGTCCTGGAATTCGAACCCACGACCTTCTGATCGCAGGGGCAACTCCCTAAACACCAGGTCACCAGCTACCCATAAGTTAGATCTCTGTCTGTGGGTAGGATGCCTCCCATTACTCAGAGCGACACTAGCCAAGATGAGCATCTGATAAGTGACGTAACAGAAATGGCATTTAGCTCTCCTCCAAGAGTGATGAGCTGTCTAATAAGGTTATATCAGCAACAACTCAAAAAGATACAAGCAAGGCTTCACCCTCTCAGCTTTGTGGCATCATGGAAGGCCTAGCTCATGGGAGGAATTGGACATTGACTGGGAAGAGGAAAAGGTAAAATCCCAATAACAACAACAAAAAGCTTGGAACAGATTGGAAAGTGGTACTTAAAGGGCCCATATTGTTTTTGGTGTATAAAACTACACAAATGTCATAAGTGGACTTCAAGCAAAACATACAACACAGATCATAAGATAGGGGCCCTTTACATGAGCTGAAAGGTTAATTACATCCACTTTCCTAGACAAACAGTGCATATTTTTATTAACATACTTTTGAAATAGAAAAAAAAATGAAAATACTGGACTCAAGAACATATATGGAGGAAAAAATGTCACTGCAGTGATATAAGGTACAATTATGTTCCCTGACTAAAGGCACTGAAGACATACCCTTGAGGTCACCCTGAAAGTTTCTGTTTTTTTTCTGATTGTGCTTGTTTAGCAAAATTCATTGATAGTGTCTAAATATTTCACACAAAATATTTAAAAAAATGTATACCAGCATAATATTAGGATTCTGCACATGTTTTAATTATGTACTGGAACAGTTCTAATAAAAACATGACTAGAAAACTGTTTCCCAACACAGTTTCCCAACCGTGGCTCTGGAGTTCTCCCTGCCGTGCATATTTTAGTGTTTTCTGTGCTCTTACACACTCACCTCAACCCAGGAAAGGCTTATTAATTATCCGATTAGTTGGATCAGGTATGATGGAAGCATGGAAAGCACAAAAATGTGCAGAACAGGGGGGCTTCCATTATCAGGGTTGGGAACGACTGATGTAGAATATAGAATGCCTTCAATGTCTCACTTTATTGTACTATACTTTGGTAGGAAGTTAACAAAATGGAACACACTGATCTGTTAACTTGCTATTAGATGTCAAGATTTGAAAGAATCCAGGTTAGTCTAATTTAAACTACAAATCCTTTTACAGTGCACATCTGACTGATATCCAGGCCATTTAATAGGGTCAGTTTTGATGCCGATACCAATCCAGTACGTCCGATCAGTGCCTCACTGTCACAACAGGAGCCTGGGAAGTTGGCAGTCAGTGTTGGTTTTCCATTGGAGTTTGAGAGAGATTGAATGGTTTTCAGTTTCAGTTTACACAGCACTTGCCATTGAAATCTCTTGAGTTCAAATCTGCAGTGAAACATGGCTATCAGATGATAAACTCTGGCCGTTTTGTCATTTTGCACCGGCTGTTCAGCCAGGCTTTAAATCCAGAGGGTGCTGCATTGTTGGGCCAATATATATTGGTTTAAAGACATTAAAAGAAAAATTACAATCTTGCTTGGCGGGATTTTTATCTCCTGGAACAAAAAAAAGGTCAAGTGGTGCATTTAACAAGCAATTAAAAAGAGGAAATGCCATTGGGCAGTCAGCAGCAATAAAATAAATAGGCATAAATAATTAAGGAGAATAACAGGAAGGAGCGGGTGTAATCTCTGGGCGGATCACTCGGCTAATGTCAAGCTCATCCTCTCTCCAGTCTCTCCAGCCTGAGTCATTACTCACACAGGCCTTTCCAGTAATGTGTGTGACGCTCCCCGCCGAGAGCCCGCCTCCCATGAGGCTCCGCACTCGGAGCAGAGTGGAACTGTAAGCACATCATCCATCAGGCCTTCTCCCTGTCCTGAGTTTGCCTCTTGTTTGTGAGTTCATTCACTTACTGTTCTTTTTAAGGGCACTTCCTCCCTCCCTTCCTTTTTTTCTTTCTTTCTTACTTTCTTTTTTGAATACTTTCCTTTTTTTTCTGGCTTCTTTTTCTTCCTTTCTCTTTCTCTTTTCTCTCTTGTCTGTTTCTTTTCATTTATTTAGGGAGTTTTTGCTTTCTCTTTCTGTTTAACTTTCTGTATGTCTTATCCTTTTGACCTTTCTTTCTTTCTTTCTTTCTTTCTCTTTCTTTCTTTCTTTCTTTCTTTCTTTCTGATTTAGTTTTTCCATTAGTTATCTCTTTTTCTTTCCTTCATAAGGTCTGCTTATGGATCTGATTGCACTTCTGTCCACAAACCTTTTGAAATTTAAAAAGGTTTCAACCTGTTTTATAACTTTATCACTGAGTTCTCAGTTCTTAACATCTGCATGACATTCATCCTTATAGTTTGGACAACTTAAAAACTGTATCTTGATATCTTTCAGTCACGATGAAACAGTGAGTAGAGAGGACAGGAGGTCACCTGAGAACATTTGGCTGAAATGTAGAACAGGCTGCAGAAAGCAGGAGAAAACTGAGATGATATTTTTTAGTAGTGAAACTTCATTGTGTTGTTATACAGGTCACATTACAGCATCAGCTACTTTCTAGGAGTGACAAACGCAACTCGGAAAGTGAGCTATCACCAAGAGAAATACTCCATTCAGGTGCCACACTTCGCCTTGAATACTTCACCAAGTCGGAGAGCACTCAAGCCTCGGGATGAAATAAATTAGAGCTGTCACGATCGCTCCGGTGCACCTTGCATCAACAATTAATTATTGAGCGCACAGCAGCAGCTAGTCCAGTCTGCCACAGCTGCCAGGCACATGAACCTGAAGCTAAGTCTTCAGAGGAGCTGCTGACTGTTTCTGAAGATTAGTCAAAATAAATCAAGCCCTGGCTGAGGAATGCCTGGAAAAAGAGCTATGATCATTTACCTGCTCCTTATACATCTGCAGTGATTTGTTGGTACATGCCTAACTGATCATTTCAGCTATCTTAACACCCCTGTGGCTCTGTCTGTCAGTCCCATAATCTCATATTTTGTCCCTCTTACTCATTTCTGTATGTAAACATCACCAAAATGATTGATGCATTTCTCCTCCAAAGCAATGAATCACTCCCCTTTTTACTCCCTCGCATGGCATCAGTGAACCGCTACAGGTTTGTCTGATCAATCAGGACATTAACATGCAAGGACTTGTCACTGTAAGTTTGTTTATGCAATTAGTTTCAAAGCTTGACATGATTAATTTCATGACATTTTTGCATCTGAAAACCACCAGTCAAAGATTTATCGACAGATAGACTGAGATTGAAATTTTCGAGCAGAATTTAAAATTTTGTAAGTGACTGAGTGATGACCCGGGTCGAGTCAAGTAGGTTTATTGTCATTTCAGCCATATACACAGCACACAGTGAAATGAAACAATATTCCTCCAGGACCACCAGGAGTAAGGTGGTAGTAGCCTGGTAGTAGGGTGGTAGTAGCCTAGTGGGTAAAACACTTGCCTGTGAACCCGATGACCACAAAGTTGCAGGTTCAAATCCCCCACTTTCTACCATGGTGTCCTTGAGCAAGACACTTAACCCTCAATGTCTCCAGGGGGACTGTCCCTGTAACTAATGATTGTATAAGGGTGTCTGCCAAATGCCCCCCTTTACCCTTTTACCCTTTAACACAAGAACATAAACAGAACCACAAGACTACATAAGTGCAGACAGGTCAAAATACAAAGAGTGCAAAGAGAGCGAGAGAGAGAGAGCAAGAAAAACACAAGAAACTAAACAACAGCAAAAGACAGTTTAGTTCAGTTGACATTTGAATTAATACAGTTTTATGACAGATATGTATTCCAGCAGTGGAGAATGAAGAATAGAGGGAGATAACAATAAATAATAATTGTGCAAATAATAACAGCAGCAGGACAGAGTATGGGCAGTATATAATAAATAAAGGGAGTGTATAGTGGCAGTTATGGTGGAAGTCGTTTAAGGCAGAACAGTTCAGTGTTTCTTGGAAAGCCATTGCCATCACAACCTCCAGTTTCCAGCAGCCATTTTTCTTTCTGTGAATACATCAGAATTTAAGCAGCACAAACTGAAAATACACTTAAATATATCTTCGTTAGCACATCATCCAAGCACAAACTTGTCCTGTACTGTTACTGGTCATCAGATCTTCTTAGAGTAACACTTTTTCAACATTAGCAGTTGTCCACCTAAACATGCAGGTTCTTCTTTGCCTGTTTGTCTACTGTTTACTCGCAGCACTATTGAGTTAAAAGGAACGCACTGTTGCTACAAGGCTAACGTTTCTATCAAACTCTGGAAGTCAATACTCTCCCGAGCCCTTTTCTGTAAAAAATACATCACCAAAAGTTCTCTCAACCCACTCAAACCACATCCAGCTCTTCATTAACGTTCTTCAGACTGTGGACTTGTGCTTTAAGACACAGTATAACTGACTGTGAGCTTTAAAAGTTAAAAAAAAAAAAAAACTTCATAGAGTGGCTGAACACTGCGGGCAGCCTTTTTAGAATCCATTTTCACAAACCCCCTCAGGAGTAGGAGTGCTGATCTAGAACTGCTTTTGGTGTTACTTGCACATTCAATTGTGCTATTGGTGTGGTGATTATCTACGGTATCATAGAGAGGGAGATTAGCTTTAGTATGTTCAAATATCACATTATTTAATATTATTGTTATTATTATTATTATTTCTTTTTTGTTAAAAATGCTCCCTCCTGCCAAAAGTAGCCATCTAAAGGCAAAGCTCTGTATTAAGTCTGTTCACATGGAGGGCTTTTATCATTGACTTACTGTTACACTGCTGATACAAAGTGTGTGTTCATGAGGAAAATGCTTGATTTATGCCATTGGTTTTGTACTCCTGTGTGTGTGTGTGCGTGTGCGTGTGCGTGTGCGTGTGCGTGTGTGTGTGTGTGTTAGGCCTAGTGGAGCTGAGTTGCGATAATGAGGAGGCAGTGTATGCGGAGCTGTGGGCAGATTGGAGGCAGGCGGGCTGTGTGTGACCCTTCTCATATCTGCTGCCACACAGTAATGTGTTCCGCGCAGTGATGGGGAGAATTCAATCAAACTGAGGGAGAGTCTGAGAGTCTTGAGTGCCCTTGGTGACCCACACATCCACACGCACACACACATCCACACACACACACATACACAATTGAATATTCACAGATGCCCACAGGGAAAGCACTCATTCACAGCAGCAACACAGCAAAGTATTTTCACATTAATTCCCACACAAGTTTCACACCTTTTTTGACATTGTTGTATAAACAAACACACATTCACGCACTTTAAAACTTTCTAAATCAGGTAGTATTATGAGCACTGATGTTTACTTTATGTTACAGGAGGTGCTAAGTGAACCTAAGCTTGCCCTTCTGGAGATATAGATTGGTATAGATTGTCCATTCTGAGCCATGATTGGACACTGGCCAAATTTGGTAGGTTAAAACTATAAAGCTAACCTGATCTGAATAATATAAACTTACTGGGTGGTAACAGCCCCCCATGTGGACCAGAAAATGAACTTCTGGAGTCTAAACCCAGCCAAGAATAAATAGAATAAAATTGTTTACAATTTTATCAGCTTTTGCATGTTATTCTACTCAATTCTTAAATGCTGCGCCTGTTGTTCATAGATGGTACTTTAATACAGGAAATTGCATCCAATTATGAATCCATGTAAGGGCAAAAATGTGTTTGATGGCAACTGTTTCCAGATTGGACAAGCAAAGAACTGATTACTCATTAACAAGCCCATCTTTAGTCAAATTGTGTAGAAAAGGGAAAAAAAAACCTCACTGAGGCAGTGAGTCCCTGCTGGTTCACCTACTGTTGGTACAAAACAGAGTAATACCTCAACAAAGGATGTCTTGCAATATGCAGTTGAATGTGTTCTGAATCAGTTGACATTCTGCCCCAGTGAGAGAATCTCATCCCTGCACTTCCACTCAGCATCCAACCTGTCATGTTATGGCACATGCACAGTCTGGAACATATTGTGAGCATTCACAGCTTCATCTTCCCTGTTTGTCTCACTCCATCATTCCCCACTCACATTACAATAGCAGTAGTCTGTTCTATGTTATTTTTTAAGCTTTGATTCACCCACCTATAAGCCACCCTAAGGGCTTTATTCACCGTTGTCAATACCAGCTTGCCATGATTGACCAGTACATTGATACACTATATGGACAAAAGTATTGGGATGCCTGACCATTACACCAACAGGAACTTTAATGATATTGCATTCAAATGCATAGACTTTAATATGGAGTTGGTTTCCACTCTTCTTGGAAGGCTTTCCACAAGATTTTGGAGTTTCTGTGGGAATTTGTGCCCATTCATGTAGAGCATTTTTGAGGTCAAGCACTGATGTTGGACGAGAAGGCCTGGCTCGAAATCTCAGTTCCAGTTCATCCCGAAGGTGTTGGATGGGGTTGAGGTCAGAGCTCTGTTCAGGCCAGTCAAGTTCTTCCACACCAAACTCATCCAACCATGTCTATATGGAGCTTGCTTTGTGTACTGGGGCACAGTCATGCTGGAATAGAAAAGGTTCTTCCCCAAACTGTGTCCACAAAGTTGGAAGCAATGCTGAAGCATTAAGATTGCCCTTCACTGTAAGTAAGGTGCCTAGCCCAAACCCTGAAAAACAGGTGTGTCCCATTAATTTTGTCCATATAGCGTATGCTACAAAATGACTGGCAGAGAGATTACACTGGTCACATGTGTTTGGGCTCTCCAGACCCCACCGGAGAACTGGTCCATTAAGGCAAATCCTTGACAATCTGCCCTCTCTGTCCACAGTGCAGTCATAACTTATTCATGGTACTGGAACACAACCTTGATGGTCATTATGTTTACCCAAAAGATTTTAAGACTTGTCAATCAGGAGGCCTTCATTGGTTGGTTACTGAAATGCTTCATTCTTCTCTAGAAGATCTCTAGACACCTGTAGATTTCTTCTGATATCTGATCCAGCATTTTTCAGATGATATTGGTAGTGATGACAGGGTTTCCCCTGGACCTCAGTACTACATGATTCCACAGATGGTAGTTTTGTAGATTAACACTTCATTTGATATCAGGTTCATCCATGATATGAAAATATAGCATGAAAAAATCAGAATCAGTTTGATACTGATTATATCACATGAAGTATAATAAAAATTAGACAAGCAAGCCCACAATGAGGACAGACTCGCCCTCTTCTGAAGATATTGCTTCCTAGGAGGAAAGGCTAATACTCCCAAGTGTCCTAATAGTTCATGGGTTGTGCATTGTCGTAAAATATTGTACTTTTGTAGTGCTGAACGCTCTAACTTGACTTTCAGAAATTTCTGTCATATGGAGCTAAAATATGAAATTTGTGAATTGTTACGCCCCTATTAGCTACTTGTTGTCATGTTAATGTTTGAATGCTGTTGTGATCACATGACCTGTACTTTGCCTTACTTCATTATCTGTTATATGCAACTCTGACATTTCTGCAGGCTTGTTACAGAATATAGTGAGATTCATTTAGTTTTATTCTCTAATGCAGCATTTTTATCTATTATACAGCATTTTCTGCTGAGATTCAGTAACTTCATTTGACATAAGGTTTATCCATTTCAGTTAAAGGAGAAATATAGTAGATAAAACTTGAAATCAAGTCAATACTACCTCACTAGAACATAAATCGATCCCAACCAGCCAGCGTGAACCCGTAACAAAGTCGTTTCAAGCAGCTGTGGAGGGATGACAGGGTGAGTCGCCTATATAGTGACATCCTTATGTGTGTTATGAGCTGTTACTTGTCCACTCTGGTCCACACATTGTACACTCAACATTTTTATTTGTACTGTATGATTCACACAAAAGACTGATCGGCCACTCACTGGCTGAACAGATGGTGAGTGGGCGACTGTCATACGCGCCATGGAGCTGCTTCATATTGACAAATAATTGATAGCCTTTCGCTGTGTCGCCGGGTGCAGCGTCTCCACGGTACTGTCAGCATGCTCACTGCGATTTCTGCTAACTCCTCAGGCTTAGCCATCAGGGAGGGATAGCAAATGTTAAACAAGATATTATAACCATGCTGCTCACATGCTCAAGAAACAGCAGAAGGAATCATGTCTGCGCATTCCTCACTTAAATTTTACGGTGCCCAATTCAGGTCAGTGTAATCTTGCTCATAAACAGTCAAGGAATTTCATTCTCCAGTGTGAGCTCTGTTTTTCTGCAGACTCTGGGCTCAAAGCTTTATGCATCAGTTTCAAATCAGTGCAAATTGTACGCATTCTGCCCAAGCATTTTGTACAAAATGTACCTAAATGCGCAGTTTAGGGGCCATAGCAGAAGCCATCACGATTAGATGGAGGCACAAGTCTGGAACACATGCTGAAAGAAGGTTAACTATCAGAATAACACTCTCGGAACCAAAGGGGTAGAGGGGACATGTGTGATCACGACCATGCAATGCCCATTATTGTTTCACAGACACGGTTTCCTTAGCAGGAGCTGAATTACAGCCCTGTAGAACGTTGTTATGGGAAATTCATGAACACCAACATCTCTTTGTCACTGAACTTTGATTTCCATTTTTGTCTTAACTCTTTTATTTCACTTCACCTTTTGAACCATGTGCTTCATGATTGAGCAGTTAGTGGGCAGGGCTGCACACAGTTTGCGTGATAACTTTGGTCTTAGTAAATTGAACATTAAATTCAGCCGCATTATGGGCACATTTTGTGCCCACATCAAGGTATATTTTGTGCTCACATGTGCTTGCGTACATCTGGACCTTGTTTTTAAATGGAAGTTTCATGTGATATGTACACAAAGTTTCACAAAGTTTCACCAGTCTCTGAATGGAAGCTACAAAAATAGCCCTATTAAATCTACTGCAGCTTTAGCAGTCTCTATATGGAAACTACAAAAACAGCCCTATTAAAGCGACAGCAGCTTAAAAAAGCAGTCCAGGCAAAAGGAGTATTTCAGAATGGACTATTTTTTTTTTTTTTTGAATGAGACAAATTACAAAGTAACTGGTTCTAAAAGACGCAGTACCAAAAGCAACCTGTTTTATTATCGGGGATAAAGAGCGGTTGGAAAACAGCTATGAAAAAAAATTATGTTTTTGGTACCTAAACCCACACACACATAAATGGACACCTCTGAGTGAAAAGAATAAAATACAAAAAACATATATACAGAGCCCTTAAAACAGCAAATTGAAAGCTTTCTTTTCTCGCTTTTTAAACAATTGCCTTTCAGACAGTTGATTTCACAGTTGGTTTGACTAACTCTCCACATTCAGGAGCAGAAATAACTTTATTTCCATCTAGTTGCATAATATTTTATTTCCTACCTTTTCCCAATTTGCCCACTATTTCAAGCCCTTTAAATTTAGGCATAGGGCAATTTAATATCTGTGCTATTTAGGCTTTAAGGATTTCATTTGTTCCCTGTCCTGTCTAATGACTCATCTTCAGACCTCAGGAGATTACAGCAGGTATTAAAAGACAGTGATACCTTCTAATTAATAATGTATTTTTTTTCAATTATCCAGTTTACAGTGTGTGTTGAGTGAAATACCAGCCAGTCATCTTTGGTATATTGCCTGACATTGCCCTGTGGCTCTATGAAGTGTTTTTTTTTTAGCTTGTCGTTTGAAGAGCTCTTGAACCAAGTCAGTTCACCTCCAGACAAATGAGCACTTAATTGAGAGTCTGCCTTAAATTATATTTGGCTTGATGGTGTTGGAGGAGCCAGGAATATAAGATGCTAAATTAGTCTATGTTAATAACTGACTGAGCTAATGGTTTTAACCCATTATAAATGGCATGGATTCCTCTTCATCAAAACTTTCTTGACTCAGCATAACTAAAGATTAAGAGCCAGTTTGTTCACAAGTCTGACTCCTGACCCTTCCTTTGCCTAAATGAACATCTCCATCATATAAAAATTTCTATTTTTTTATTTATACAATTTAAAAATACCATATTGGCTCGTCTAATGGTCCAGAGAAAATGGTCCGAAATAGGGATTACTATCATTATTATTAATATCACTCTTTGGCTGCGTGTTCTATGTTTGTATCTAGTAAATATTACAGGCTAGATAAGAGGCAGAACAGTGGGATTTGACTAACTGGGAAAGCTGCTTTAGAATCAGAATCAGAAAACTTTATTGATCCCTGAGGAAATTGCTTATGTTACGACTGCACAGAGACACAGAGACACAGAGACAAGAACAATATAAAATATAAGGTCTAAATAAATCATGTGAAAATAGAAAAACCTACTACAGCTATGAGAGAAGGCTCAGTCTAGCTCAGAATTCCTGCATGGATGTGCTAGGTGCCTGTAGTAATATTGGGCAGATTTTGACACTAACTCTATTGTGGCAGTAACACAAAGGGGTCTCTGAACACAATTTTCGACTACTAGTTATTGTAAAATTTGAGCTGTTTTCAAAGCAACTGTGGAAATATTCAATAAACACACAGCTGTACATGGTTGAATTCTGCATTAATACTTGATTTTAAGTTTACTGAAATTGCATTGCTTGGTGAACATTGGTGTATTTTAACGTATTGTATTTCATGTTTGTTCTATAAAACAGTAAGCCACTAGAGACTGGATGTTACATTGCTTTTACTCCACTTTTCATTGTGCATTAACTGTGGGAATATCACTACAGCACATGGCGTCAGGAGACTTTCATTGTACTTTTGCCTCAGAACGACGACCAGAACGCCTTGTTCTGAATTTTTCTGGCCAATTCCCATCACAGTTTCTGTCACATCCATAACGGTGCCTGTAGACACAGTCTCTTCTGTCTCTGTGTTGACTGCATCTGGAGTTCCCACTCCCTCCCAACCCTATGATGCCAGACTAGAGGAAAATACCGAAATCTTTGAATTCGTGTTAAATTATTTCTTTCTTCACTGTGAAATGCATTTTGTCTTTAAGTATGTAACCTGCTTGATTTAAAATGTTGAGTTCACTGAACTTCTAGTAGTGAATAAACAATAATCTGTGCTTTATATTTAATTTATTTAATGTTTAGTGGATACTTTTGACTCTCTTTGTTAGGGTTATTCATTCTCTTTTCAAGCAAAACATCATTCTTTACAGACTGTACAGATTATATTGAAGGGATCTTTGCTGTCTCTGCCCGGACACATATATTTTGGTGACACTTTGGTATATCATTACAATTTATTGTCCATGTTAGCAATGGAACTATACCAATACAATGCAATATATGTAATGAAACATCGTGTGTCTTTCTTTAAATGCTGGCATAAGCTGTTCATAAATACAAGTATTGCTTTTAAATTCTGTAATTCATTTTTTATGCATGCATTATGAAGACCACACTCAGCAAAACTGGTTCTATATAGCACCAAAACAAAGTTGTTGTTTTTTTTTAACATTCTTGTAGGAGTACAGAACCACACTTAAAAGGTTCTTTAAGGTTCTTTAAATTATTCACAACAGGTTTACCATATTAGAGAAAAACGATTTAAGTTCACTGTTTTAGAACCTTGCCTTTACTACAGAACTCTTGAAGAACTGTGTTTAGCCTTTAAATAAAGTTATTACTTTGAAGCTATTTGTATGTTTGAGGTGTTGGTCATATTCTTGCTGGTCACACGTCATCATTTTAGGATCATTGTAATATATCTTTTTATTACCCTGACCCAGTGGAAGATATGAAAACCAAGAACAGTATTTTGTGCCTCAGGTTGTCTCTGCAGTGGGATCAGATTGATACCAGTTTTAGGGCGGCTAAAAGATGCATAGTAGAACACTTATGGTTCCTCTTCTAGTCCCTCTGTTGATAGAGGTGCTTCCCCACTTTCGTGACAGAGAACTTAATAATTCAGCAGCTCTGTCTCTGCCTGGAGACTTCTCTCCTAGCAGGAATTTTAATTTGTGCTCCCCAAAGTTTGTGTGTGTGTGCCTGTGTGTGTGCCTGTGTGTGTGTGTGTGTGTGTGTGTGTGTGTGTGTGTGTGTGTTTGTTCTTCCTCTCCCCAATCATTCGAGGCACTTTTCTTTTAATTAGGCTCATTATTTTGTCATGGCCAATGTCTCTCTTTTGTTCGTCCCCCTTTGTTGCTGATGTACAGTAGGTGCTGTCTGAGGAAAATCTTTCTAGTTGAAACAGTATGAATGAATGCTGAACAGAGCTGCAACTACGGGCAGGCTTTTCCGGTTTCATTATCATCGTCCGACTCAAGCTCACAGCCCCGGAACTTTGATTTGGTTACATAATATACAGTGCCTCCAAAAATGATGCATATCATTATAGCAGAAAGAAAAAAATACATGAATAAAAAAAAAATAGTTAACTTAACATTAGAAGTTCAATGTGCTCCAATTTTTAAGTTGATCAGATTTGCTCACTTTAAGGTAAATTGTTGCAAAGTTCGTTTACAGTACAGTTCATCAGAAGCTGAGGCAGCTGGTGGCCTGGTGGTTAGGGAGTTGCTCCTGTGATTAGAGGGTCATGGGTTCGAATCCCAGAACTCCCAGTGGCACCACTGAGGTACCCTTGAGCAAGGTACCTTTCCCACACACTGCTCCCCAGGTGCTGCGTCACTGCCCAATGCTTCACTTGGTGAATGGTTAAATGCAGAGAAAGAATTTCACACTGTTCACACTGTGTGTGTGCTGTGCTGTGGTGTGTTCACGTGTGACAAATGGACTTAGTACTTAGAACAGCAACATCAGGACTGCACTAACCAGTAGATCCAAGGCTTCACTTCCATCATTGAGTCTCTGACTCTGTCTGTTGTCCCCACGTGCTTTAAAAGATCCACTATTGTCCCAGTACCAAGAACAATAAGCCCTCATACTTGAATGATTTCCGGCCTGTTGCACTAACGCTGGTAGTGATGAAGGTTTTCAAGAGACTCATTAAAGATTTCATCACAGCACCCATCCTCAGCTCCAGAGACCCTCTCCAGTTCACCTATCGCCCCAAGAGATGAGTGGAGGACACCATCTCCCACAACCTGTACACCAGATTGTTGTTCATTGACTACAGTTCAGCTTTCAGTACAGTAGTCTCTTGTAGCCATTATACACAAAGCTGAGGGACCTGGGACTGAACAGCCACATGTGTGTCTGGGTTTTAACTTCTTCACAGGCAGACCACAGGTGGTGAGAGTTGGTGGTTGTATCTCCAACACTATCACACACAATACAGGAGCTCCACAAAGCCCTCTGCTCTACATCCTCTACACTCATGACTGTGTGACCACACACAGCTCCAACTCCATCTTTAAATTTGCTGATGATACAGTAGTGCAGGCCTTCATCTCCAACAAGGAGACAGCATACATGGAAGAATTAGAGAACCTGACATTGTGGTGTTAGGAGAACTGCCTCCAACTGAATGCTGGCAAAATCAAGGAGCTGGTGGTGGACCTTGGAAGGAGGCAGCCTTGGTCCTACACTTCCCTCAACGTGGGACGGCAGTGGAGAGGGCGAGCAGCTTCAAATATCTGGGCATTCACATCTCTGAGGATTTTACATGGACTGAACAGATTCAAGCCCAGTCCAAAGTGGCAAGGCAGCATCTTTACCATCTGAGACAGATGAGGATGTTTCAGGTCTCACCGGTGATCCTAGTAACTTTTTACTCTGGTGCTGTAGAAAGTGTCCTGACTCAGAACATTACCTCCTGGTTTGGGAACAGCTCTGTACAGGGACCTCACAAACTCGCTGTATCTCTCCTGCCTCTCTAACTCACTGTACCTCTCCTGCCGTCTATTATTTAAGTCTATATACATCAACAGCAAACTAGTACACTGCACTTTATAGTACATTCTCTATTCTATTACATTTGTTCACTTCAGATCTTGCTTATACTTGTAGTGTTCATTTGGGGAAAAAAAAATCATATATTTTTATTACTTGGTTCTAGCCTTTCATTTTTCTTTAATTTATTGTAACTATATTGCACAGGATCACAGATGTTTCAGAGTCTCATTTTACCACGTTTTGCTTGTATAACTGTGTGTGTGACAAAGAATCTTGAATCTTCCCAAGACTTCTCTTAATTTGATGTCATCTTAACACCTGTGCCATTACTGTGTAAGGCTGTAGTTTAGAATTTGAATTATATGTGTCAGATATTTCCAATATTTATTCAATATTTATTCAGCAGCTGCCCACTGGCTTGTATTATTAGTGAGTTTTAAGGCAATGGGTTTTCTAGAGGTGTTTCATGTGTTTCTACAGGTTCAGAAATTCTAGAGCATCTTTTTTAAGTTGTGCATAGGCATTATAAACTTCAGGGTGAGACAAACTACACTGTCCCTTTAAAGATCCCATATTTTTGCATGTTATTTCTTTCCCTGAGGTCTTATACAGTTTATGTGGCTTTATTGACTTGATATAGGTGAAAAAACTCTGTTCTGACTGGCTACTCTGTCTCATTCAGAAAGCAGTCCAAACTGAAATATTCCATATAATTTCAGTTCGAATGGGGGGAGCTAAACTGCAGTGGGGGATATGTGTAACTGTAGTTTTTGTGACATCACAAAAGCAGTGAATTCAAAAGAAGTTGTTTATGTAGCTCAATTTCCTTGTACGAACTATATGGACAGGGCAGTGAATGACACATTTTGAATTTTTGACAGAGTTTACAGACTACATTAAATGGTTTATTTTAAGAAAAGTGAAAAAAAAAACCTAAAGGTGTGAAAGGTTTGGCAGCCCTCTGATTCCTCAAAGCAAATGTAAATGATCTGGCTTTCGAACCACTGCAGAGTGAAGAGTGAAGCTCTGTGAAGAGTGCATTCTCACTGACTTTGGACACTACCATGTTGGTGATGTCAGATTATATAACCTTCAACCATACAAGACCTCTTTACACAGAGCTCTTATCCACACGGTCAACTCAGTGGCTACAAAAAAAAAAGAAAAAAGGGAGTTGCACTTCGTAACCCTCCTTGTCCGTCAGGTATAATTAGAAAATAAATTAGTTGTCGGATTAATATGGCGAGAAGAGGAACGTCTACATTGAGGCGGGATGCTGAAGTCTGGAGCCCTTAATGGAATGCAAATTGATTTCTTCGGCTGTTCCCTTCCACACCAAAGGAGAGAAAGCCCGCAGTTCTTTGATGAGAAAAATGTCCCTTTCGTCCAGGGCCTGCCTTTAATCAGAAGGAGCGAACTAGTGAAATCCCCTCACCAAACAATCCAAGCTATGTTCTCTACATATGTTAATGAAAATGGGATGTCGGTATTGCAGACTGTTTGTCTGTCTGTCTGTCTGTCTGTCTGTCTGTCTGTCTGTCTGTCTGTCTGTCTGTCTGTGTGTGTATGTGCGTGCGTGCGTACATCTCTGCAAATCTACAAGATTTTAAGTATGGATATTGTAATAATTAGTATTAAGATACCAATATACTTTATTATACCTGCTGAGTAAATTTCCAGTGTAACATAAGTCTTCTTTTCAGGTACTGAACTGATGTTATTGAGCTGTGTCTGTAGTGAATGAAGCACATAATTGCTCACTCCACTCAAGCAGTGTAAATAATGCATGCACTTTGTGTCAGCCTGCAGTGTCCTCATACAGTATAATGCAGTGTTTACAGTGATAAATGTCTAGATAGTCTCTCTAACAGTGAAAAGAGTGGACGATCAGGGCTTTCAGTCAACTCTTGTCCCCAATGGGTACTAAGCAAGGGCAATTTACAAGTGACGATTCTCCAGATTTAATAGCCTCAGGTGGTTTGTTAGTAGGTTCTACACAGCTTGTATATGTCATAACATGTGGCTAAGAGCCAAGGGAATTTGCTAGCACACCAGTGTCAATGGCATTATCATGAAAAAACACGTCTAATCGTGTAATCAAGTTACAAACAATCATTTGCACTACATGTATCCCAGAAACCAATGTTAGGACTCTGTTCGAGTTGATAGCTCTTTATGTGATAGGAAGTATTCATACATTTGTAATAATGTTTAAATGTATAAATGTCTTCTATTTTGCAGAATGATAGTTTGAAGGTCTTAGCAATAAACCGAACAGAAAAAACCCATTGACCAGAAACCCACTGAACAGAAGCCAGTGGGCAGATATTGTAAATGTGTTTTGAGTCAACAGGTTTTCTATTCTTTTCTAAGAACAGGAAAAAGAATTGAAATTTCTGACTTTGGGAATCAGTCATAAGTGGGTGATTCTTTTGTGGCATTGCACGTTTTTCTTAATAGAGAAAAGAGAAATGTGTGAAGCATGTTGATAGAGTCCCAGACCTAGATCATTTTTAACAAGCCAACATCAACATAAAGTGATAAGCAAGAGAAGAACAAACCTTCAACTAGAAACCAAACCAAGCAACTTCAAATTAGAAGAAATTGAATCAGCCCATAGAATGAATGTTGTGTTCCTTGCCATAAAACCCTAGCACTTAAGTGAGAATGTTTTATAATCTAGACTTAAATGCTTTGGGTCGAAAGATTAATTATGCAGATCCTGTTCGTCACTAGGGTGTGCTTCATGTACTGAATGAGCTGTAAGAGGCCCTGAGGGATTTAGTAAAGACTAATAACAAATCAGTGTAGGTGGAAGTGTGCATTTGTATGAGTTGATATTGAGCCCAACATGTGTGGATTCAGAATTCTTTTGATTTCAGTGGCAGCTGTCTGACAAACTTAACAAACTATGGCTTCACGTACACTATATGGACAAAAGTATTGGGCCATCTGACCATTTCACCAACAGGGACTTGCATTGAAATACATAGATATTAAAATGGAGTTGGTCCCCCTTTTGCAGCTATAACAGCTTCTTCTTTTCTTGGAAGGCTTTCTACAAGATTTTCGGAATTTGTGCCCATTCATTCTGTAGAGCATTTATGAGGTCAGTGTGGGCCAGTCAAGTTCTTCCACACTGAACTCATCCAACCATGTCTTTATGGACCTTGCTTTGTGCACTGGGGCACAGTCATGCTTGAGTAGAAAAGGTTCTTCCCCAAACTGTGTCCACAAAGTTGGAAGCATGGCGTAAAGGGCCACCTGAATTCAATAATTAAGGTGTGTGTCTCAATACTTTTGTCTATACAGTGTTTGAGAATTAGCTCTAAACATAGCATGAAATCAGAAAATGTTTATCTTGAGTCTAATGACTCATAACTCTAATTAAATTTATTAAATACACATGAAATGTAATGTTTTTGAAATTTAAATGAATACTTCAGCTATATCAGCTGATTTTTTCATCTTTTTGCCATGGACTAACATGGTGGGTTCAGTTGATCCCACACATTTGTAAGGAGCAATCTAATATGTATGTTGAGTAGTTACATACAACTGCCAATATACGAGATAAAATAAGACTTCTAGAGCTGTAATGGTCATTTTCTCTGCTTTCAGCGCAGAACAGTCATTTGTTATTGATATGTAATATAATATATGATATATTATACAATAATATGTTATTGAATATGTAATATCCAGTTTGTAATATTCAATTAATATATAACTGAATAATAAAATACTTCCATATTATATTACATTGTTATATTAAATTTTCAATCCATATCGACAGATTTAAGTCTGTATTTTGTTGGCAATCAATTTCAAAACCCTGGCAAAAATCCTTAAGGATGTAATAGTTTCTACAAGACAGTCCACACATCTTTTCATCAAATTCAAATCACAGCCATGTCTTCTTTCTACTTATGAACGAACGCAATTGTTTAGACAAAATTATTACATCTGTATTTTTCATCAGAATTTCTCCCGTTTCAGCGAGCCACAAATCAAACATAATTAAACAAAATGTAAAAGCATTCCAACGCATACACACTGTGGGGGGCCTATATCGGTTAAAAAACGCTGGGACTGGAAGTTCCACATAGAACTGATGCATACATCCTCTTACTGAGAAGACATGGGTGTTTTTTTTCATTATATTTTCATTTTGGACCAATCTACTTTCCAGGAAACTGATAATGGAAAACTAAGACCGGCCCTTCATCTTTTATTACATAAAAACACACACACAATGGCTCTCACTTCGTACAATATCACTTTGCTTGAGTGCTTGGGCTGTTAGTACCACTCCCTGTTGAAAATCATTAGGAGCCCATTGAGTGAGTTTTCCCTGTCTGCTCCTCTTCCTACTCTCCGAGCTTCACCCGTTGGGGGGTGTCAGCTTTCATAATCGCTTTCCTCTCTAAAAAACAAGCCCAGTTTCTCCTACATTTTTCCAAAGGCCAGCTTCACAGTGTATTATGAAAATAAATTTATGACTGTATTACCAATGGCCTCCCTTTAACCGTTTAAGATAAATCAGAACTCTGCACCCTTGACTCTGAGAAGTCATCCCATATTTCCCGTCTCATATATCCATAATTAGTTTGTATCAGAACACATATTTCTCACATAAACTAATTAATTATTAATTACAATGCAGTAGTTAGTCTCAGCCACACAATATAATTGGCTGAAAGGATTCTACCTGTGTTTCTGTCTTTATCATTCCACTGATGCTACTTTTTTTTAAAGAAATTTGAGAAATAAGTACATTTGAAACAGTATTCAGAGCTTCTTTGCTTTACCTTACTTCACTTTTATCATTGCTGTACAAAACTGTTGCAAAAATTGGACACACAAATTTGCAGCTATGATGATCTATGGAACAATATAAAGATAAACAAACCACAGTCATGATGTTATTCATGATAGTGTCATGATTTGAGACCGAGTCAGTGACTCAAACTTGAGGTTGCATTCAGAGTTGCTTATCTACCTAACTGAGCCATGACTTGTCACAGATTTGAGCATTACAACTGGTAAATGTCAGCCAGAGTACAGTGCTATTACTGTACTGTTAACTGAAGTACAGAATGAAGTGCTACTTGCAGTAAATGGGGTGTGTGAAGGAAAGGTTGAAACCAGCACAGGTAATTTATCTAGTTTTAGTAAATTACAGTTCACTTTGCTTTAAAACTTACTAAAACATCAACTAGATCATCTGTTAAGCCAGCTAGCTATTATACTCAAATTACAGACTAACCAACTGTTTAAGGTGTTTGTCTCATTATTTTAATCAGTGTTTTTACTATGTGTACCACCATTTCAGTTCTATGCATCAGGCTGAGTGTTTTTCCATAATGAAAAGGTTCATTAGTTGAAGTCAAATTAAACCTGAGAGGAGCAGCTATTAACAAGATTGAAATTTTCTACTAAAGACTCAGCTCAGACTCGAATGAAGTGATTCGTGAACTTCTTTGATATACACATATATTAGGGCAGAATATACAGACAGCTGCACAGAATTTATAATAAAATATACACAGAATACATTTTTACAAATGGCATCACAAATGTGGAATTATATTTTACAAATGACACCGTAGTTTGTATAATGCAGATAAAGTCCGCCAATGGTGTTGTATGAATATCCTGCTGCTCTTTACATTAAGTATAATAAATGGACCAAAAACGGTGGCTCAGGATAGCTTGTAATAAAATTTTATTACAAAGTCTCATTAATGCACATTAATGTGCATTATAATATGAAAGTTGTAAGGTTACTATTTAAAAGAAATGGTTTTCTTAAAACACCAATGATATGTCTAGGTGCAGATGATGGTATTTTAATAGTGTAAACAGCAGGCCACTTTTTGAAGATGAAAATACAACTATCTGATAGATCATGTTTGAATGGGATATTAAGCAAACTGTAAATGGGAAAGGGGTGTAGAAATAGTTGTAATGGGCACTTGGGCATGAACTCAGAGTGAAGGATCTCCACAGGTTCCAAAGAGATTGTTCAAGCAAACGCTTCATTTTGATAGTAATGTGGCCTAGAGTTTTCCACATGTTTCTAGCATGGCTGATATAAAAGAACGTTTAACACATTCACATTTTGAAAAGATAAACCTCAGTGCCTGGGGATGCATCACCATCATTCTTGTTTTAATAATGCAAATTGGGCACAGGGTCCCAATCCACCACTCATTCATATACAAGCTCATGAACAAGAGTTGGGGTATGGGGAGATGGAAAAAAAGAAAGAAAAAATTACATGCAAAAAAGACAAATAGAGAATTGCAAATCTATGCAAAAATGTGTCTTTTTTTCAGGTAGGCTGGATGCTCATTTCTCAAACTCATGGTCTTAGGCCACAAAGCCCCCAAACAAAACACGCTATGTGTAGTTTTGTGGCAGTCATCACAAGAAAAATAACCAAAAGAAAAATAAACACCAGAGTTTCAGGACCTCACATTTGCAACGCTGGAGCGTGCCATTCGTAGTGCCCCCTGAAAAACAAAGCAGCACTAGAGAGAAAACAGAGTACAAGACTAGATCAGTCAGTGTGGCCAGCCATTAGCTTGGAACATGGCCTCCAGTCACAAATTCAAGAGCAGAGGCTGTGCTGAGGCTCCTGTGAAAATAAGGCTAAGGATTCAGAGCTCTTCACAGGCTCTCTATGCAAGTGGAGATAAAAACAGCTGCCACCATTGCCTCTACGGCTTTGTAATGTTGCCCTTCGGGTTATACAGTGCTCCCATTTCAGGCTGTGAATATATTAAATAGTGTTCATTTCGAATGTGAATAACATTTGCATGGTAGAAAGCCAGTTACCTAATGGCAAAGGAGGTGGAATCATGAAAAAACAAAAGAATTTGGTTCTAGTAGCGGTTTATTTTGCTTCATACTGAATTCGCAGAGTAACCCCTTGAATTTGCAAACCTTGAAATCACAAGCCAAGTTAAAACAAGGGGGCAGGCTGTGGCCTTTTCTTTCTGAGAAAGCTGAGAGGAACTGCTCCTCAGTCAACATAATAACTGTTTGTCTCTCACAGTAGCAGCAAACCAAACTATGAGGCTAGCAAATGTTACTTGCTTGCTGAAGTACTGCATTCCCTCCAAAAGCATAGAACATCAGAACCATCCATAATCTACCTGGTAAAAACAATACAGTCTGGTGTAAAACAAAAGTCCAGTGTGACCACCACTTTAGGGCTGAAAAAGGTGAACGTGATGTGATTAGGCAAAGCAGACTGTTTCCAATGAAGTCAACAAAGTGATGAGATTGTTGTCACTGGTACTATTAAATGGTATAACTTGCCTCGCAGTGTGTCTGAAGCAAAACAAAGAACTTAGATTGTTTATGATTTTCCCGTCCAGCCAAGGCAAGTTGAGGGCATGTATGCTGACCCTAACATAATTCACTGCTATAGGGAATCAATAGTAATAGATGGTAATGTGGACCTGAGTGTTGTGTTGTTGTAGAAAAAAATATTGTTGTAGTCATATCTCTTGAATGATAACTTTACAGGAGTAGTAAAGAACACTCTTAACTTTAATGCACGCTAATGTAACAATGTTATATTGTTTTTTGCACCATTTCTATTGATTCAATTATGATGAAATGTTCACAAAATGGGGGCATATAGAATTTTCAAATGGCTCAGAAAATTTTATTCTGAAAAACACTTCATACAACTGTTGTATGTCAACACTTTATTTTATAGCATCTCTGCTGATCTGTATTAACTGCTAGTTAAATGGTGTGTCTTGACGAGAAATGGCATGTTAAACAACTGACAATGTTGTTGGTGAAAGTGAAGTGAAAGTGACCATTCGGTCATACGTGAACACACCACAGCTCACAGTGTGAACAGCGTGAAATTTTTCCTCTGAATTTAACCCATTCACCAAGTGAAGCAGCGGGCAGTCAGGAACACGGCGCCCGGGGAGCAGTGTGTGGGGACGGTACCTTACTCAAGGGTACCTCAGAGGTGCTTAGCAGTCTTGGGAATTGAACCCACGACTTCCTGATCGCAAGGCGAACCCCCTAACCACTGGGCTACCAGCTGCAACTAAGAACTAAGAACAGTCAGTGTCTAGGCCCTTTATTTCCACTCTACCTGTTCCTCCTCGCTGTCGGTTTCACATTCTTTTGCGCTCGCAGCAAAAAGCCAGTATGAATAACTACACCTGCTGGCTGCCGAACCAAATTCTGCCACACAATAAAATGGAGCTGGCTCCAATAAAAAGGAATTGTTGTATATGTTTGGATCACTGTTCGCCTTGCTGTGGCCACTGAATTATTGAGCACTTGTGTGTTCGCTGGAAATGTCAGATGTTCTTTTCACTGAGGCGGACGGAGGCAAAGAGGCTGAGGAAGCTATGCATAAACCATGAACATCAATAGGAACAAAAATGCTAGCTCCATGAGTGCTTCATTAAAGTCTATAGATTATTAGAATATGACTTTAATTATTTAATATTCTGAATAAGGTTAAAAAATAAGCATAAGTAGTCCATAGAGGTTCCTTTTTATGATCATGTGTTTAGTTCTGCACTGTCGTTTTTATATTCATTGATGGGGGTCAAGAGAAAAAGAGAGAAAACTGAAAAAAAGATGGAGTGAGCGTGTGAGGGTTCAGTGCTGTAGAAAATCACTTTATCCAATTAGCTGCTTTGGCTGCGGGTACCATGTGAAACATACGTGTCCCAGTGGCAATCAGTGGCGGCCTAAATTTGTCAGGCTTTCGCGTTAGTGGGGCTTACACAGTAGATATCTGGCTGAGGGAGGGAGCAATCGCGCCAATGAGAGCTTCCACAAGTATGCATCCGCCACGGTTCCTTGCTATTTTTATAGGGACCAGTTTTCACAGATTCGGGGTTTTGTTGCAAATATCAGGCTATTTATGAATTCATGTTAATTGTTTTCACACAATTCTTGTCTTTCTCTTTGTTTGGGTTTTTTCATTAGACCTATGGTTGGGCTTATTATCTCTCCTCTCACATCACATTAGGTAAGATCTTTCCTGACATTTCAGCAATTTGCAGAAGCGATTCCCTGGTGATCACACTCAACTGGTAGCTATTTTCAGGCACTCCCCTGCAAGGATGCTGTATTTCCCTTTTGGTGGAGAAGAAAGAGACACTTAGAATACTCACCCCAGTGGACCATGCCAGGCATGACTGTAGCAGATTGCTCTTTTAAAAAATCTTAAGGCGTACTCACACCAGGCTTAGTTGCCTCGTACCGTGCCCAAATACGATTGTGCCCCCTCCCCACTTTCACACTGGCCTGCACTGACATTGCACTTAATGTTCCGGACCTGGGCACACTTAAGTCATCACATCACTCACCTTTATTCTTTATCCTTTTTATCCAGTGGGCTGTCAGATTTACAGAGTGCATCCTATACCTTCAGATACTGAACTTGTAGTTTTTTAAGCTCCTCATCACGTTGTTTAGTGGGTCTTTGGTCCGCAAGCTTGAGGATAGTGGTTTGGTGTTTAGGGAGTTGCCCCTGTGATTGGAAGGTCATGGGTTCGAATCCCAGGACGGCCAGTGGCACCACTGAGGTACCCTTGAGCAAGGTATCATCCCCACACACTGCTCCCCGGGTGCTGCGTCGCTGGCTGCCCACCGCTTCACTTGGTGAATGGGTTAAATGCAGAGAAGAATTTCACACTGTTCACTGTGTGTGCTGTGGTGTGTTCAGGGGTGACAAATGGACGCTTTACACTTACATAATTTTACCAAATATCTCAGAGTTCTTGTGTGTTGCATCCACTTCCTGTGTACTCCTATCTGCCCATATTTCCAGCAAAGACTTCCCATGTCATATTTGTTAAATGGGACAGTCAAGTTTGAGTCACACTAGATTGCGGACCGTGCCCAAGTCAAACTGAACCTTGTCTAAGCACAGTGTGGAACGATCACACTAACCAAAAAAAACTAGACTTTGGTGGTCAAATGTGCTCGGACATGGAACAGATTTCCTAGTGTGAGTACATCCTTATTTGTTGAACACAAATTCAGTTCTTACACTTTCTACAGACCTTAGTTTTAACTGTCAGAATCTCATTTAAAGTGTGGCAGGATGAACTTGCCAGTAAGACTGATAATACACTGCTTCTAGCTGTAAGCTATGTTGTACATAAGCCAATTAGCAAAAGCACAATGACACGCCACCATCCAAAGCTGAACTTTTATAGTTTGTCAGGTCGCTTAGCAACAGAATAAGCACAAAATGCTAATACACAAGACAATGCAATCTAATGGTAAAAAAGTGTTATCGCCAGTAAGTGAAAATTAAGACAAGGAACCTCAGAAGATGGTTTGATTTATTACTCAAATAGGTCTCATCTGGGGAATGTTCAAATCTGTTTAATCTGTGTACATATACAATCTGATCATAAATCATAAAACTGTGTATTCAATTCCGATTCATTTGAACAACTCTCGCTGTTCTTTAATTAAAAGTCATAATTGACTAGAGATTCTATGAGTCTATGGGATTTATGTCCAGCTTTTATCAGCCTGCCTGCCTTCAATGCATAATCAGATGAGCTTGGACTTCAATGGGCACCAGGCTGATCTTCCTGACAGTAAATCTGGTATTGGCAAAGTGAATCTGATTAAGCCTTGTTCTCCTCTCCCCATGTGTTTGTGCTGGAGTCCCAGTGGTCGTTTTGGCTGTAGCCTCCCATCAACCATTCCGTGTTGCTTGCTTGCTCCATAAAGATTGATTCCAAAGTCCAGATCACTTGCATTATTTTCTTGTGTGCTGTAGCTGTTGCAGACAAGCCTTCCAAATGCAAGTGTATTATTTAGGAGAGAAGAAAATCTGTTAACACAAAACATCCAAATGCATAGCATTCATTTGTTCATCCTCAGATTTTGTATAGGCTGTTTGAAAGTATGACTGGTCTTGTTCCCTGGGGGGAAAATACTTGAGTCATTATAATTTGTAACTATAACTATAAATTTTTGAAGAATTGTACTTAACTCAAGAATTATTAAAACTGAACAAGTTTATTATATTTGTATGAAAATGTTTTCTTTTCTTTTTTGTTAATCATTTAGACTTTCAAAATACTGATTACAAATCTTAAAGGCCAAGAGATTTTCCTCTTTGTTTCTTGCCAATTAATTGAGTTCATTTCAGCGTGTTTCAATTAACTGTTTTTATTAAAGAATCCAAGGACATTCATACCGGTGAAATCGCCCATAAATACACTAATTTATCTTTTTGTGAGGAATAGTACCACCTATTAGTCACCACCACCAAACAAAGAAAACAGTATATGCTGTTTGGGCATCCCAGCAAAATTACATTGGGTTGTTGATTTTCTAAGTGAAAGTCAGCTCACATACTCCACCCTTCTGCACATTTTAATGCACAGTTACTGTTTATATGCAGAATTTAACTGAAAAATATCATACAAAAATGTGACCTGTGCAAAAAGTATGCCAAACGTTTTATATATATATA
>JBBPCZ010000007.1:6308996-6321518 GCA_037974445.1 Brycinus macrolepidotus
TCGGTGTGGAAGAACTTGATTGGCCCGCACAGAGCCCTGACCTCAACCCCATCCAACACCTTTGGGATGAACTGGAACAGAGATTGCGAGACAGGCATTCTCGTCCAACATCAGTGCCTGAACCTCATAAATGCTCTACAGAACGAATGGGCACAAATTCCCACAGAAACTCCAAAATCTTGTGGAAAGCCTTCCAAAAAGAGTGGAAGCTGTTATAGAATGCAATGTTATTAAAGTCCTTCTTGTTGTAATGGTCAGGCATCCCAATACTTTTGTCCAAATTGTGTGTTTGTGTGTGCGTAGTTATTAAAAACAACTATTATGTGCACTTCACTGACTGGACAATCAGGTTATTAAAAACAATATTATATTTTTACATTGTTTTTAAAGTGAAATATCTCTAAACCCTGTTTATTAATGTTTGTTAACTGTGAGACATCTGTGGAAATGCCTTTACCCTCCACCTAGTTCCCATGTTCACGTTGCTCTGCTTCCTGAAAAGACAACTCATACTTACTTATGCAACTGATTGGTTCACAAATAAAACATATCATCAAACAAAAAATCATGTACAGTAATAAAGGGGAGTAGTGTAATGAGTTATACAAATGCACTTTTTTCCTCCCTAAAAGTTTGATACATGATTTTAAACTCAGTTTTGAGGTTTCCTAGCAATACTGACAAAACCTGTCAAACGCAAGCAAGCCCTGGCGTTTGACAGGAAAATTCAGCCTGTAGAAGTTCAATTTGTGACTAAGCCAGCTGTGCTAATCAGCAGCTTTCAACTCACACTAAAAAAGATACAGCAAATTTACATAATTCAATTGTGTACATCATTTCCACATGAACAAAATGATAATTTTGTTAATGTAATCTGTTTTAGGGATGCGAGATGATAGCAGTTTCATATCTGTATCCGTAGATAATTACTTTAAAACACGACATCAGACATCAGACAAATATTTGGATTTATATTTCAAACTGTCATTTGATGTATTATTGTAGTTCAGATAAACAGGACATTTAGAGGACACTGCACTACTGTATACATTCGAATCAAGTAAATCCCAAATACCAACCAACCCTTTAACTACCATTTGACTGTTGTGGCATCTAAACTGGCATGGAAAACTATATACTAGTTTCTGCAGCATGACTATGAATGGTATTTGTAACATCAGCTTTTGCATAAGATTAATTGACGTTTTGATATCAATTCACACTGACGAATCAGAGGATAACAATCGATCAGCCAGTATTCAAATCTTATTGAGTGTATTTCATTTGATCTCATTACACCTGTGGAATCACAAAGGCAGTTTCTATCAGGCAAGAGAGGAAAGGGCACAGTGCCAGACTCGCTCCACTTCCATTTACAGCGACCTGTAAATTAGCTTCTCAGATGACAAATGAGAAGAAACCCTGTGTTGATGCAATGCGCTTACTTTCCCTTTCCCGCGCTCCAGCCGGCTTTAATGATTCTGGCAAATGTTTGGGAAGGAAGGAAAAGTGAGGGAGGAAAAAGTTTCTTATTAATCAAACAGACCGCATAGTCCATTTCTTCAGCAGCTTCTGCGAGTGCCCCACTGATATCCAGTAGGTCAGGATAACCTCCAAAGTCATTTTTCACTGCTGTGAGCTGCGTGACACTCCCTTCTCTTCCTCATCAGATATCACTTAGAGAGTGTGCAACGGTTTGCCTTGCCTTTAATGGGGGATTGAAAGGCTCGAGCAAATTGCCATTTACTTAATGGTTCTCCTTGCGGCCTGAAGCTGCCTGCCCTGAAAGTGCTACAGGGGACGGAGAAAGGAAGGAAAAAAGAAACAGTGGAGTCGAACCCGGACCTTTGCCCTCAGCTCCCTGGCAGCTGCTGCAGTGGATGGTTATGAATCCTGCCTGTGACTGGGTGTCAGAGCAGATCATCTCAGAAAGCTTACCTTTGCATAAGAAGCAGTTAGCCGTGAGAGTCCACCTTGCTCATACACAAGAAAGACTGATTTCTCATGAATAGAAATCAGGGGCCTGGAAAGGTAACGTTTCAAAATAAGACTAATGTTTCTGTTACAGATGTTTTTTCTATGAAAAGTTTTTTATTCTGTTCTAGGATGCAGCCAGGCCATTTTCTTTCTGTTACCAATGTTCCATTAGATTTACACTGTGACTATGTTTACAGACACAGTTTAATTATAATTATTATAATTAGAAGTAGTAGTAGTAGTGTTGTTAGTATTATTAGTATTATTAGTAGTATTTCTTCACACTATTATTACACCAATAGACCATCTTCATAACCAATAACCTAATCATAGTTTGTCTCATAAAAATACAATAGTTTGGCAATACGAAGTGGCAGTCTTTACACCAAATGAGCAACACAGCCTTTAATCACACAGTGCTTTGGTCTTTACTTGACTTAAGTGCTGAGTCATTAAATCAGAATTCATTAGGAAACACGTTATCCTAATTAGTGATTTACATTGATTATTGATAATTGAATTCAAAACATCTGTTGGACTTTTCAGCTTTAAGCATCTTCCAATTTGTTGATCCACTGTAACCAGTGTCAGATGTAAATCAGCATTCAAGCACATCACTTCGCATAAAATCTAAAACTGATCATTTAACTTTTGCAAAAGGATGCAAATTTCCAGTACCAACACATTTTCTCCTCCAGTTTTTGTTGTTTTTTGTGAAACAGAACAAGCAATTTGGATTAATCCCACAAATACAATTTAAGATGATATTGCCAGGAAAATGTGAATAGCAAGTAATGTTGTTCCTTCAGAAGGAAATGACACTGGTGCACAAGTTCTTATTAGAAAAATATCATATTACAAATTGTAACTGAGGACAGAAATATCAATGAACCAAGACAATGACCTTAAACTCACTGCAAGAAAACCAGAGAAAAAAGACAAAAATCTACACCCTGGATATATCTCATTTAATTTATATTCACCCAGTCAATCAGTGAAGCATGTGCTCATGATTCTCACCAAAGAAACCTCCCGTTTATTAACCAGGGCTGGAGATAGATAGTTCAAAGAGTTGTTAAAATCAAGACGGAAACAGTTAAAAGATACTGGGAGATAGTGATTAGTTTCCTTGATGGTTACATTATCTGGTGATATTTCTCCTTATCTAAAATGGAGAAAGAGCTGGCAAAAAAGTCAAATTTGATAAGAAGCTAAGATGCTTTTGTAAACTTACAACCTAATTTGGCTCCGCATATGTTTTCTTTACACTTCATTCACTTTCCAGCATTTCCAATAACTCTTCACAGCATATTCGGCAAGAAGGCTCTGCATTCCTCTTCCTCAATTCCTCATTAAAACTGTAAATTCTACAACTTAATGCATCTACTACATCATAGTACCTTGAAATAATAACACATGGGTCAGTTTTCTGCCTCATGCACTCTTTTAAACAAAAAGTGGGTTCCTATCTTTGGATTATGCCTTTTTCTTTTTTTCTAGAAACTTTTACATCATGGGAAGGTTCTTTAAACTTTAAAAGATTATTCAGATTCACACATTTGCAAAAGTGGATCTCCAACAAACCATTCTTTGAAAGGTTCTTTGAGTAATTTAAAATGTTTTTTCAATGTCATTGTTTGCACTGATTGGCCAAAGAATGAAAACCACCTACCTAATACTGTGCAGATTCCCTTTGTTACTTATGGGAGTTATGTGACTTATGTTTGTTTATAATTACAAACTGACAGGATCGGCAAGCTAGGAAATAAACCAGAAGAGTGTCCGTCCCCTGACTCCTCATAAAAAGGTTTAATGCAGTTGATTCTTGTGTGAGTATGAGCTTAGCTGCTGAGCTACAGATTTTTCCCAGGATCTGAAACATAAAGGGAAGGTCTGAGGTGAACCTAAGGTCTGATTTCTGCTAATATGAACATTTTGAGTAGCCAATGCAAAGAGAAGACTTTTTTATTATTAGGGCTGGGTCAGGCCATTCCTGGAAGCATGCCTATGTAGACATAGTATTTCTTTCTTACTTCTGTTTTTGTGTTTTCTGTTGTGTATGTTTGAGCAAAATAAAACTGCCCAGGCTAAAAGGATCCCTGTCTGCATTCTGGCCTGCAATGTAGGTGCCCATTTGTAAATTAATTCCTCAGAGGGCTGTTGCTTTATGTCCACTGTCCTAGTCTTGTTTCGTCAGTGGGATCTCAGAGGGCAGTGGCAAGCCATGAACCTTTTTAAATTCTTTCTTTTTAAAAGTGAATGCTCTCGGTTTACATGACTGAACTTATTTAGTCCAGCAATGCAACTGTCCTTGATTTGTTCCTGTATTTTTTTTAAATTTTATTAATTAATCGATTTATTTTTCTGTGTGGTAGAAGTGAATAATCCACCGAAAGTGTACCCATTGTGTGTGGTTCAGCTCTTACATGTGTTTTTTTTTTTAGAGCTCCTGAAGGTGTTGATGGGACAGTTTGTAAAAAGCACATTTGATCCAAATGATGATGTTTGTAAGCTTGTTTTTAGTGGGCAAGTGGGCTCAAGCTATTATATCACTTGTTGCTAGTACTTTGACTGAGGATACTGTACCCACATCTTTGGCAGATACCAAGATTAATTTGACTCAGACTTTCCTTGTATTTCAGGATGCTTTTTAAAGCAGATCTGATTCTGAACCTTGAAACAAATCAAGGAATATGCATAAATGTCCTAAAGATGCAAAACTTCCCTGACCAAATGATGTGTTGTACAAGAAGAAGTCAAAGAAGTCAAATAATTTTGCAGTCCATTTCCAAGTAGTTGTATAGTTATGCAGTGGTGCAATATTTTTGTGACAGTATGTCTAACACTCAACAAACCTTTCAGTGTGACAGAACTGATCTAATTTTTGTGAGATCAACAACATGAAATAGAAAAGAATATATGAATAAATAGGAAAACATCTGACCAAATCTATACGACAAGCATAGGTCACACAGCATATGTGGTGAAACACAATGATAGGTGATCAGGTTCAGAGAAGGTCATGCCTGGTGGGATCTGCCACACTCAAGAGTCTTTAGAGTTCTCACTGTTGAAAAGCATCCACAATCTCTTACAGTCTTGAAGTGGGATATGGAGTGAGACGGTTGTTTGCAAGTCTAAACTTTCATTCTCTCAGGTACAGTTCTGATGGCATGCTGAATTATATATTCTCAACACATTTATGAGTCTACTGTACACTGAGTTGCCAATTTATTAAGACCACTCACCTGCCTACCCTCGATGAACATTTTATCAGAAACCTCCACTATAAAGGTGCCCTTTATAGCTTTAGAATAACTGACTACAATCCTACTATTGCCATGCAATTTATCAACCCCTATCTACCTTGTCCAGTGGAAAGAGCACCAGTGAACAGATATTATTTGGCTAGTGGATCATTCTCAGCACATGATAGTCGTGTATCACTGGTAAGAGTTTATCAGCCACAGCGGTTTCACTAGGGTTTTTAAAAAGTATGTAAGAGTTTACTGGCCAATTTATTAGAAACATCTACCTTGTAGATAAATCTTGTATGAACAATTGCAGATCATCTTTATCCACATATAATTTGTGTAATGCATCCTCTAGCCCTTCACCACGGGTCAGTTTTTGATGTTTGGGACACTAGTGGCTTGAGATTTTTGGCTGACAGACTATCACGAGCTACATTCTGCAGCTGCACCTAATAAAATGACCAATGAGTGTTACCATGCGGTAGGTGAACATAATAATCCACACCCATTCAGGAACTGTATTCAGGGTGTGTTTAGGATGACTGAAAAAGTGGATGTTTAATTGTATATAAAACCCTGGTTGTCTCAGGGGGAAAAAACAAGACCTTCATGGATTGAAGTGGGAGTAAAAGAGCAGATAAGACACTAAAATGTGCAGAGGGGGTCAGAAGCCAAGGGTGGAGACCACTGGACTAAGCCTAGCCTCTGTGTCCGTATTATGGTATCAGCTGCACAAGTGACACCACTGTCATTGAATTAGTCCTACCAAAATACATGTGACTTTCTTCTGGTAAAACAGTTGGGATTTCCTGCCCTATTTTTATTTAGGCCAGGTCCTTCCATACTGATTTACTGAGTATCACCCATGAAATGATAGATTTGGAACACACTTTAAGTCTAATCGAACTGGTGTTTTATTTGCCATGCTTTCAATTTTATGGTTAGCTAGTTTTCTATTTGTGATTTAGAGAATCATGATTGTAAGTGTCATACATTTTTGATTACCCCCTGAAGAGTAGGTCTTCATCAGGAGTAGGAGAAAAGAGAACAATGTACTCCAGAGTCCCCAAGGCAGAAATGGGCCATAATTCAGTTTATACCCCTACATGATCCATTTGTCCTCAATTAAGGTTGGGCAACATGTGGTGCATTACAAAACTTCATTATATAAGTCCGAGTGGCAATCAATCCATCTTCACCCAACCAACTCAAATTGCTAGTTAAGTAAATGTAATAAATGAATATATTTGATCCATGTTGGATTTCTTTGTTGTTCCTCTCTTGATGGAGAATTAGTACTTACCACTTTTCTATTCAGACATATCCTCTTGGTACTTCTTGATGCTAGGAATCATTCTTTTGGAAGAACTTAAAATACATATTTCGTAACAACACTAGGTATTGGATTAGTCAGCCCTTGTAAGTCCACTGAAAAGATGTGTCTGTTTGGTACATATTCAGAACTTTTCTTGTCTACTGATGTCTTGTATTTTATAAGACATATAGTGAACTAGAGAGGCAAGGAATTTTGCATTTTATTTCCAATTAGTTGTAAGGTCATGTAATGGTGTGTAACATTATGGCTGATATCACACCTTTCAGTGTGGCACTGTTGATCTCATTTTTTATGACATAAAATAGGGAGGAATATATAAATAAATAGGAAAATATTTGACGGAATCTACACCCATTTGTTGTCAGTCACATCATATATGATGAAACACAAAGAGAGGTGATCAAGTTCAGAGAAGGTCGTGAGAGGTGAAATCTGCTACACCCAAGAGTCTTTAGAGTTTTCACTGTTGTAAAGTGTCCCTGTCAAGGACAGTCTATAATCTGTGCCCAGTCTTGAAATAGGATCTGGAGAGGAATGGATGTTTGCAAGTCTAAACTTTCATTCTCTCTGGTACAGTCCTGATGGCATGTTATATCCTGTTCTATACTGTTAAGATATATAGTTACATCCTGTTGAGACATATAGGTCTACTCTACACTTTGCCAGTTTGTTAAGACAACCTACTAGCCTACACTCAATGGCCATTTTATCAGAAACACTATATTGTACTTTATAGGTTTAAATTACTGACTATAATCCAACTACTACTCCATAATTTATCAGCCCCCTCTCTACCCCTTCCAGTAGACCAAGATCAGCAAAAGGTCACCACTGAGCAGATATTTGGCACATATGGCCATCTCAGACATGCATCTTTGTTACACAAAACTTGAGTCTTAATCACCATTCTGCTCTGTGTTACTCCATATGAAGAGCTACTATGACACACACACTATTAAAAGGTGCTCTGGCGATGGCAATTTGATTGATTCGTCCACTTATTTGCTGAAGGCAAAATTTAATAAAGTAATTAGCAAACTCACCAGGCCTCTGGCAACGAGCAAAGGGCCGTTTGCAGAGGACGAGTATAGTGTGCCTTTCTCCTACAAAGCCCTACAATGACAGCTGATTAATCATAGTTATGACTTCTCTGCTGAGACAGAGAGCTCCAAATATCATGGCAAGTTAACTTTATAAAGTTGGCTTTGTTCCTGCTGGAGGCGTTCTCAGAAACAAGCTAGCCAGTAGGTACAGTTCAATCTGGACTAAACCGCAGATAGCTTATTCTCTTTAATTGACTCATTCATGGTTAAATGTTTTGGAAATTTTTGAAATCAGTGTGAAATAGTCCTGGCAGAAATGATTATGAAATTAGTTAAACACAGGCCGCATGATAGAGTCCAGTAGCTGTGTAAACCAATATACACTATATGGACAAAAGTATTGGGACTCCTGACCGTTACACCAGCAGGGACTTTCATGACAATGCATTCAAATACATAGAATTTAATATGAAGCTGGTCCCCCATTTGCAGCTATAACAGCTTCCACTCTCCTTGGGAGGCTTTCCACAAGATTTTGGAGTTTCTGTGGGAATTTGTGCCCATTTATTCTGTAGAGCATTTATGAGGTCAGGCACTGATGTTGGATGAAAAGGTCTGGCTCGCAATCTCCGTTCCAGTTCATCCCAATGGTGTTGGATGGGGTTGAGGTCAGGGCTCTGTGCATGCCAATCAAGTTCTTCCACATCGAACTCATCCAACCATGTCTTTATGGAGCTGGCTTTGTGCACTGGAGCACTGTCATGCTGGTATAGAAAAGGTTCTTTCCCAAACTGTGGGGAAGCATGGCGTTGTCCAAAATGTCTGCTGAAGCATTAAGACTGCCCTTCACTGGAAGTAAAGGGCCTAGCCCAAACCCTGAAAAAAATGTGTCCCAGTACTTTTGTCCCTATATTGTATGTGGTTCATTTATGGCACCACCCCAACCTATCCAGCAGCTTCTCTGTGACTTTGGGGTTTTCAGTAGTATTTAAAGTGTGACCAGTCTCTTTGTAAGAGTGAGAGAGTAAAACTCTGGTAGTAAATCTGCCTGGTGAGAGGCTGGCAGAGTAATCATGCTCAGTAGTGCTCAACACATTTTTCACAACCAGGTTCCCCAAAAACAATGATGCCCTCGTTCCATCTTCACAGTAGATTCTCTCCTAACCAGCTGACCTTGTTGCAAGGGAAGCCCCCTTTTGCAAAGCACCCCCACCTCACAATGCCCAGTGGGCCTACTATTGGGCTAAGCAAGCAGCAAGGAGAGGCGCAGCTGTGCAAGTGGCAAAGTGGCCACCCTGTGTAGCTGGCGCTGGGTTGGGCGCATTGATCGAGCGTGCCAAGCCCAGCTAGAAAATGGTGTTGCATGCTGTTGTGCTGCACTGATAATGGAGCCAGTCTCCTGTGGAACTAGCAAAGAAAGCTGTAACCTAGTTTCCACTCTCAACCAGCATTTTTTATTGATGCCAGTGGCTTTTAGAGAGAAATGCTGTGGGCATTATTCAGATGAACTCTGACCCATAAACGTGCCAATATCGATGCTGATTAATATGATAGCATCATGAATATTTCAGGCTGTGTTTGAATTAATAATTTTTTTTTTTTTAAACCTAAACATGCTGCATTAATTTCCTGAAGCGTTTGCTGCAGCTCTTTTAACAAGGCTGGAACATGACAGCAGAATCTGTTCTTGCTCACTTGAAAAAAAAAGAATAGAAAAAAGAGAAAGCTTGCTCGTGTTGAACTCTCCTTTTTTATCCTCGTGACATGAATGGGGGAAAAAAGGAAAAAAACAGAAAGACTACCAGTTACTGGGCGTCCAATGACATCATAGCCGTGATGCAAGAAAGCAAGCCACATTTAAAGCTATAATAACGTCATCAAAGATGAGGATTAGAGTGTCAAACGAACAATGCTTTCTCCTGTCAGTGCCAAATTTTCAGTCATTGTTTTGCTAAGACCAAATAAATATGAGTTTTTTGGATGATTCCCTTTGAGAACATGATTAGCCTTTATGTAAATATGAGCATTTTACTGTGTTTGCTGTCATCTTAAAAATGATGTAATACATCAAAATATGTATTGGAGAAAACACACAATTAAAAAAAAGATAAAGGTCTGAAAGCGTTTTAAATGGTGATGGTGACCCTGTAGACACTGCAGCCCTGGATACTCTGGTTTTCATCAGATTACGTCATCACTGGGACACCCGTAACAAAACGACGTCAAGTATGTTCAATAGTACCACACAATTTATTATTATTATAATTTTTTACAAAATTAACTGACTTTAATACTGTGTCTGAGTTTTTTTCATGTTTCTCTTTTTTACAAACCTGTATGTCCATCTGATTTAAAACTGCTCTGATTTAAAGTCATTTTCCCCTTATAATCTGCCCTCAAAGCGTCTTGTTTCCTTTTATTTCCCAATTTTAGGATTTTTAAAAAGAAAAACAGAAACCAGCCTCATTATTGCTTATCACTGAGCCTTATAATTACAATCATTAAAGCATAAAATTATTTACTTTTTTTTTTCTAAAGCACTTTAATGGATGGATGTCAGAGTCAACGTGTAGGCGTCATCTCTCTAACCTGGATGTACAAAGAGACTGGCGTGTATAAATAAATGATTAGCAAAAGGCGCTCGCTCATATTTTATTGATAATTTCAAAATGGCAGCTTATAGTTATAGCATCAGTGTGAGTCCAGAGAAGCTGCATGGAAGTGTGTGTGTGTGTGTGTGTGTGAGAGAGAGAGAGAGAGATTTTAAACATGCTACAGTACAAGCTTCGCCTTCCCAATTATCCTGTCTGTGATTTTTTTTTACCTGCGTGCAATAGTACAAATGTAATGTGGGTTAAATGAGTGGTTCTCAGCTCCAGTCTTGGGGGGAAGGGGAGGTCCCACTACCCTGTGCATGACCAGCTTGATAATTATAAGAGGAGCCACATCAAGTGTGCAGGACTGGAGCTGAAAATCACTTTTGTTTTCTTTTTTTTATGGGCCATATTTATTTCCCTGGACTCTCAGTTTTCATTGTTATCCCTGTGGGCGTCCATCGACCCCCTAAACTGTAACACAGTCGGACTGCCTTCTCCAAACCTCCAAACCAACATGATAGGAGTCTGCTGCTTTATTAATAATGAAACAATACTCCTCTTGCTCCACACAGTGGAGGAGGTTGGACCAGGTCATCACACACACACACACACACACACACACACACACACACACACACACACATTCACACATACACACACACACACTTTGGCCTGATGCATCTGGATTCTGTTTTTTGATCACTCACCACACATGACCTGCTTATTTCCAACATCAGTGATTTTAACCAGCTCACAATCATTACAATAACTATGCAAAAGAATACCACACGTTTATATATTTTTTTCAAACATTAACTGATTTTATTTAATACTCTTTTTATGCCTTTTTAGCAATCTTTTATATACCTGTATATCAATCTGTTTTAAAACTCTTTATCTCTTTCTCTTTTTCTCAAAATCTGTTCTTGTTTGTTTTTTTCACATAACGTCTCTTATTTACTGGTATTTAATTGTATTTGGAATATTTAGGTATTTATATGCAACATCCCCGGTAACGAACGAACGAACAAACGAACGAACGAATGAACGAAATTCCACACGATCTCTGAAGGCAGTGAAAACGTGGCCACATCTCAGAGAAGCTCGAGCACATTTTACCCCTGTCCAGATCACATCCTGGACTGCTCGGAGTAAACACGGTCTGCTAACCTACACGATGCCCACAAATAAGCAAATAAATAAACTAAGAAACAAACAAATAAGTAAATACATGGCTGAATGTCAACAGTCAACATCATACACCTGTCCCTTTCTTCTCCCTCCTCTCTTTTTGTTTCTCGCTACATTTCAACCTTATTGAAACCTTCACCCCATCCACTAAATGCCTGAGGTTTTTTTATTAGCAGTGTTATTAATATTATTAGCTGTTTTCATTTTCTACACACCAGTTTTTTTGTTATCCATTTAACCAACATGCTTAGCTCATCTAAAGCTGACAAGTAAAACCTATCAAAATTAAGAAAAAAATAATAAAAAAGAACAAAATTAAAAAAAAGAGGAGAGGAGAACATGGGCATGGGCTCTGACTTGGACTGATGTGTGCAGTGTCAGGATATCAGGATTTCTCTTGTTTCTTATTTGTAGGCATGGTGGTTTAGATGAAGAGTTAGGCCTGCAGGGAGGATTGGTTACGTCACTGCAGTCTTTAACACTATAGGCCTACAGAAGTCCACCTTTACTGAAAAAATGACTGATTTTTTTCTTTATATATATAGATTTTTCACTTTTTTTAAACCCAGGTCAGGCAGATATGCTGGAGCATCCCCCCTCCGAAGACGACGTCGCCATTGTCTCTAGCAAAGGAAAAAGCACGGCGTCTTCCTCTGGATGAAGAATAGAAATCCATTTGAGCGGAGATGGTGTTTCTGTTTGCTTTTTGATCGTCATTATTATAATTTTTTCTTGTTATTCTTTTTCTCGTGCTGGTAGCACTCTGTAGTTGTTCCTCTTCCTCCTCCTCCTCCTCCTCCTCTCCTGCTCCTGCTGGCGGGTCTAGAGCGCGCTGAGGCCGGTGAGCAGGGCGCACAGTGCGGGCAGCAGCAGACTCAGGCTAGCCGGGGGTCCCGCCCTGGGGGCTCCGTTACCTCCCGCACACAGTTCAAACAGGCTGCCCCGAAACTGTAGGCTCCTGGACTCCTTCTTCAGCTTCTCCCACAGCTCGGTGGCGCCCTCCTGGCAGTCCGCCAATGCGGTGGTGGCACACGAGTGGAAATCATCCCAGTACCTGCACAGCACATTTACACGCAGGTTACACACCCAGCAGAACAGGAAAACACCAGCTCAAATATATATAG
>JBBPCZ010000007.1:6334704-6344704 GCA_037974445.1 Brycinus macrolepidotus
ATCATTCTAATTAAGCTGTTTCTAGGTTATAGTGGGTGAGCAAGATTTGGAAAATCACAAAAACGTGCAGGGTAGGGAGTCTCTCTGGAACTGAAGTTGGGAACCACTGAATAAAACATGCATATAAGAGACTGTGGGAACAAATGTACGAAAGCAAGTATAGGTTTGGTAACTAACACTTACAGTTTGAGTGGATTTGTAGTTACATAACCCTTCAAAAGAGGTTGACGGAAATAGTTTGGAAATGTCCATGTCATTTCAATAGGTCTGTACATTTTTGTACACAATGTATTATTAAAGTTCTCTGTAGTTTCATATTTTGTCCACCAGAGGGCACACTAAATGTTTTCAGCACCACCTGGTTGGTTGCTTAATTGGAAGCATTTTGCAACTTCAATGGAAGCAGAGATATCTTAACTATTTCTGTTACCTCAGTGAAGTTTTCAGTTTGTACAGGTGCGTTAACATTTTTCAAGGACATTTTGTGAATATCTAGGTGTTCCTCCAAATTCACTAAATGTCAATCCGGTCGTGTATCAGTGGGATTTGTTGACCAAACTAGTCCATGGTGGCTCCATGTCCCAACTTACAGGACTTGTTGCTAATATCTTGGTGTCAAATACCACAGCACGCCTTCAGAGGTCTTGTAAACTCCATGCCTTGGTGGGCTGGAGGCTTTCTGGCAGCACATGGAGGACCAACAGTATATTAGGCCTGACAGTACATTACATTACATTCATTTGGCAGATGCTTTCATCCAAAGCGACTTACAATTTGAGGAAACACTTGAGTTTCAGGACAGTGTGAGAACCAGAGGAAAGTTCTAAGTGCTAAAATATTTATGTAGGACGTAGTGCAAGAAGATAGATCAGGAGAGGAGATGTTCTCTAAACAGATGAGTCTTCAGGAGGTTCTTAAAGACAGAGAGGGATTCTGCTGCTCTGGTCGCCTGTGGCTGCTCATTCTGCTAGCGGGGAACCAGAATGAGGCAGGTGGTCATAATGTTTTGGCTCATTGGTACAAACTCATGGAAAAAAGTCGTCAGTTTAGAAAAACGTGGATGTCCTGTGGCACTTTGCATGATAGAATTATCCATATCTGTATATTATACATATATGTATGTACCAGTCCATTCCCTAAAGCGATTTATATCATGATCAACTGTGTCAAATGCAGCACTTACATCAAGGAGTACAAGTACAGAAACATTATTCATATCCAAGGAGATTTTCAGGTCATTTACAACTTTCACCAGAACAGTTTCAGTGCTGTGCCCTTGTCTAAAACCCAACTGAAACGTATCATATATATTGTTTTATAAGAGAAATTCAATGATCTGTTTTAAAACCACTTTTTCTAAACTTTTTTATCATGAAAGGCAAATATATATGTCTATATTCTTTTGTACATTCTTTTGAATTTCTCTTATTCTTTTATTAAATTATTATTTTGCAGTTTTGAACTTCCAGATTTGCAATGGAATTATTCTAGAAGCATCATGAAGAGCCCATAATCAGTAGCAAAGAAAATGCATAAACACAATGCTTGGCCTTACAAACAACAATAAAGGTCATTGTAACCGGTCAGAAAAGCATTTTAAATGTACATGAGGAAGTGAAACATGGTCACACATTACATTATTACAGCAGCTCGTTCAAAATGGGAAGTTTTGCATCCTTGTTCTGCTTCTACCATTTCCTGTTCGGATTAAAGTTTGGATGAATTTGCTTCAAAACTGGTCTACTCGGAGTAGAAAGAAGTTGATTTGATAATATGAAGGTACATGGTCTTGCTGTAATTCTGGGCATCGTGCTCCAACCTTCAGTGGATGCACAGGATGGGCACTGGCCTCCTCATACTATGTGCAACTCACACAAGACCAGAGCTGTATACAGGAGCTGTGGTGAGACTCATTCTGTACAATATTTTATATTGAATAATATTTAACTTAGTTATCAGTTTCTTAAACTAATACAAAAACAGACCTAATATTTTAGCCAGAAGCTTAAACTGGCTTATAAGTAAAAAAAAAAAAAAAAAAGCCCAATTATGCAGTGACCAAATATTCCAAATTTCAACTTTATAGTTCACAGAATATTTCAAATGTTAATGACAGACTGGCAGGCAACCAAAGCTCTCACTTATATCCAGAAAAAGTGTTTTGAATACTAATTGCTCACTTAGCAGCAGCTGTTGTCTGCTCTTAGAGCTAATGTACATAGTATATATTTTCATGAAAACTTAATATCTGTCCTTTAACCATTCTCTTTCAACACTTTCATTCAGATAATTGTTGTTATTTTGAAGGCTAATATTTTAGAGATTCAGGTGTGTGTGTGTGTGTGTGTATGTTGATGTTATTACTCTGTATTCTCTGATGCCCTTCCAGACCCTCTGCAGGATATAGGCTTAACCCTCCTGAGCTCTTGTTCTCAGATATGGACAGAGCCAATTAAGTACAGGCTCTCCCTCCCCCTGAGTGAGTGCCCATCTTTCACCCATATTCATTTATCCAGCATCCAGTGTATTTGCATATGTGATTATATTGATCATGTGTCTCTAGGGCAATCCAGTGATCAGTTTTGTGCACATATGGCTTGTGTGAATGCTGTCCCAAAATTTCAGTGATTCGAACACTGTAAGAAAAATAAGAAACATCTCAAATCCACACAGAATAATGCTAGTGTAAGAGTGGCTTAAAGGATGCTTCTGTATTGCTTTGTTTCATTTGTTTATTTGGCCTAAAGTGTGATGTATTGCTGTGTCCTCTCTCTTGTAATATAACAATATAATATAAAAGAACTGTACACTAAAAGATATATATATATATATATATATATATGTATATATATATATATATATATACACATTTTTGCAACAGATTCTTAGAACATTAGGAAGATATATTGACTTCAGAAAATGATCTAAACAAAGATTGCTTTGTAGTATTAATCCAGTAAAACCACACAGAGGCTTGGGTATATAAAATATATATAAAATATAAAAACTCTCGGTGGTCTCTAGGGCAGTCCATTGAGGAACTGTACGTTTCCTTGGATGTGATTGTTGATGGAATTTCCTTATACCATCATGATGAACCGCTCTGCCTTCCCCGCTTTCCTCGCTTCACCTTCTGCGGCAACAAAAAAGGAGGTAAAGACATAAGAGTAGAGATAATTGTTTGAACAATTAAGATATAAAATTTACAGAACCTTTCACAGAACATGGCCTTCACAGAACGTTTCTCAAAAACACTGTGGTATTAGTGTTTCAAGAAAGACTGAATAATTTTTTTTCAACCAGGCTGCAATGATCTTTGTGCTATGATAAACTGATGTATAGATACACTGACACATGTACCACAGACAGATGAATGGATGGATAGACAGACAGACAGACAGACAGACAGTAGTGATGCACAGGGTAACCTGTAACTTGCAGGTCAGGTGGATTCAGTTCAGCCTATAATAAAATTTTGCTGAGGGACAAGTAAAAAAGTGACAAAGCAACGTCACTTACAAATAGCAGAGAAATATTACAGACAGACAGACAGATAGATAGATAGATAGATCTATAAACTTGCGTGCTAATATACAGCTGTATACAATAATATCCACATGGATTCAGTGTCATAGAAATAAGAGTAATTTTTATTAGCATCTACAACATATAGAAGAAGAATCAGATATTTTCGTGACAGATTCTCTCTTCCTGTCTCTGTGGTCCACAGTGGGTCCTGCACTCCAATGTCCAGTGAGATAACCTCCCTTTTTCAGCCCTAAAATGGACTGTAATCTTTTTTCCAGAAATAATCAGCCTGGACACAACTGTGCCCCCCCTGAAGATCCCTCTGAAGGTCTGTGTTTCTGTTGTGAATTGCATATAGTATCTGAAATTCCTTTGTTACAGGATCACAGTATCTCTCTCTCTCTCTCTCACTCCCTCACAGGGTCGGTTCTATTTGCTAGCCCGCACTATTAATCAAAACGGCTTCCAAATAGCTTGTGTGAATGCCTCTCTTGAATTTCACTGACGAGAACATCTGAAGAAAAACAGAAAATACTTTACACCTGCACAGAATAATTTGAAATTCTTTGTGTTTATTACTTGATGAATGATTGTCTATGTAATTATATCCACCTTTCTAGTTCCTCCTTTATTGCTAGTTGACTCAGAGTGATAAAACTATTGTGTACGGTCTGACAAAAGGCAAAAATAAAGATGTTATTATAATAACGCACTGAATGTGTAAATTCAGACTCAGCAATATTTATCGTTACCAAAAGATGGCGCCACTACACCCCACCAATCATCCCAGTTCTCTGTCCTTCCTCCATCCCTCTGCTCCACTTTCATCCACACAGACACAGGCCAGCTGCTGTGGTTCAGTGAGTACAGTATTATAAGTAGCGTTTATTTTCAGCCTACTTTTTAAAGCCTTTTCTCCTGTTGCCTTTTTATGCAGCACTTCACTCCTTTGGTTGATGGACATACATACATGTCCACAAACCATCACCTGTTTATGATGAGCGTAGAGTTCAGCGATAAAGCCTAATGTATGGAATTCATACACTGTGTATAATGTCATTGGCGTCAAATAAAAACCAGTGTCCAAAAGTTTGTAGACACCTCCCACCCCCATCCACTGTTTCTTCTCAAATCATGGGTATTAATAGGGGAGTTTGACCCTCTCTTGCCGCAGTAAGAGGCTTTACTGTCCGGCACAGCGATGTAGCAGAAGAAATAATCTCATTTCAAGGCAATAAATAACATTTTCTCTGTTCTAGATATTTTTGCTTATTTAAGGGTCACACTTTATTTTGAATTTACCCATAGATTATCTACAGATACTTTATAATTGTTAAACTATCTGGTGAAACCAGTCTGACTAGTAACAGGTATTTTTAAGTGTATTTTTTTAGGGTTAGATTTATTAGAATCAAGTTGTTCAGTTGTATTTAATGGGTATTCAGTTAAATGTTGGTTTATAAGTAAGATGAGCATCTACAAAATATAAAATGTTATTATTTTTGGAAATCTTTCTGATAAAGGAAATATTTCTTACCCCACTGCTTAATACACACATTTACATCTCATTTTCACACTGACACAAGTGCATTAATGAGATGAGGTGCTGATGTGGGATTATTAGTTCTGGATCATAAATGCCATTCTAATTTATCTCAAAGCTACTGGATGGAGCCCCATCACTCCAGAAAACACATCACTCCACAACTGAATGCTGGGGGACCCCTCTGTCCGATGCTTGGCATTGTGCCTGGTGACCTTAGACTCAAGGGGGGGGCTGCTTCAGAGCGTCCCATTCTATTGCCAATGCTTTTCTATAGAGATTCTACAACCTGTGATTGAATGCCTGTGTCTGCAGTGGGTGCAAATTAAAGAAGCCGAATTCACTAAGGGGTGTCTGGATAGTTCTAAAGTTGCAGAACAGAATATGTCTGGGATTTCCACTGTTTTGGTCTAATTACTACAATAAATTAACAATTAAATCCTGGTTAAAGCATATAAAGGACAATACAATTCCAGTGTGTGTTAGTGTAATAAAGTATCTGCACTTGAGAGTTGTTGTGTGTTGTTAAGTTGATTATGGTGTTTCTCCAGTTTATTCAGTCTCAGCAGTACAGGACTGCACTAAAATAGTTCAGTAATTTTGTAAAATAATGTTTTAAAAGATGTAATAGATGAAAGTGACTCAAGTCGGTAAAAAATGAAAAGTTTGCAACACAATAGAACACTAAAAGCTCTGGGATTTCCACTGTTTCGGTCTAATTATTACAATAAATTAATAATTAAATCCTGGTTAAAGCATATAAAGGACGATACAATTCCAGTGTGTGTTAGTGTAGTAAAGTAACTGCACTTGAGTGGTGTTGTGTGTTGTCAAGTTGGTAATGGTATTTCTCCAGTATGTTCAGTCTCAGTAGTACAGGACTGCAGTAAAAGAGTTCTGTAATTTTGAAGAAATGGTGTTCTAAAAGATGTAACAGATAAAAGTGTCTCAAGCAGGTAAAAATGCAAAGTACACAATTAATATTAGAACATTTAAAGCTCTGGGATTTCCATTGTTTTGGCCTATTTAGCAAAAACAGTATAAGAGTAAGAAGCCTGTAGATTGATGTGCAATTAATGTTGACCAAACTCTTCATTACACTACAACTGCCACAACCCCCACCTACCACTGAAATCATAACCTACTGACCTGATGTATGTTATGGGACTATGCATCACTAATACTTGGCATTTTAATCAGATGAAAGAAACAGCATTAAAAGTGTCTGTGATTAATTTTGTGATAACCCATTCCACTGACAAGCTAGTGAGATACCTAAGTAGTTTTAGTCAAGGCTGTAGTAATACAATAGGATGCCACCCTTATAGTAAACAAAACAAATAAAATCACCCTCTCCTTGTAAAACTAACCCTTTCTATCCCATTTAGATCAATGCAAACTACCCTGATGTAATCATTATATGATAAATGTTTTAAGTTTATCCATTGTTAATATTTACACTCTAAGTTGCCTTAGGCAGGGGGTTCTTCCTGTCAGTCCAAAAAGCATGCAAAGTGCTACGGAGGTGCTGAGGTGGAAATTCCTGCTTTAAATTGTGAAAACAAATGAGAACAGAACTATAAAAAGCTTATATACTTTGAATGATAACTGCTATAACTATAACTATAACTAAAGCACCCCTCCCCACCCCCACCTGGCATGCCTTGTTTGAGCCCACCATTCCCCTTCAGCATTTTTCACAGGTCAACAACTGTAAAGTATTCCAGATTGTGTTTTAGCACTTTTCCGAATCATGCAACATCTTTGTGAAGATAGTTTGAGTAAAATTTGGGGTAATTAAAAAAGTAAAGGTACACAACAATTCAATCTTACAATCAGAAAATGAATATAAAATGATCAGTAAGTAGTTACCTTAGTTTTTTTTTAAAAATTAAAGCTTTCCCTGATAAAGTGTTCCATACTCAATCTGGACTTACACTTCAGCCTTCCCATGCCTTTAGATTTGTTTAATTGATGATGATTTTTGCATTTTCTATGTGAATTTTTTTAGCGCAGATTTTATAAAGAATGAAAAAATGTATGTATCACAGTTCATACCATGTTTATTGTTTTTAAGGGCCCATATCATACATGAACATTTTCAAACCTTTCTCTATGCCATAAAATTAAACAAGCTGTTTGTGTGACTGTGCCTTTATGACTGATAAGTGTAAAAGAGCCGCTGTACCAGAAAGCAGTCCAGATTGAAACACTCCTTATAGCTTCAGTGTGAATGGGCTGGGATGCACTATATATGTAAATGCAAATGCAAATATATGTAAATGATATACTGATGGGCCATTTTTACAGTGAATTTTGCACACATGGACTGTATAAAATGGGAAGCTAACACTGCATTGATATTTAACAGTATTCACACATTACATCTAAGCCTTATTTTAAAAAGCCAAGACATATTTTTTTCCATAATATGGGCCCTTTAACCTCTTGTCTTTAATTCAGTCCTGTTTCTGCAATATTGCAGGGTGATGAACACACACTAAACCAGATTATACAAAACACAGCTAATAGGTGTGGTTTGAACTGTATGGAATGGGAAATCAAGAGTACATTGATTTTTTAACAGTATTTACACATTGCATCTAAGTCTTTTTTTAAAAAAGCCAAGAAATGTTGTTTTTAGCATCATATGGGCCCTTTAACCTCTTGTCTTTAATCCAGTCCTGTTTCTGGAGTATAGGATGATGAACACACACTAAACCAGAATAACTGAAGCACAGCTAACAGGTGTGGCTTGGGCTGAGATGAAAATATCCAAAGGGCTTGATGTACTTCAGTTAAGTGGAGTGCAAGTTTAGAGTAGTAGAATTACCAGAGCACTTAAATATGCACATATTAATTAACTGTGCTGGCAAATCAGCAGCAGCCTGTTTACGTTTGTGGAGTTTAAAAGAACATGCTTGTAGTCTGTATTGCAGGAAAAAAAGTCCCTCTGCTTGTGCTCTGCTTTGAATTGCCACAGGAATGCTGCCTCAAGCCAAGCGAAAAATCCTTTAATGCATTGTATGGAGGAAAAGTCCACATGGCGGAAGGGTCAAACTTAGGTAGATGCAATGAGCTTGTGCATAATTTGCGCCGAGAACGATGGCTGATGTGATCTTTCACAGCAAGCAAGGACCAAAAGGTTGCGGCTTGAGCTACACCTCAAAGGCTACAAGGCAAACAAGTTACCAGTTCCCAATGCAAACCGGTTTTTTTGCACCACTCCCTCTTCCCTTATCTTCGCAGGGCCTTCTGAGCCTGAGCTCACACAGCATGCACTAAAAACACAGACACACACTCAGCACTCAGTTTATTAAAGGGCCCATGTCACGGAAATCAGATTTGTTTTTGTACACTTTGAAATAAAAGTGTTTAATATAGTATGTATGCACTGGCAAAGTTTCAAAATGTACTACTGACCCCTCAGATACATTCTGGCCACATGGGGAAACTAAGCTGCAAAAACAGCCCATTCTGAATTTGCTGTTTTTATGATGTCTCACAAATGTAGGCAGTTACCTTTTCAGCATTCGGCAGTTTAGTGTTGAGTGTTTAATCCTGGGCTGCTTTTTGAATGAAGCCCAATCAGAACAGACATCATTAACATAAATCAGTCTTAAAGGCACAGTAACAGCAGCCTGTTGAATTCTCAGGGACAAAAAGGGGTTGGAATATGGTTTCTCACGGTACACAACCCTTCATTAACCTCAGGATAAAAAAAAAAATACACATAAAGTGTAGGACATAAAACCTTTAAACAGAGATAAAATATTTCAATATATTTAAATATATTTAATTACAGACTTTTCTATTTGCCAAATAAAAAGAAATTATAGAAAGTTAGCAGTGGCCAGTTTGACCAATAAAGAATGGTGTTCACACACATCAGTGAGTTCAGGCTGTTTTAGGGATAGGATGGTTAGTGGTTTTGATGATGCAGTGATGTGTAAAACCAGTGATAATCATGCTTTTTTAAAATTTAATCCTTCCAATAACTCAACTTTTTAGTCGAGGAAAATAGTCTGCTGCGCCATGACAACATGACAGCATATGTGAACAGCAGCAATGCCTGTAATTTCATATATGTGTAAATTGCATTGCATTATTTGTTTTTAGGGTGATTCAGTTAAAAAGATATGATACCTGTGATTAAATGATTGCACTGTGTGTAAGTGTTGTTCCGTACATTTTCAAATTACATTTTAATACCAAAATCTGTGAAAATTTTGGTCACTGATACAATGTAATTCTCATATTGTCCCATTACTAGGCTCCATATTACCCAGTCCAACCAGTAGCTGACTCCACTCTGAGAGATGGATCAGGGTACTTTTAGCTCCATCGTCAACATCCCTGTCCATAGTTTCGAGGCTTGCCTTGTTAAGGCCCACCTAAAGTCTCAACTGGCCGAGTGCTGGATGCTCTGAAGTTGCTGTGAGGTACTCTTTCAGCCCCGTTCATGGAAGATAAAGGAAACCTTTTGTTGCTGTGCAGGGTTGTTCCTTAGCAACAGGGTTGCATTTGGATGCCCTGGCAACGGTCAGTAAATAACATCACTCTCAAGTTTCCCCGCTGCTCGGACAGTTGGGTTTCAGCACATCTCCCATGAATTTTTTTGGAATGTGCAAAGTTAATGGGGGCGTTTTACAACCGACTGTTTCTTTTTCTTTGTTTTTTATTTTATTTATTTATTTTTTACTGCATATGCCAGTATTAATGGATGGTTAAAAATTACATGGCAAAGTTGAGCACAGGGCCTGGTACAGTTTATACTATGAATAAAGTATTTCAACTTTTGGGTTCAAAATTCAATGAATCACTATGTTATTAAAACACTGCAGGTTTGAAAAAGGGGCCTCTGGCTGAAACTGCAAGCAAAAATGCACAAATAAGTTACTCATCGACTCAGACGGGCTCCACTCGACC
>JBBPCZ010000007.1:6347204-6351701 GCA_037974445.1 Brycinus macrolepidotus
AGAGAAGAAAAGGAGAAAAAAAAATAAGGGCTTTCCTCTCCTCCTCGACGCGTCTCCTCATCATCCTCCTCCTCTGGGGGAATTCATTCACCCGAGAGGAGGAGAAAACTCCAACTTGACGAACTTTGCACATCTTCAGGAAACGCCATTTTGATTCCTCTCCGGAACAACTTTTTCTTTTTTTTCTTTTCTTTTCTCCTCAACCCATCACTCTCTTCGTCCTCATCCTTATCCTCCTCTTCATCCTCATCCTCATCATGTCTCGGCGAAAACAGCCCAACCCCAACAAAGTGAAACGTAAGTTCTACTTTTGTTTTTATTTTGGTACATTGTAACTCTTCACTTCCATCCACGGCGCTTGCTGGCTTTCCATGGATGATTCGAGGGATTCTGGACGGAGAAAAGTTTTTAGAGGAGTTTGAGGAGTGTGTATGTGTGTGTTTTTCAACTCTCTGAGTTGTTTCCTAGTTTCGTGGAGAGGACCTGATGCTCAAACCTGCGGAATGTGCTTCTCTTCTCTTCCACATCCCCCTCTCTTTGCCTCGGTGGGCGATACCTTCACACGATGGGGGTCCACCGCGTTTTTCTTGGGGGTCTTAAGCAACTTTTAAGGCATGGTGACTGTTTGAATGGCGAGGGGAGAAGGAGAAAACTTCGAAACGTGTTAGCTGCTGGTTGCTAGCTGCCTAAGCCTGAGCTGAGCATCCATAACTCTCCTCTTTTCTCCCTCACTTTGATCAGACCAGCTTCTTTAATTCTTTTCTATTTCTCATCTCACCCTAGGTGACATAATGAACTCCTAAACATTAACATTTTCAAAATCCGATATAAGAACGGGGATTATATCTTGTTGCAACTTGAAACGAAACAAAACTGAACGTAAACGAGTCTGTTCAGCCTGGCTACAGCTGTCAGTTTGATTTTCTTGCTTTTTCCGTCTCATTTCGCCCTTTTTCACGATTAAAGGCTCGACGAGTTGGTCAGAAAGTTAACGTATTTGCCACAGTTTAACACAATTTTTCGACGTCCAGGATCTTTAATTGTGTTTATTTTGTTTGTTTGCCCCCCTGGATTGACTGTGTTCACGTTTTAGAGGAGAATAAGCTAGTTGATGCTCGGTTTAAACCGCTCCACACTCGGTTAACAGAGTTCGGACACGCTGCCGAGGGCTGACACTAATGCCGATACTTCTTAAAGACGACATTTACTAAGATTTGTAAGCTTTTTAATGTGTATATTCATATTTTTGACGCCAGAGTTGGTTTTCTCAGGTGATGGAGCAGTGGAACTGCTTCCATAATGGTTGCTAGGCAGTTTTTTTCGTTCCTCAAGTTTTGTTTCTTTGTTTGTTTACTTGTTTGTGTTTGTTCTGAGTACATGATCATGTTATTTACTTCATGAATCGGTTAGTTGGGTTGGTAGTTAAAGAAAGAAGCCAACGTGGCGGATAAAGAGCTTAGTCGATGGCAGCAGCATCTCCAGAAGGTTGAAAAGTCATTTTATTGGAGTTTGTTGAGTTTGACTTTCAGGTTAGAAGCAAGAACCGAGTATGTCTGGTCTAAAGGTTTAAATAAGGATGTTCTGTATGGTCAACCGGTCTCCTCTTTGGCCATTTGGGAGGAGGAGGAGGAGGAGGAGGCAGGGAGGACAGATCCGGATGAGCAGTTCGCATTCCATTACGAAATTCAACACTGTAGAAGACGAGCAGGGCCTACACACACACATTCTCTCTCTCTCTCTCTCTCACACACACACACACACACACACACACACACACACACACTGAGTTTGCGCAACGCCACCAAGCTCCTTCCTCACCCTCTGTTCATGCACAGAGATGTTAGAAGTAGAAGAGCCTGTTGGTGCCATGGCCATCCAACTAGTGACCCAGCCGAGCTCGAGGAGGTTCACCCAGTGTTTACTTTTGTGAACGGGGCCTGTTAGAAGTTAAGAGTCTTTTAATAGGCTAGACTGACTGTCACTGATGGCTCGAGCGGTGCAGTTGATAGACATTCTTATGCAAAGTGGTGTCGTCATGTCAAAGGCCATTTCAGAGAGAAGCACCGCGCACATGTCCGCGCTGAGGCCCTGCAGCTACGATCAAGTGAGGGCATGCCGCTTGAACTGAAGTGGCTGGTGTGTAAGAGGATGTCGTGCACTTTCTGTGTTGTGGAAAAGATCTCGTGATGAGAAGCAAAAGGCACGTCAAAACTGAAACCCGGTCCCCGGCCTTAGCCTTGATGGCGAGCAGCGTGGTTGTTTGCCATTCCTGTGTGACCTCCAATATCATCTGTTATTATGAAAAGTTGAGTTGTTTTCATCCCATTGAAAAGCAAGCGCGTCTCGCTTTTTCGCTTCTCCAAAGTACTGCTCCCTCTCCATTTTGGTGGTTAGCTGTGTTTGGGTACACAGGCCTAGGCTGGAAGGTGGCCCGTTCCATTGTGATGTCTGTTGACACAATATACAAATCGCAGGTTTCTGCTGAGATGAACAATGAGGAGGTTAGAGGAGTGAGACTTTCACTCTAAACGCCTCTCGTGCTTTTAGGGATGAAATGCAACGAGGTGACGTAATGAACTTATAAATGTTAACATTTTCAAAATCTAACGTAAGAATGGGGATTATATTTCCCAGGCAAGATGGTGCAACTTGAAACAAAACTACTAAACGTAGGACCAAATGAGCCTGTTCAGCCTAGCTGTGACTGTCAGTTTGATTTTCATCTCACGTCAGTTTCATGGCTCCAGAGTAGAATTTTATGGCTTTTACAATGTTAAACTACTTTGTTGTTCTGTGCGTTCATATGCCTCGTTATCACAGCTGTGCTTATAGTCTTGTCCTCTTGCTTGATGACTAAATAAGCCAACATACAGCAGCTTTTCAAAGCCTGGTTAAGATGAGAGGGGCTCAGATTTGTAAGATAAAACTGTGGTTATCCAGAAATAAACAGATTTTTTTGGATTGTTTGCTGGAGGAGAAATGGAATGTCTTGACTATAGTCACAAAACGAGGATTATTTGTATTTTCCATGATTGAAAGTTTTGAATTAAGCTGTGTTGCAACATGTGGTCCCTTGAGGAAACGACTCCTTTTGAGCACTTTTCTCCCATGGGGCTCCAGAACTGCCCAGGGAACTGCCATCAGCGTTACTTAATTCATTTAAATCCAGTCTCCAAACACCCAGGTTACTTGACCATCCTCTGTACAGGCAGCCAAATAATTGCTGGGTATCAGTTTGCATGGATCGACGTATTGTGTTGAGTACTGGATTTGCTTGGACTACTTGTTTAATTTTGTAAATCTTCTTGTTTTTTTTCCCTCTTTTACATCTGAAACCTGTATTACATCATTGGTGAAGATAGATAATTCCATTGTTTTATTGGATTACAAAAAGGAAATTGGATAAATTATCCTTCTAGTAAATTCTCAACACAGTATAAATTTCCCTAATTGTACTGTAAAAGAATGCATCTCTTTTTATGGTGGATGTTGAAAAGAAGAACCTCATTAAAAGAGCTGTCCTCCTGATGAAGAGGGTCCTGTGTTACCCTGAGGCATTGATGGGCTGGCCCTTTGGCTCCCAGGCTATATTTATCTTGCCTTTTTTAGATAAGATTATATTCCATCTCACTGAGGGTGTGGAACGGAGGCAGGGGCAGAACTTGTGTCTACAGTGGAAAATGTGGGATGGATTCGGGGAAATAACTTGAAATTAGACTTATTAGTCTTATTCAGGCTCAATAAAGTGAAGGACAGTTTACATTAAGTTCATATTTGGTCCTAAAACTTCTTTCAGTTCTCTTTCTTTTCATCCTAAAATTTGCAAACATCTAAGGAGAGTGTAACAGTGGTCCGACTGTTTCAATTATTGATTTGAACTTGTCTTCACCTGCATTTTATTTGATTGTACAAAATAGATTAATGTAGTCTACTCAGTCCATGAAGTCTGTTTATAAACTCTAATGTTGGTCTAATTCACATTTAAAAGCAAGGCTCTAAAGTCTGAAAACCAGTCCCACTAAACACCCAGTAAAACTGGATTACATTTGCCTGATGTGCCTATAGAAAGGGTTAACTCTGCTCTTGCACTAGCTTGTGTGAATGTGGATAAACTGGTGTGAATATGAGCCACAGTTGGGGGAAAAGGGGAAAAACGTGTCTGGGCTGCCTGGAGGTCCTCACAAGAATAGTGCTGGTCGCAGACATTATGGCAATAGCTATATTTGAGGTTCCCCCTTATGACTTCTTGTGTCCTACACTTTGTTGGTGTTGATGTAGTAAATGGTGCCAGCAGCAGTGTTCTCAGTCAATGTTTCTATATTTTTTATCTTCTTCTTAATTTAATTAACCATCTAGATGTGTTTAGAAGATAGGCCTGTGCGATTCCCTTGAAGATACTAATTGATGGAATCCACCATAAAATCCCAGGACAAAATCTTTGGTTGGGAATATGTATAATACATAATATGTTATATATATATATATATATATATATAT
>JBBPCZ010000007.1:6373063-6392785 GCA_037974445.1 Brycinus macrolepidotus
ACACACACACACACACACACACACACACACACACACACACACACACACACACACACACACACACACACACACTTGTGCTTTAAGCAACACTCAAGATCCAACCAAATCTATGATTGTGGTGATGAGATGTCTCTCTTTCTTTATGTTTCTTTCTTTCTATAGCATAACTCTGATGCTGGAGCGACAGATCACTCCTGCAGTATCTGTGGAAAGTGCCTGAGCTCAGCCAGCTCTCTAGACCGTCACATGCTGGTGCATAGCGGAGAGCGGCCCTACAAATGCTCCTTTTGTGGCCAGACCTTCACTACCAATGGCAACATGCACAGGTCAGCACTGGCTTTCTTTTAGGCCATTTTGAGTTACAGGTATACCCAAAAGGAAAAAAAAAGGGTATATGATGTAATATGTATAAGTTGTGATGCCTCTGGTCAGATACTGCAGAGAAGACATTTTAATGCACAGTTACTTTTTATTCTCTAATTTTAACATATTGAGAGTGAAAAACAAAACACAAATGTGTGCAAAAGTGAGAATATTTAGTATGTTTTAGTACTCTTCTCTCTCAGATGTTCTGATTCTAGCACTGAAGCATCATTTATGGTCCTGGTTTTTAAGAGGTCTTCTTACTTTTTTCAGCATTTTGTTAAAAATAGCATCACTGTGTTGATGGGAGCCTCTGAGACAATTATGCGTTTTTGGCGGTTGGGGGCAGAGCCAAGTGCACACAAGTTTGAACACTGTATATGAATATTTGTGCAGGTGACTCATCTGTGGTGTTTAAGTAGGAGTTTGTTTGTGTGTGTTTGACAGAGAGAGAGAGAAAGAGAGAGAAGGAGAGTTGAGAGCAGGAACATCTAGACACCTGTGGCGTTCTGCCTCATGTTTAGCTAACCCAACAAGTTCTAATCCCAAAATGATCAACAACTGTGTATCCTGATGGATTCAGTGGTTTGTATTTGAGAGAGAGACAGAGATAAATGCCACTCTGGAGCAAGAAAGGAGTTCTCGGTGACTCATTTTAGATGCAGATGACGAGACTTCCTAGAACCAGTCCTGCAACACAAAGGAAAAAAAAAAAGTAATACTACAGTACTGGAAAGCAGTGGACTAAGCATATCTTTTCAAACTTTTTACTACTGTGGTAGAACACTGTGCTGCTGTTTGTCTTTAGGCCACAAAAATGTGACGCTAGGCACATTTTTCATCAGTAGCCAGACAAATACACAGGACCAGAGCAGGACCTTCATGATGAACTGTTTCACTAATTGAATAATCTACTGATTGTTTTGATAAGAACTTTCAAACAGGCCAAACTACATGAAATAGACTTAACTAAACAACAAAAACATGCGTAGGCTTTCAAAGATTCCAAACTCCTTTATTGGATGCATTGGAGTATGCTGGGAAGCCTTTTAACAACTTGGCAATGTTTGGATATAGATGGTTTATCCATCTGGCTCTGGTTCTTACTGTAGTAGAAGTTCAAATATGCATCATCATTCATGTTGCTAGTAATTTAACATTACAGATGAATTGAGCTGGTCAACTTTAATTAATGATGAGTAATTCATTTTAATAGAGTAATTGTGTTAACCCTTGACAGGAGTGTGGCAGAAATGTTTATGCTTGTACAAATCTGCAGCATTTTACCATCACTCGAGGCAGGTCTGTTGGTGTCGGTTCAGACCTCGCCCTGATGCTGCTCTGCCAGCCTTTCTGAATGAGTGGGTTACACAGTCGAACAAGTGTGCCACTGAGATAAATAGATGGGCGTTGGTGTGCATGTGGAGGTGCTCGTGACTGTGCACAGGATAGACCGTTTGTTGTGAAAGGAGAGAAGCCAGCAGGAAATGGAGGATGACTCTAAAGCCCTTCCCCCGTCTCCCTACTTTGTGGTATCTCCTGCCAGCAGGCCGTGGCGGTGGAGGAGTAAACGTGAACATCCTCTCAGAGTCACAGCGGCTGAAGGTGTGGGGCACGAGTGGGGGGTTTAGAGGATAATGTCTTAGCTTGATCGCACCCCCAGCCTTGGTTCTCTGTGCGTTAGCAAAAAGTGTGTAAAACACATTGGTGAACACTTAATAGGACTTGCTCAAAGATCTGCCTGCATTAAAATTATTTAAGACTAATTACGAATGTACCAATACTACTTTTCCTTTCCAAGACAGATTAATGATAGTTAGTTTCAGTATCAGTACACAGTCAAAAGGTAGCCTACCTGAAAATCCTGATTTTTGGATTTATGGAGATCCACTTTTTAAATATGTTATTTTGCTGAAGTGGAAGAATGCCCTTTACTGGTTGTTTAACTTCACATTTGAGCAAAGCACTTTGTTCTGACTAAAATCATAAAATCAAATTTAAGTGTAAATGAGAGCTGAAACACAGAAATGTGAGCATGTAGTGGGCTGATTTTCAGTGTGAGGCTGTTGATCAGGTGAGAGCTGCTGCACTTGGCGCATTTGTATAATGATAATTGACGAGTGGAGATTCTGGTCGGTCTGCCTCTAAAACTCATGCCCATCGAGAAGGCCTGTTTGTCTGTCTACTGTCTCTTTATCCATTGTGTGATCAGGTTTTGTTTATGATGTGGACATGTAAGGTGTGTGTGTGCATACATCATAATGTGTGCCAGTGCGTGTTTATATTTATTTACACACACACACACACACACACACACACACAACCAGTCAAAAATCAGAAGTTTTGCACACACCACAATTTTCTACATTTGCATATTACTTACTGTTGTTACTCCTAAAAATACACTCTAACAAAAATTTACAGTATGTTGACCGTTTGAGTACCTTTATTAGCCAGAATTTTTTTTTATTCATCACTACTGACCTTGTGTGTAAAACCAGTTATATTTATCTGTAGCTTAATATTGATCACTCAAAGAGCTACAGATAACTTATTTTGCAGCTCAGAAACTTTTCAAAAGTTAAGTAAAACAGCCGGTAAATGGCATTCATTCAGTCTCAGTATGTTCTATTAATGAGACAGAACCGCACTTTCAGCTAAATAAAATTTCCTACTGCACTGACAGAAAAGAAACAGAAGTGGAGGCTGTCTGACTGTCGTTGTAAAGCCTGATGCAGGAGGAAGTTGTCTATGTTGCTGGCAAGGAGGCAGCCATTTTGTGCCAAAGCATCACATGGAATGGGGTGAGAGAGGAGGAGGAGGAGGGAGTTGCCGTTGCCATGGAAAGAGAGGGATCACAACTCAGCAGAGGAAAGCGCAGGGTCGCGAGCTGATTGGCTGCTTTTATTTGCTTGAACTCCTCCAGCACTGGTTGCTCTGCTGAGCGGCCTAAGGGCTTCAGGAGTGCCCTTGGTCTGACATTGCATTAAGAACTTTCTGACACTGCAGCGCCCCCTGCCTTTGCAATGGCCCACTGTGCTGGAATGTCATGGATTAGATGGAATGGACCTATTAAAGCATCAACAAGTTTTATGGTCTTTTACAGATTAGATAGCCAGCTCTCAAAATCTCTAAATAAACACTCCTGATCCAGGGACAGGAAACCTTTTGCAGCTAGTAATGAAAATGGATTTATCTGAGTGTAATCTGCGGGAGCTCATCTCAGGGGGAAGCGAGCTCTTGTTAATAATGCAATTCAAATGGCAGCTTTATTGGTGATGTTCTTTATCTGATACTCACCATTGAGGCTTTCATATTTTAAACCATTGGCTTTAATTGTAACATGTACATTGTTATATGTAGGTGGAACCTCTCATATGCTGGTGTGAGGCCTGAAGAGATCTCCATCCAGTCACAGTTTGCTGACTTGGCAAAGCAGGTGTGCTGTGATTGGTCATGCCTGAGGTCAGAGTCCAGAGCAGTGAAATAGTCAGGTCCCCACATGGGCGGCCAATCCACTGCCTGCTATTAATAAACCACTGACTGAAAGCCGAAACCCAGAGGATCAGAGATGGGTGACCTTTTTTCACACAGTCTCTGACACGTACACATGCACACACACACACGAGTGTGCCTAATTCACAAGGAGGGTAGACAGAAAGCACAGACGCATCCAGTCGAAAGCACACTGGATGATGCTTACTGTGTCATGGAAACACACTCTTGTCACTGTAGACCTGTTGCATAACAGTTCCATAAGCTTTGATCCTTTGCCCAAGTTGGCTTAGTTCAAATCTTTTCACCTCATTGGAGTGGAGCGTGAGAGACATAGGTAGTTAGTTAAAATAATAATAATAATAAAAAAAAAACATGGTGCAGCGGAGTTTGGCATGCTTTGCATTCATAAAAGCCTTACTTTTAATCTTAATGCATATTTCTTGAGCTCTGTTACTCTTTCTTGGTTTCCTGGCTGCCAAGATGCAGCGGACTTGCCTGTGGCCGTGTTCACGCAACATTGCCCATCCCTCCTGCAATGTTTCCTTGAAGCTGGTCGCCCCAACCCTGGACTCCAGTCCTTGTAAGGACATACACAGGCACTAGGATAATTACGGGTTTTTTTAGCCCATTAGTGCTTTTCCTCTTCTTCCCATATCCATCAGGAAGCACACTGAAGGGATGCAGAGATACTCTTTGCAGTAATAGTCTGAGATAATCCATCCATCAATTACCCGGGCATTCCAAGCCTTTACAGACTAACAAACCACAGCGTGGTTCAGGTAGTTCATCTGCAAATCAGTAACTGTTTCCTTGAATGGGAATTAGATTGGTCAGTGATGGTGACTTAATCATCAAGGTCAAATATCAGCCACAATGCATAGTGTTTACATTCAGCCAAACTAACGCACTGTTGATTTTGTGTGGTCCGCTACATTACATTTTCAGCCAGACTGGCTGTCCTGTACTTTCCTTCAATACATAATGATTAAAAATAAAAAATCTACCATCTTTATGTATCCACAGGCACATGAAGATCCATGATAAAGATTCAGCCGTCTCTGTCCCTACCAGCCCTCCATCACCCATCAAACGGAGGCGTTCCTCTGCTGCCAAGAGGAAACTCAGTCGTGATGATGACAGAGAGCGAGCTGATGAGCCCGCCACCAAAAAGGTCAGGCTCATGTGTGTTCATCGTATGACATTATTTATGAAATGGGTCAATTGGCCTATATTTAACCCATGTAGCCTAAATATTACAGCCTGCTACCCTATACTCTATGTTGAAGTACAGGAACTGACCAGGGATCAGTCTGAGTTGGGAGATTAAAACCAAAACAAGACCTGTATTCTCCTTTAGAGAAATTTGATAATTGGCCATTGCTAGTATAAGGACATACGGAGGACCCATACTGTAGAGTTTGGTAGAATGTCTTTGGGAAGGTTTTGCAGCAAGTGCAACATTATACTAAACCATGCACTGTGACATTATTTAGTATACATATACAGATGCATAGTTCTATAAGGACAGTTCCCTCTAACATACTCACTAACTTCACTTTTGGACACAAGTAAGGTGCTTATGGAATCAGCTGAGTGTTGCTGACAGAAGTTCTTTGTGTTGCAGGTTGTGGAAGATAGTACAGTGGATGAACAGCCACTGAGTAAAGGAGAGGAAGAGCTGCTGCCATGTCCCATCTGTTTCAAGATCCTCAACTCCAAATTTGACCTAGAGACCCATATGGAAACTCATCCTGACGTTACACTCAGGTTAGGACAACACCTGCACGCACACATTTTCAAGCATATTAGTAATAGTCCCACTTGGACAACACTTAACCTCAATAAACTTAAAAAGTGTTGATTGAAAGGTTTGTAATTATTAACAACAAAAAAACTTTTCCCCACTGTTGCTACCGCATGTTGCAGATGTCCATTATGCTAGGGCAGGACTGTTGTCTCTTTGTTTGACATTAGAGCTGTGTTGCCAGGGGATGTAAGAGGCTGGGGCTTTGGGCCGGACTGCTGCAGTTGCTGGGAGATTATGGTGGCGTTCTTTGTGCTGAAACAGTCATAATTTAACACATCCGAGCAGAGAGGCACTTCGTTCCCCGGCATACCAATTGGGCTTGTATTTCAGGGGCTTGTGCATAACATTGTGTGCTATAGGTGCTAAGTATAAAGTTATACAGTTTGAAAGTTTTAGTACATAGGTTTTTCCACATTGTATATATACATATATTTTTCAGGGATTTATGATGTCCTCTTAGAGACTTTTCTAATTAAATACCTTTTAAAAAGTAGCAAGGGGTGCAGTATATGTGATAGTTCAAGCTCCAGGGCCTCTTTTGGTCAGTTTGTGACGTTACCCGAGCAACATTTAGAAGGCAAACGGTCATACCTGGGTGATTTATAATGGTGTTTGTATGCACTTTTAGTCATGAGAGGTTTAACGGATTCATCCCTTCCCCCATTTGGCCCCGCAGACGCCAAACTAAGGAGTAGCTTGAAGAAGAGAGGGAGGAAATCTGGGGAGGAAAAGAGCGGGGGGGGGGTACCATGGAGCATGGAGGTTTTTGTGTGTGTGTGTGTGTGTGTGTGTGTGTGGTGAGGGGATTTAATGAGTCACAGAAGGAGGCAGTCTGCTGGACCTCTCTGTTGGGGGGTGGGGATGCCGTATCCTTGGAGACATCACAGTCTGCAGTCTCCTGCCCTAAAACCACTCATGCAATGGCCAACTTCTCCAACTGTAGTTAATGGGTAATGGGTAGCTGCACAGAGCTGGTTTTTGCTGAACTGAGCTAGTGGTGCTTGGCCTATTCGGTTTCACAGCACTGTTATTGTTATATTGAAGTACAGCAAATTTAGCACTAATCCTGTGTAATCACAAGAGCTAAGAGAGCTAGTTAAGAGGATCTAGGCTGCTGTGAATTGGGTTTCCAGTTCTTAATGCAGCAGAGTGCAGCACACAGGCTTGCAGATACAGGGATGCTCACATGATGCACACACGTTATCTTTTGCACACAAACTTATACAGGGTTACTCCCATTTACGCACTATTACATACCCTCCCCCATGCACAGAAGAAACTCCTAAAAGTGGGTTAGTATACCAGCCAGTATACTTCCTGTGGGGGATCCGCACATCATCAGGCCTGTTATTTAAACATTGTCAGCTACTTTTTGTTCTCAAGGACAAATAAGAAGTGTACAAAAATGCACATCACACATAGCAAATAAGGTTATACACACAAACACTAAGACTGTGTTGTTGGCCTGACCAGAGTTTCTGTGTGTGCGCATGCTTGCGCGTGTGTGGACTGAGATAAAGCAGCTTACGGTCACTACAGACACCTCGGCACGGTGGCGAGGGGCAGGGCTGTTGATAAGGACTGTGTGCAGCGTCATAGACACTAGCCAGCTGTCTCTTTCAGCGCCTGACAAACAGACACAGGGAACTGCCATAGTCCTGGCTAGAGTTATCTACCACCCACCAGCACTCATAAATGCTCAAGAGCAGTCCCCCAAATGTGCTTTTTCTCCCCATTTCACAGTTGAAGTGATGACTTACAGGGTTAACATGAAACCTTCTTAGAGATGTAGTCCAATTTAATTTTGAGTTTTTCTGAAACATCCGATGGTTTGAATAAACATTATCTGGCTTAGACTCAATGATTATTTCACTTTCAGCATTTTTATTTGGTTGAGGATTGTGCCCTAAAATTCATTATTACCCCCAGGTGTGAGCTCTGTTGTATGTCATTCCGAACACATCGAGGTTTACTTCGCCACAACGCGGCCATCCATAAGCAGCTGCCAACAGACCCCAGTGGACGACCATTTATTCAGAACAACCCCTCCATCCCCCTTGGCTTTAATGACCTGGCCTTTATTGACTTTTCCTGCCACAAGTTCCCTCACATTGCCCAGGTGAGTATCTGCAAGGCGACCAAGATGACCAAGTCTTCAGTAAGGTCACTGGATCTATTCGTGCACCCACGACTTTGTTTAATGCTTATGAATTATTCTTATGAATTCTTATCAATTATGAAGTTATATTGTTATTTTGATATATGTGCTGTGAGGGTTTACTCTGTTAATGTATTATTTGCTCTTTTGTTTCAATCAATAGGTTTGGTGTGAAACCAATCTACGTCGCTGTACCAGCAAGTTTCATCGCTTCGTGTGTGAGACCTGTGACAAAGGTTTCCCTTTGCACTCGGCTCTAGACCTGCACAAATCCACACATGAGACATGTGAAGGCACTCAAGAGTCTGTTTCTTCTCAGCCCTCCAATGTCAAGCCCCCTGTATCTGAGAAAAGCATTTTTATGGATGCCCTGGGTTTGCGACATATCTCTCTGGTCAAACCTGTACCATCAGAAGAGGACGTCCAGGAAGCAGTGCTTGAAAGTATCCGTGTCATTCCTGCCGACTCTTCACCAGCCCAGCAGGAGGGTGGCTTCCTTAGTGGCCTTGGCTTGTCCTTGGTGGACCCATCCTCTCTCCGTGGTCTTTCTCAGCATGAGGCTCTCAAACTACTGTCCCTACAGCCCTTCCAGACTGGTTTTCTTGTCCAGCCGGATGGCGGGATGGTAGTAAAGCCAGTGTCTGGTGAGACTGGAGTGGAACTGGCTGATATACAGCAGATCCTCAAAGTAGCTTCTGCTGCCCCAAAGCAGATCAGCCTCCCACCCTTGTCCAAGGCACCATGCAGCGCAGTGCAGACAGGCTATAAGCAGATGCCCCCTCTCAAACCAAAGCCTCTGGTAGCACCCAGGACCAACATGGCAGCCTCTACCCCTCCTCCCCTTGTGAGCACCCAGCAGGCATCACTTGGTTGCATAAGCCCCAGCTTACCACCCCCTGCTGCCCACCCCCTGAAAACTGGCAAGGAATTGTTCCCATCTTCCTCCTCCTCATCATCTACTTGCAACCAGGCTTTGATAGAAAGAATAAACATGGAGGCAGAGTGCATGGGTGATGCCCATACACCCATGGACATGGATGAGCAACAGATCAATCAGGAAGACAAAAAGACTGGACAGGAGACATCTGGAAAGAAGGGAGCAGCTCGTAAAGGCTCTTACCCGTGCCGTCTTTGTGACCAGGTATTTGCGTACTCTGGTGTACTGCAGGCACACATGCGATATCACTTGGGCATTTTGCCCCACCAGTGCAATATCTGTGACTACAATGCTCCAGACAAGGCCACTCTAATCCGCCATCTACGAACTCACAGTGGTGAGCGGCCTTACGTTTGTCGAGTCTGTCATTACCCATTCACTGTTAAAGCTAATTGTGAGCGTCACCTTCGCAAGAAGCACATGAAGAACACCCGTAAAGAGATAGAGAAGAATATAAAGTATGTTACATCCACTTCTACACCTGATGCATTGGACCAGGCAGGTTCAGGTGACACTACCTGCCGATTTTGCGACGAGGACCTAAAGACCTTTCGAGCCCTACAGATCCACCTGCGAGCTCACAATGGCTTTGAGCGGAAGCCCTTTGAGTGCAAACGCTGTGGTGCGGCCTTCCTGGCTAAGCGGAACTGTATCCACCACCTTCTGAAACAGCACCCTGAGGTCCAAGAGCAGGATATAGAGGATCATATCGCCATTACTCCTTCACAGACCAGACCTAACCCTTCTCCACTCAACGGAGTGTCACAAAGTGCTCCTCTGCATCCCATTAAGGTAGAGGATCTGAGCTACTACAACACAGATCCTGAGCAGCCACTGGACTTTTCAAATAAAAGCAGAGGAGGTAGCAGCGCTGGAAGCTCAGGTGGCTCTCCCGGGATCAAAATGGAGACTACCTCATATGACAGTTCCATGGAGCCCATTGATCTCTCCATTCCCAAGAATCCAGAAAAGAAGATGAAGGTAGATAGTGATGTCATGTTACAAAGAGAAGTTAAAAAGGAGCAGACATGCCTGAACATAGTGGATCGTATTTTCCCCCAGAGTCTCCAGGTAGATAGAACCAGTGATGAGAAACCCCAGCCGCTTGGATGCTTCCAGCTCCCGGTATCTTTGACCAGTCTCAGCGCAGCCAGTGCAACAGGTCGAGGCTTGCGGCTGAAGCCCTTGCTACCCAAACCCACCACTGCCAATGCAAAGGAGCTGCCACCATTGGCCTCCATTGCCCAGATCATCTCCTCTGTTTCTGGTGCCCCTGACCTCCTGAAACAGGAAAACACTAACAGCTATCCACCTAGTTCTGATTCATCCTGTAAGCAAGAGGTTATAGATTCCTCAGCAGAGGAACTTCCCCTAGAGAGTTCCAAGAAGGGATGCAAGAAAAGGCCAGCCATGAGCACAGGGAAGGAGAAATCTATGGTGAAAATGGCAGACACAAATATTGACCTGGAGTCCAGTGGGGAATTTGCCAGTGTAGAGAAGATGCTGGCAACCACTAATGCCAACAAGTTTAGCACATACTTGCAAATCAGCACAATAGAGGTAGAGAGGAAAGAAGGGGAACAGTCGTGTATGAGTGACAACAGAGAAGCTAACTATGAAAAACAACAGTCAGCCAAGCAGACTCCACAGGCCCAGCAGTCCAAAGGGAAAAAGAATGCATACTCAAACTCTGTGCAAAAGATGACTTGCCCTTATTGCCCCAGGGTCTTTCCGTGGGCTAGCTCTCTCCAACGCCACATGTTGACACACACGGGTAAGATAAAGTTTAGCGTTTTCAGAAGTCCTCATAACATCTTATGCCTATGTAATGTAAAAACAATGGAAATGAAACATACATTTCTATGTATGGTACAGGTCAGAAGCCTTATCCCTGCCCCAAATGCGAAGCCCTATTCTCAACCAAGTCCAACTGTGAGCGCCACCTTTTGCGCAAGCACGGCATAACCAATAGAATCCACCGGCATAATGGTGCCATACCCAAAGCCAAGGAGTCAGAGGAGGGCTCACTAGAAAGTGCAGGTAACAACTTCTTATTTGATGTAAACATTGGTTGGGATTAAGAACAATGCACTACATAACGGTTTCCTGAACCATAATTATGGTGGGCATTAAATGTATATGAATCAATTCAGCTCATTAGGGATGCACTAATTCTGAATTTTTACAGAAGATTCCATTTCCAGTTTCTTTACACCAAAATAGGCTGATTTTTAACAACCCTTTCTTTAACCCAAAGTGGGTTAAAAGTTTTAAACAGTTAAAAAAAATAATAATTTGCTGTTCAGTTGCTGTTAAAAATCACTTTTAAATAATTAAAAGGACATCAAAAGCAAGAGACAACTGACTATTTAGCACGTAATTATGCCACACCAGCTTAGTGTATCAGGCGCGTTCAAAAAGAGTACACTCATCTAGCATGGGTTTATTTATGTGTTAAAATCACCAGACAGATCTGGTAAAATCCAAGTAATTAAGTGTCCAATTCCAGCTTTGGCCAGTTTCAGACATGCATCTCTAGTCAGCAGTGTTTATTTTAAACAAAGTAAATAATGGACATCAGTGCCACATTCCTTAATATACTCTACTTTTTACTATTAGACCTTGTTTAAAAAAAAAAACTTGATTATAAGCAATGACTCGCTGTATTTTGTGAGCTGATGTTTAATTGATTTTCTACATGCTCTCGTGACAGTATAATACTTACTGTAATTCTGACAAAGCTATGACCAGTAAGGGCCAAAATGTTCAGTGTTATTTTTTCTTAGCAGATACCATAGATGTCACACTGTCAGGGTTTAAATTTTCATTTCATTTCATTTGGTTTTCATTGTGTGTTTCTAGAGAGCATGTCTGAGACAGAGTTCCCCTGTGGTGATGCAGTGGATCTTACAAATTCGGGACCTGAAAAGGCAACTGCCTCTGATGCCGAGAAACCTTCGCCAGCCAAGCCAACAGAGGCAGCTGTAGTAAAGCCTCTTCACCACCAGGAGGAACCAGATCATGACATTGAGAGGAAAAGCATAGAGGATGATTATGATGATTCCCACAGTGATAAGAGCTTTGACCTAAACTTTGCCAGCAAACTGATTGACTTTAAGTTCTCTGAAGGTGAACGGCCACAGACTTCTCCTGCTGTGGACAGCGATTCACACGAACAGGCAGCACCCCAGGACGAGTCCAAGCTGACCTGCAAGAACTGCAACAAGAGCTTCCGCTATGCTGCCACTCTTGCAAGACATGAAAAAGTTCACCTGTTGGAAAGTATTACTGACTCTCCCAACGTGGCCTCCAGAGCCGACGAGCCAGCTGAGTCTTGTGAAGTGAAGAAGGAAGAAGTTGATGAGGAAATGGAGAAAGAGGAGCAAAAGGGGGCCGCAGAGAGTGAAGAAGTAGGCAGTGCAATGGACAGTGGCTCTGAGGAGGAGAAGGAGGAGAAGAGTGATGAAGAGGGAGGCGCAACTGAACCAAAGAGCTGTGAAGGCGAGGCTCGATCATCCGGAGGCAAAACTGATAAGAGGAAGAAAATATGCAGTGTGTGTTGCAAACGCTTCTGGAGCCTTCAAGACCTGACAAGGCATATGCGCTCTCACACAGGTGAGAAATGCAGAACCTTTCCTGATAACAAACTCGTTGGCGAAGAAGCAAAGTTTGCTTAGTCTTGCACTGGAGTTACAATGCTAATTTAGCATCTTGTTAACTGAATGTCTAAATAATCACACATTTTCCTCAAACTGTGTGAATTTAAGTAAGCTCAGACAGACTAGCTTATGTGGCTTCTGACACTCTATGACATACTGTTGTCTATTAAAAATGGACAAAAATTCCATTTTTAAGAATACTTTTGTCCATTTGTAAATAAAAGTAGATTACACAGTGCTAGAAACCACAAAGCTGAATCTGTTTGAAAGTGGCTTAATTTATTTTTTATGTTTAGCATAGAAAACCAGACAACATTCTGATGCCTTCAATCACCTGTTTTTACTAGGTGAGCGGCCGTACAAGTGTCAAACCTGTGAGCGCACGTTCACCCTGAAACACAGCTTGGTCAGACACCAGCGTGTCCACCAGAAGCCCCGAGGGGCAGATGGGGAGGGACCGACAAATGGCGTCATGGGCAGAGCAGGGGATGAGGAGGGATTCAGCGGTCGCTCAGCAAGCGAGGGAGAGTGCACCCCTACCAGCACCAACCCTCCATCTGAGAACGAAAGCGAAGGTATGGAGACAGTTAAGGAGGATTCAAGCTCACAGGAGAAAGACGGTGAGTCTGTATCTACAGCTAAAGAGCCAGAAGCACTAGTGAAGGGACTTGAAATGGAAGAAGCTTCTGTGACAGAGAAGGCAAAACCTGAACCAGCAGGAGAGAACCTCCAACCCAAAGAACCTCCAACCGAAGAGCAGCACATAGGCTCGTCCACCGCCACCACCATCACAGCATTGGAGCAGCCGGAGGGATTCCTCCAAGGCCTGCTGGAGATGCGCTCCAAACCTAACATTGAGTGCATCCTTTCCACCAGTGAGCCCCAACTGCTGGGTGTAGAGTGAAGACCCTCTTTCCTCCAGTACCCTCTGGCAGTAGTGCATCACAGTTCACAGAGGCTGTGCCATACAATGAAAGTACATTTGAAATACAGAACTTTTTTTTTTTTTTTTTTAAAGAAACAAAGATGAACTTTTCCAAGTGCCTTGCTACTTTTTGCTATATCTTTATCTTCTATCAGATGATCTAGTTGATTTTTAGAGAATTTTATAAAGATGATTTTTTGAGTTTTGAGAGAAATTGCATTGAGAAATAAACAATTTAGTATACTGATTTGTATGATTAAGTGACTGAATAGAGAATGGTTGTATTAAAACTAGGTGTATGAGGTGTACCAGCAGAGGCTGAAAACAAGCTGGCATATGGCTACTGAGACTACTATGTCGAGGCTTGTGCATGCGAGCATAACTGGAATATGTTAAACAAACTTGGCCTACACTTCAAAGGGCTGTTTCATGGACTCAGTTGCACCCTGTAGTTTTTATTGATGATAGAAAGGCCTCCAGAGTTTCTTAATCAATGCTAAACTGTTTTCTGTTTTTTGTATTATGTAATGGAGGGCACAGGAGTTGCAGAGGCTTCATCAGGGAAGGCAAAGCTGCAACCAGACATTGTGGGTTGTCTATAGAGAGGTGTGCTACAATTCTTTCTTCATAAAATATATGGGCAATATTTGCCTGAAGTATCATGAATTTCTCAGCTACACTGACCATGTCAGACATCCCTGTTTGCACCTTCAGTTTTTGTAAGAAAGTGAAGGACAGGGGTTATTTACTGAGGGAACTGCAGTGTTTTTAATCTAAAGGGCTTAAGAATTGCTGTCCCTCTGAAACCAGTGTCTCATATGAAAAAACAAGGCCCACTTGAGCAGATCTAATGTATCTGTCCAAAAAAAAAAGATAATAGGGTCCTGTGTCCAGGTTTAATGTCTTCCAAAACCCCTCTACTTTAAGCCTTACTAGTGTTTCTTTATAGACCGTATTTTGGTAGGCCTCCTCCATTCAGCCTGGTGGTCAAACACTAGTCTGCATTTTCTTTTTCCATTGACGTGTACTTGAAAACTGTCACCCTGCTGCCTCCTGTTTTTGGATATGGCACCAGTTGCGGGTCCATCATCCTCCTGAGCTCCTCTCCTGGTAGGATCTCAAGTCAATCACATTTAGCATTTCTGGTGTTGGGTGTATATATCTATATATTTTTTTCTTTCTTCTGAATTGTGTGAACCTCAGACTCAAACAAAGCAAACCTCAAAAGGCATGGAGACTAGAAAAGGCAGTGGACTGTTAGGTAGGATGGACACGTCTCCTGTTTTCTGGACCAGTCATCGGCTGACTGGATGATTCCCACTGACCGCAGCCGCCGCTGGTGTGTAACGACAGGAAAAAATGGATAATGTAAAATTTGTGGCGCGTGAGCTATGTGCAGCTTGAAACAGAGTATTAACAAGCAAGGGTTTCTTGGAAAAGTGATGGGGAAACCAATATGGATGTCAAATCTCCTTACCACAAGGTGCACTGTGCCCTCTCGTGGTGAAACACTAGTATTTCCCCAGCTGTGCTTCTCAGGCTCGAGGCTAGTATTGATTGAACTTGAATGAAAAATGCAACTGCTTTCTCAATCTGTATATTGAATTCTGGGACTCTGCTTCTCCTATTGCCTTTTACTGGGTTGGTGTGTGTGTGTGTGTGTCGCGTGTGTATACACATGCATGGTTGTGTGTATGGGTGTAGGTGTTCTTCTTAAGGATGCACACAGACTGTTTTAAATGTATTTATTGTAGCCCAGTGTGGGTGAAGAAGTACAATGTGGAGAAGCCATGTATTAATGCAAATATGCTGCAGAGAGAAATGATTCAGATTCAGTACATAGTGCCCCAGCTTACACCTGGGTCTTTTCTTAGCAATAATCACTATTGATCCAAAAGCTTTATGTAGACATTTGTATGTGTTTTATAGACTGTGTGATCTCTCTTATTTTTTTGCTATCATTATTATCACTATTATACGTTTGGCTGAGAGATACGAGTTGTTTTCTTTGATTATATATGGCATATAAAACTGTGAAATTTGTTATTCTGCTATGGGTGAATCTTTAGGGTAGTTTTGCATGTTAACCTTATGTTGTTTTTTTTCTGCCCCTCCCCCTCCCCCACTGTCTTGCTCTCAGGGTTTTTACAAAATGCTTATTCAAAATTCATTTTTTTTCCTGAGTTGCAAAAAATTCTCCCCAGCTTTTCATTACTTTTTATTTTGGAACAAGTCGAACTGTCAATCACTACTTTTTAGCACTTGACTGTGAATTAAACGAGTGGGGAGGATTTACCGAATCCACACAAACCCACATTCCTCTCATCCTGCGTTATTTTCAGAAGTCCTGTTTCTCTGGTCTTTTTTTTTCCACTCCTGGTTCCTTCATCACTTTCTCATGATGAAAATATCTAGGCTGGCCTACAAAATGGCAGGTGTTTGTCACTGTCCGAAGTTCTGACAGATATCAAAGGGAGCTTGCGTCGCTGCTACACACACACTCTCACACTCACACACACTCACACACACACACACACACACACACACACACACACACAAAAAGAAAAATTCTACTGGACATAAATGGAACCAAGATCACCAAGAGTATTTTGGTACACTACTCCTGCTCTTCAGAACGAGTGCTTCAGAATCAGAGATGTAAGCTGTTCTGTATCGAAACTATTAAAGCAATAAAGTCATATTAAAACATTGTGAATGAAGTCTGTTTTTGTCTGTTTGATGATGCAGTTCACTTTTTGTTGTTTATTTTCTCTTTTGGAAATAAAGCATTTAAAACAAGGCAGGTACAAACTTTTCTGGAGTCTCAGGAAGAAAATGGAGGCTGTTAAAAAAATTATCCGAGCAGTTTAGAGATGGTGTAGAAACCAACCCATAGTCATATAAGTTATTGGATCTGCTTTACATTATTGGATTACTTTGTGGCACAGAAATATGAGGATTATCTAAGTAACTTCTCACACTGACTTATTCCACTGGTGGCTTCAGGATCTTCAGGACGATGATTTGAGTGAGGCTGAACCATCCATTGAAACTGGAGTCTTCCACCAAAAAGTGGATTATAATGATGGTTAATTAGATAACTAGGTTTTATAAATGGAATGTAAAATGTATTTGGAAATCTTTCAATTTGTAAAAAAAGTAACATTTTTTAGTTAATGGCCAAAAAGCTGTTGCACAACTACCCAAAACAGTCCAGACCGTGTCCAGTCTGTGACCGTGTTTATGTACCTCCAAGAATCACACATCTGTGTTTTTTCATATACTGCAAATAAGGTGCATTTATAAGGATTCTCTTCAGTGTGAACACACTCATGGACCACCAGATCCTTCAGTTGGCTAAAACTCTTCACACAGAGCAGAGAATCAGCATCATTGCTCCGAGTGTGGGAACTTTGAGATGTTCTGCCTGAGTAAACTCTTTCAAACTTCTTTGCATTTGTAACACTGGTGGAAAATACCTTGGGAAGAAAGGACATTAACAGTTATTTAATGAGTTTAGTTCATTAACACTGTTGTCATGTCCAAGATCAAACTCAACAACAGCAGCAACAATGACAATAATTATCCCAAAGAAAAACGAGGGCAACAGGAGAGCAAGGGAATGAATGGATTGAGAAAAAGGAAAGGTTTAAACTGGCCTTTGAACATAAAGAACATCTGAACAGTTGGACAACAAAAGTCCAAAGCTTTTTGTTATGTACATCCTGTTTCCTTCCATTTACAGCACAGCAGTGGTCACCAGCCCTCATCCAGGAGATGTACACTCTCAGTTTTAATCCTAATCATCCATAATTGACTGGCGTAATTAGGGGTGTTCGATGTGGATGAGGGCAGAATTCTACAGAAAGGTTAGTCATCACGTTCTTCTTTTCTTTGGTTCACTGGTTTTAACTGACAAATGCTTACACTGTTCTGCACTGCTGGATACTCATTGAAAATCCATCTTATTTGACAAATTTCCCAAATTTTCCCAAATTCCTGCTTAGTTTAGTGGTTGAGGTATAAATTAAGTACTTATAAATGGTTTGATGTGAAGTGGTACACCGTTTGTAATGGTAAAATAGTATTCAATGTGAAAATAAAAGTTTCTGGGAGATAGTTTTTCCTTCAATGTACCCCTCCACCATGAACAGATTTAAAAATGAAATTCAGAATATAAGCTTATGGCACGTGAGTCAGGCATCAGGCAGCGTGTTTGTAACCATTTCATGTTATAACATTCTGTCACGTAGTAGTCTGGTTCCCATCACCACAACTGTGAACAATTCTTATTCGGTAGAAAATGTAGGACAGAGCATTTCTTGTGTTAAGATATGACTTCATTCACATTTTAACCACTTTATGATTCAGTGATTTTGAAAAATTAGTTCTAAGCGCCAGCTGGCCTTTTGCAAAGCAGGTGCAGAATAAATACGTTTACCTAAATGAGGCAAATCTTAGTTTTGTTCCAGAGCTTTTAAGCAAGTAAAGTATGTGTCACAGTCTGAGCAATGAAAAGGCTTTTCACATGTCTGATGATTCTGAAGACACAAACTTTCGCCCTCTATACGCTGGCAAAGCTTCTGTCCTCTGTGAAGTCGCTGGTGGATTTCAAACATTGCAGGTTGCTGGACCTCCTCCCACACTGAGAGCATGCGTGTGGTTTTTTGTCTTTGTAATTTACCAACAGTTTAGCCATGGTGCTCAGCAGACCATCACAGCCTTGTTTCTGACCTGTATGAGTCTGTATGTGCCTTCCTAGATCACTGCACCTCCTAAATCCTTTAGAGCATATAGTTCAGCTGTGAGGCCTCACCCCAGTATGGCTTCCCAAGTGCGTTTTCAGGTCTTCTGACCTATAAAACCTTTTAGAACACACAGAGCACTCAAATGGCTTCTCCCCAGTATGAGTTTTCTTCTGTACAAGGACTGATTGTTGTCTGAAACTTTTGTTACAATCAGAGCACTGAAAAGACTTTCCTCTGGTGTGAATTTGCTTGTGTCATACAATGTCTGATGTTGTGTAAACTTCCATAGTAAGAGCAGACGAAGCTTTTTTTTTCAGTCTTGCCATGTTTGCAAAAAACCAAAAGAAAACAAAATGGCGATTTTAAATAATCAGAAAATAAAATGGTGTGACATTTCTTTTTCGTGATTTTCAAAGAAGGGTGAAAAGTAGCTGTTTTTCCAAGGTACAAGGACAGAGGATGATTGTTACAGTTTTCAAACTGTCTCTTAATGAAACCAACCATCCAGTAGAGTGCCATCATATATAATGCCTAATTTCCTCTATTTTTTGGCATATTTGTCACATTTAATTATTTTAAATCTTCAAACAAAATTTAATATAAGACAGAGACAACCTGAGTAAACATGAAATACAGTTTTAAATCATCATTTCATTTAAAAAGGTTCCCAGACACCAACACACCTATATCATAACAGCTTGATTACTGTGAACCCTGTTGAATCAAAACATAACTTAAATAAAACTCTCAGCAAAGTGAATCAGGCTAAAAGCAATCAGTAGTTTATGATAAGGTTCTAAAATAAATCTCAGAATAAATGAGAATGAGTTTGTCTGGAAAGGGTTACAAAGCTTTTTCTAAAACTGGGACTTCAGCGAACCAAAATAAAAGTCACTCCAAATGGAGAAAACTCCTTATTGGGCCACTTCTCACCTCTCCATATTGGCCCAAAATTACTCAGAGAGTGCAGAATTAAAAAGATCAGTGTTCATGATTCTACCATTAGAAAGAGGCTGGGCAAAAGTGGTAACCTTGGGAAAACAATGGGAAAACTAAGCTTTACTCATAAAAACACTTTAAAGAGCCTGAGAGAATAATGTTCTGCATACCAGTTGTTGAAATCGGAACTGTTTGGAAGATAGGGGCTCACTGGCCATAAAGTTAACCCAGAATAAGACCGTCATACCAACTGTCAAACATGGTGGTGGTAGTGTGATGGTGTGGAGAGGCTTTGCTGCTTTAGACCTAAGTGATGTACCATTACTGACATGCATATGAATTCTGGTCTTTTTTTAGACAATGATCTGAAGTACAAGAGCTACTTGAACATGACGTCATTAAGATACTAATGTAAGACCTTAACTGGGCAGTACCTCTTTGAAAGCCTTCCAGTGTGACTGAATTAAAGCAATTCTGCAAAGAAGAGTGGGCCAGAATTTCTCCACAGTGATGTGAAAGACTGATCCTCTGTTAAAGGAAGTGTTTGGTTGCAGGTCTTTCTGCTAAAGGTGGCACTAACAGTTATAAAGTTTAGGAACAAAACCTTTTATGTTTACGGCATTTAGCAGACGCTCTTATCCAGAGCGACGTACATCGGTGCTTTAGTAATCCACATCTGTTCTTCATA